>JAMJFZ010000242.1:3207500-3725000 GCA_026225945.1 Cricetomys ansorgei | reverse complement strand
TGGCACCAGGAATTTAAATGATGAGATCTCATCCCTAGTCTCATACTAATTAATTGTGTTACCAATTTTTCTAATTGGTGTTTTCTATCAGAAAATGTGATCTTGCTGTTGCTGTTTAAAAGCTATCTAGATTTTACAGTGTGCTTCCTCTTAGTGAAATTGTCTTTATTTTGGTGAATAACAGTAGCTCATATGTGGATAAAGAAGGACCCATTAATTCTGGAAAAGAAATGTGTACCCAAAGCCGAGGATACAGGGAGAGAGAGGGGAGAGGAAGACCCTGGAACAGAACCTGAGGATTGGGCCAAGTCTGGAGGTACCACAAGCAGTTGGAAAGCTCTTTAAGTGCAGGTGTGTCAAGGAACCACATTCCAAATGATCTGCTCCTTGGGCCACAAAAATAAAGTCTTTTGCATGTAGCCAAGCCTTCTGGGTAACAAGGGGAAGGCTATAGAGGATGAGAGGGAATTCAAGAAGAATTTTTCCCACATAGAGGTGTTTTCTGATATAAAAATGTAACAATTCTAGAATTAATAGTTACTGGATACTTACTATCTTAAAGCAGTGTCCTCTGTTAATCAGCACAGCCCTAACCCCTTCTGAAAGACATTATGACTCCTTACTCCTTCATAGGTGAGCAAATGGAGGAACTGAAGCTTCAACAACTTATCTGTGTTGATGCAATTACAACAACTGAACTAGAATTTGGAACAAAGCAGCAGAGGTCTCTTTCTTATCATCCCTTCTTTGGGCTGTCTGCTTGATGCAGAGTGGAGCTGACAGTAGAAACGGCCAGAAACATAGGCTTCTGGAATTTTGAATTCTTGTTGAAAACCACACTCATAAAGGTAATGATTCCTGTTAGTAAGAAACTGAATACTGTACAGAAGTTTGAAGGTAAAAATAGGATTGTGAGCTACCACTTGTAACAAGCAGCAGGACACCAACCCATTGCCTGGATGTATCAGTCAGTATATTTTCTCTAAGACAGACAGCTCTCTATGTTTAGAGTGCTGAAAGCCATACAACAGCCCCTACAACAACCCCAAATACACGCAGACTAGCTTAATAATGGCCAGGTGCCTTATTCCTACTTCCAATTTATGATCAACCAGAGAAACCTAAATATAGACACCCTCCCCCATCCCTTGCCCAACCACAGAGAGTAAATCGGTTCTGTATAACTTAGCTGTGGCTTTCCATGCGACAGCCTTTACCCAGGCACACTTGAGCCTTCCCTCTTCTCACCATAAAGCTTGTCTCCTCTCTTCCTGCCTCTGCATGTTTGTAAAGCACAAGTGATGGTAGCTGACTCCCTTGCTACAGCACGCTCTAAATAAATAGCCTTTGCTTTTGTTCATCTGGGTGGTCCCCATTTGGTTTTGAAAGTGTTATTCTTTTGAGTGCATGTGCCTGTATTTTCCATTACATAGGGAGCTTGAAGACACAGCTCTTTATTTATCCTGTGCTCTATCTTCTAGAATATATATATATATATGTATATATATATATATACATATATATATATATATATAATGCAATTTTTTCGTATTTAAAACATTTATTGACCTGATTTCTTGGGAATTTAATTTGCTTCAATTTCCAGGTGCTATTAGGAATAACCTCTTTTGTAGCAGCAATTTACAGTTCAATAAACTACATTGAAAAGACTTGTTCCATTCTCCAGTTGAGGTAATGATGGCAATGGTGGTAATTACGATGTTGTGTTAGTAATGCCAGCATTCTTTATATGCAAGGCACTATTTTAGTTAAATATTAACTTCAGCACAGCAGATGAAGTGGCCATTATGACAATTCCTGTTTGATGAACAAAGAATTCAAAGACAAAAAGCCCAATTACGTTCAACCAAAACTGGACACTAAAGGAGCCAGGTTTTAATTCAGGAATCTTAACCTAGAATGTACCCTCTTAAAAACTACATGATCTCTCAGTCTTAAAGGTGGGTTTAAAATTGCTCACTTTGGTTCAGAAAGCTAGATATCATGTCCTAGGGACACAAAAGTAAATAAAATAGGGGCCAATGCCTTGAGGAATTTTGGCGTATTGTAAATGTGCATCCTCTGAGAGAAACGAAAGTGTCAGGGGCTCATAGTGAAGGGGACATGGGGAGGGAGGGCATCAGAAGGTGGATTTTGTTGAAGAAAGTTGTTTCCTCCAGGGAATCAGCCAAGGCTTGGCTGGAAATAGGACTCCAGGGAAGTGGGAAAGAAGAAATATCCTTGGAGAGAGAGAAAGAAACTAGACCCTGGACTTCTTCATGAGGACTTTGGACTTAGTCCAAACTTTGTAAAAACAAAACAAACAAACAAACAAACAAAATATATATATATATATATATGTGTGTGTGTGTGTGTGTGTGTGTGTGTGTGTGTGTATGTGTATATATATATGTATGTATATATATATACATATACATATAGCATTTAGACAAATTTTAAGTGTGGTGAGGGAGTGTGAGTTAATATGATAGAGTTAAGTATGTCTATTCCCTTCATTTTGGATTCAAAACTGTTTTCAGGTCAGAACAATCAAATTCAAGCTTTTGAGAGGACATGCATGGAATAATAGAGGGCAGGTAACGCGTGTGACCCCACTTAGTGCCTCGCAGCCCTTGCTGGAGGGGGCACAAGATAAGCCAGATGGTGAGCAGGAGGTGAGATGGGATGGTGGTGAGCTCAGCATTCCAGCTGCTGCTGCTGGCCCTCAGATTCCGTCTGAACAAAGCATTTTAGCCTCTTTGGTTCCTTGTTACATAAACGTAAAATAAGGCAGTATTACCCCCCCAATCTTTAGGATTCTGAAATTCTAATCACAGAAACAAAATTAAACCTTGGTAAAACACTTCACCTTTTCAAATAAAGACAGCATTAATAGTCTCTGCATAGAATCAGCTGAAGTTCTGTCACCCATAAAAGTGACCCCAGGGAGAAGGTTATTGCTTTCCAAACACAATAAAAAGCTCATGAAACAAAAGTGTTTGAAACTCTCCCAATATAAACAGAGTGCTTCTTTTCTATTAAAGCATTAAAACAATTCTGTAAAAAGCAGAAAATTCCTTGTAGCCTCAACTGCCAAATCTATTGCTGAGTTCCAAAGAGTCTGCCTCTCCTGGTTCACATTCTGATCTCAAAGATGTTGTGGATAAAGAGAAAAAATTTGTCTTCTTTGGCCAGGGCCCAACTATGTCAGCATTGCTCCTGGCTGTGGGTTTCCTCCTCTGCTATAGCCATTTCTAAACAATGGCCTTTTAGGCTGATCAAGCAATAGGGTAGTGTTTTCAGTGCAGAAACACTGCAATAGAGGAAACTGGAGTCGCCTTGCATGAGTCCCAAACTTCCAAATCTGTTTAGAAAGTACAGGTCACCCAATAGAAAGTTAACTTTCTATAGAATTGGTTATTTTTATGAAAGGAAATCTAGAACGTAGGTTTTAAAAAGGAAGTTAAACCACACTTGTTCTGTTATCGTTGATAAACTGTGTCTAGTTTTACAATAAATAATACATCGTTACACCAACCACATGATATTACTGATATATCAATAATTTATATTGATATTATTGATACTGTTTGCCATCATAACTGATTGCCTCATAAAAGAATGCATAGAATAGCATATTTTTCTAAAAGCAAAATTGTACCAAAACAGATATTGAAAAAGTTAAAAGTAGAAAAAGCTTAATTTCAGGATGTTCTGCGGTCATACTTGTTAACTCTCTCCAAAAGAGGACAAATGTATAATAAGTTCCCAGTCACATTCCAGCATCTTTTCTCTTCCAGTTGTTTCAATAGCTTTAGTTCTTCGGTTAAAACTTCTGCTGGTTCCACTTCATACATCTGTCATATTTTCTAGAGGTTATTCCCTTATTCCTAAGCCTGAGAATATATTCTCACTGGGAAGCACGGATGAGCTTTTCTGTGATGTGGAATCTTTTCTAATCATTCTACATGCTTGGAGTAAACCCTGCTCGTCTTACCACTCAGTTTCTTTGATCTCATTTTCTAAGGCCCCAGTTTGATAAGTTGGCATGCAACAGCCTAGCACCTCACTTTTTCTCTAGCTGTTTGCTAAATTCTTCAAATTTTGGATCTGGGAAGAAGAAAGTAAGTTTTCAAGGGTGATAAACCCACAGCATCTGTGAAATGTCATGCAGCATACTCGTCCAGACTGAAGATGAACTAATATTATGAATGAAGAATGAACCAGTGCTATGTGAACTGAACATAGAAGGCATCAGGCCATCTTCCCTTGCTGGCTGATTACATGCTGGAGGACCCAGTAGCACTGACCCTTCCTTGTTTCCTTCAGCCCACTTGTGTTTACTATCTAAGTATAGTCCTCTTCTGACAGGTAGGATGGAGTTTGTACTGGTGGCCATGCCCAGCTGAGTTTGTCTTTGACTTTTTATTAAATATATGGTTTACTGTCTCTTCCTTTGATTTATAGAGAAAATCAGAAATAAGAAGCTTAGCTTGGCAACAATACCCAGATGATTGCTTTCTACTTTCAGAATAGTGAACTCTCTACTAAGAACATTTCCCATTCCCAAACAATTGTCTGGAGTGGAAGATAGTTCTATGCTTTAAAAATAAAATGTAAAACACATTAAGCACTTAGTTGGCAGAAAATCTGGTGTGTGTTTGTCTTTGTGTGTGTGTGTGTTTGTGCATTTGTTTGTATGCATGTGTGTGTATGGAATATGTGTATGTGTGTTAGTATATGTGTGTGTATGCGTGTGTGTGTACATGTGCATGCATGTGTGTGTATGTCTATGTGGGTGTGTTTGTGCATTTGTGAGTATGTGTGTATGCATGTGTGTGGAATGTATATATGTGTGTGAGTGTATGTGTGTATGTATGTGTGTGTGTGCCTACATGTGTGTCTGTGCCTATGTGTGTGTGTTTGTGCATTTGTGAGTGTGTGCATGCATGTGTGTATGTGTGTGCCTGTCTGTCTGTGTGTCTTTGTGCAATTGTGAGTGTGTGTGCACATATGTGTGTGGAATGTGTGTATGTGTGTAAGTGAGTGTGTGTGTGAGTGTGCATATGTGGGAGTGTGGAAGTTGGATATGGGGTGTGTGTGTGTGTTTGTATATGTGAATGTGTGTTTGTGTATGTGAGTGTGTATGTGCATATGTGGAGGGGGGTATGAGTGTGTGTGTGTATGTGGGGTATAGGGTTATTTAGGGTCTATGTGTGTTTGTGGGGTTTGGGGTATGTGTGGGTTATGTGGATATGTGAGTGTGTGTATATGTGGGAGTTGTATGGGTGTGTGTGTGTGTGTAGGATAGGGGTGTGTATGTGAATGCATGTGGGGGTATGTGAATGTGTGTATCTGTGTGTTTGTGCATGAGTGTGTTTGTGTGAGTTGGGTGTGGATATGTGTATGGAGTGTGTGCATGTGCATGAGTGTGTGTGTCTCTGTATGTGTCTGTGTGTAAGTTTTCACATTCTTCTAGTTTAAAAAATGAGCATGATGACAACTTAATATTGAAATTTAAAGTTTAAAGAAAACTCTAGGAGTGGCTGAACATTTCAGGGACGTCCTCCTTCCCTGACAGTCCTGGGAATTATAATTCTGAACCCTAGAGAACACATTACCAGATGTGTGGCACTACACAGCTCTCGGAAGGGTATGGCAGAGAATTTTGATGTCTTGGAGCTGGGGACCTTGTTATGCTTGAAGCTTCACTGGTGGAACATCAACATTCTTTGCTTTCTCTTTGCAAAATATTTGCTGCAAGTGTAAATAAAGAAAGATGAGTATTTCTTCACATTGCTGTGCGGAAACATCTGCCATCTGGGCTTGTGTTGATGCCTCCTGCACTGCAGGCCTGTCCTTCAAAGCAGCCTGAGTTTTGCTTTCACTTGCTTCAATGTCTAGAAAGTAACTTTAATGTTTTTCTTAGGAAGATGATTCTGTCCAAGCATATGGTGCATCTTAAATATTTGAGCCAGAAAACAAATCACTAAAAGGGGACATTTTCCAATTTATCTTTACAGGACACCTGCTTATGTCTCAAGGGCTCTGAGTTACTTGGGGCTCCACCTACATAGTCTAAATATAAGATCCAAAAATAACACAGTGCCTTTGGGGATATCATTTAAAAATGGATTTCCATCTTGCCTGCTCCAAACAATATGATTACAAAGAATCATACAGCAGAAGAGAGCAAATAAATAAGAATTGAGAGAGAAAAGTGGGCAGGAAATGGAATGGAGATTCAGCAGAACATCAGGGCCAGAGAACGGACAGAAACTTCATAGTGTTAGCACAGAGAGTGTACACTATATACTCACTGGGACCTGACTTTGTCTTCGAATGTCTGTGCAAACAAGTCAAAAAACAGAAACAGAATTAACTGTGTGGTTTTACAGTTGGAAAAGACAAAGCAATTGCTTTGGAGAAGTTCTATTTTGCTGGTACAGATGGTTATGAGAATATTTTTCTGTATATTCCTGAGGAAAATATATTCATTTAGAGAAGAGCATATTTAGTCTCATTCTTGCTATGGATATAGCAATGGCTTTTGCAAGGTCACTCCAATAATGTTCCTTAACACATATCCAGCAACTCTCCCCAAGACAAAGTCAGTAAAAGAAATCCTACATTGTGGTTCAAGAACACAGACCACTAGTGGCCCCACAGAATCCAAGGTTGCATTTCAGTCACCAACTATTTAGCTTCAAGTGGAATTCTCCATAAATATCCATCCATCTGCATGTGTGTTCAACAGAAATGTTTTAAAGCACATTGGTCCTGCTGCTGGGGAAGTAATACACAATAGATCTGTTTGTAAGGAACTGGTGTCCTAGGGAGGATGGGAGAAATGGCTAATTAAAAGCGGGAGTATTTTTTTTAGAGAGTTGTAGAAAACTGTAAGGGGGAATTTAAATGGAGACCACTTTTAGTGGGCTAATTAAAAGATGCTTCTCTGTCTCTGTGTCTCTGTGTCTCTGTGTGTGTCTGTGTGTGTGTGTGTGTGTGTGTGTGTGTGTGTGTGTGTACTGAGTAGGTCAGAGACATCTGGTATCATTGTCAATCACTTGAAGCAGGGTCTCTCACTGCACCTCGCTAATCTATCCAGCAAGCCCCAGGCTCTACTTTCCCAGCACTGGGATTCCAGGCACTCACAGGAGCCCCTGGAATTTTTAAAACACTAGCACTGGGGATCCAACTCAGGTTCCCATGTTTGTTTATCAAGCACATTACCAAGTGAGACATCTTCCACGTCCCAGAAGGTACCTCCTCAAAGTAGTGACAACAGAGGTGAAATCAATGAGGAAAAGGAAGTCTGAAAATTCTGAGACACCCCAGCAATCCCAAGTGTCAACTATGAATGGAATGGATTTGAACTTGCAATGAGCTTGAGTCCTATGGATGGGATTATACAGAACAGAGAGAACTGGATGGCAGGAATGCCCAAGTCTACATAATTCCTATGTGGAAATTAGAAAGTAAGTCAACTACTGGAAACACTTGAATTGCACTATTTGGACACCTTAATATCATATAAATATCCTAATTATTTGGTATTGAATTATGTTGTAAGAATATCTCTGATGTGTATTTGAAAATAACAGTGGTCAAAACAGATTAGGTTAATTACTTTACTGGTTGCTAAACAAAACAAAACAAAACAAAACAACAACAACAATAACAAAAACCCAGATCAAAGCAATTTAAAGAAGAAATGATTTCTTTTAGGTTCTACTTTGAGAAGTCCCTCATGATAAAGAAATCATGGAGACAGACACAAAGACAACTTATCTTCTGCATCTACAGTCAGAGACCCCCACTCTTGTCACCCACATTTAGGGTGGATCCTCTTACATCAACTTAATCTAGGAAGCCACTCATCAACATTCCCAGAGGGATTTGTTTCCAAGGTGATTTGGGATCCTGTCAAGTTGACAATCAAATAAACCATCACAAAGATATCTGAAATGTTACCTGATTTGTATTGATGGCTACATAAAAATGCTTCCACATTATTTTGAGATTGTGTTCAGTAGAAGACCACGCTTAATATGTCAGTCAATGCCAGACAGTAGGATATTCACACCATAGAGTTAGACACACCAATTTCATTGGGAGCAAACATTCTAATATGAAATTTCAATGGCTTTGTGTGTCTTCTAGAGGTGAGAAGATCAGTTTTAGAGGTATAGAAATTCTGTCAGGTGCTAAGGAGCCAGTAGGGGAACAATACCAGTGAGAGATGAATTATCAGCCAGCATGCAAGCTATAAACCACCTCCACAAGTTGTTTTTTTAAGATTGATTTAATTATCATTTTGTATGTGTATGTGTGTAATTGTATGTGCCTATGAGCACGATTGCCTATTGCTGTGTGCCTATTGCTCACGAATGTCAGCGACATGGGCTCCCTCTAGAACTGGATTTATGAGGAGTTGTGAACATCCTGACATGGGTACTGCAAACTGAACTTGCGAGAACAATTTAGTCTCCTAATTATGGAGCTGTAGCTCCAGCCTCTTTCATAAGGATACACATATACACACACACACACATACACACACATATACACACATATACATACAGAGGAATTGAAGATATATATATATATATACACACATTTCCTCTGTCCTTGGCATGTTTATAGAGTATTATAGCAAAGAAAAAGGCAAAAAAGATCCTACCTAGACATGTATTGTCCACGACTTTAGGGACTTCTAGACCTATTGAGCAAGCTTGGTGACACATAGAAACCAGTAAGTACAATGATGGCACAGGAATTAAATCCCAGAAGATGTGTGAAATCCACCGTCCATAGCTCTGCAAGTGTTGAGTCAAGCCTAATGTCTGTAGCCAGCATCCTTCAATATTCTATTCATTGCTGTGAAGGCTGTTTAAAAGTGGTGGAATTTTCTTTAAAAATTATGTTTTTAGATGAGCATGACATCATTTTTTAATACTTGGCAGCAGCTTGGAAACGGCTGCCACAGTGGCTTTTTTTTCATATTTTCTTATTTAACAACATTGTGATTCGGCTTAAGGCTGCCAGTAAATTATCATTAAAACAAATCTGCTCAACCCTGAAGATTCCAGAAGGAAAGCTAGTCTCTAAATCTGGAAACCCAAACAGAACAACATATCCAGTAGTTTGTACAATACTATCTATGCTTTTCCTAGAGAGATCTGGCTGTCCTCTGACACTTAGGATTGAACCCAGGGCCATCTACTTGCTGTGCAAGAGTTCTGCCACTGTGCTTCCTCCCCAGCCTGAGAAGTGGCTTTTCAAAGTGGCAGTGATGCTCTTACTTCTTCCGACTACAGTTGATTGTACACTTAGATCTTGCTGTTCAGTTTAGTAAATACTATTACCAAGTCCACGGGAATATGTCTTCCTCTTGGTTCCCTGTGAAGGGGGACTAAAAGCATACAGTAGTTCCAAAGAGATCCCAGCTATTTACAGATCAACATGAACTAATCATTTGAGACTTGAACTTGTTAGTTAGCATTTTCTGTAGTTCTTACTTCTTTGTACAGTAGGGGAGTCCACGCCATCCACCTTTACTATTCTCCCTTCCTGGCCCCTGTTGTGTTCTGAGTGTCTGTGAAAGATTGATAGGACGGGAGTGAGGAAAGAGAGATAAAAGAATTCCAAGCAGTTTCTTAGTGAATGATGTCATTAGTTGGGAAGAATGATTAGTTTCTCTACAAACATAGAATCCTACAAATGCATTTGCATGAGTCAGAATGTCTCACACTAAAATAAACATGTCCTTCATATGGCTCTGAAGATCCACACACCTACCATAATCTAACAAAAAACCATTGCTTTGCTCTGTTAGACACAATGAGTCTCTAGCATGGCCAAGTCTCCTTCATTGATCCAGACGAATCTAAGCCAAGGCTTGGCAGCTTTTCAGTTCCGTGAGTTGGAGACTGCCAACTGTCCTGAATTACTCTAGCAATATCCCAAGTGAATGTTATTTTCACTTAAATACTGAGCCACATCTTTAGGCAGGGCTAACCAAAAGAGCATCAATAATAACGCTCCATATTATTCTAGATTCTAGAATCTAGAACAATGCCAGACAAGTTTGAAAGGCTTGTAGTATATGTGGGGCTTTATTACCTCAAAAACTAAAGAAAACAACTTCTCCAGGAAAAGTCTTTGAAGTCCAGTGCTCCTCCTCTTCCCCTGTGGGCTAGCTGACATGTCAGTGGCCTCTTGCTCTGCTGGGCCTCCTGTTGAGCTCCTGTGAACATGGCTTCTGTATCTCACAAAGTCCCCGAGGACTCGGTGGTCATTGCTGTTTTACAGCATCTTGGCCTCAACACGTGGAGAAACCTGCCTGAGTTTAGACAGCTAATAAGCAGAATCTTTGATTTTGAATATTGCCATTTGCCTTCACAACTTCTCTGTGAACAACTGCCATGAGTTTAGACATTACTCAGACCAAGGGGGATCCCCAGCAGTGTCTCAAAGGTCTCTGGATTAACTGCCTACTAATGAGTCAATTAAACCACTCTCTTATTTACAACTATGGTGATGTCACTCTTCAATTAAAGCTAATATTTTAGATCATAGTCCTCCCAAATAAAACTTTGACCTGGCAATTAGTGCTTTTCACTCTGAGCTGGCAAAACGACAAAAGCACTATCAACACGTGGCAACTGTTTCCTCTGTGCACTATTCTCCTGTTGGCCTTGAAAGACAGCATGGGTTATTCAACATCTTCACTGTACAGATTAGGAAATCAGATTCAGGCCAATATTTTATAGCTAATAAGGCAGAAATAGTACTTCAAAAATCATTGTTTATTTTTTGATAAAAAGATAAGTTGCTTTGCCACTTATGGCGCCAACACACCATCCAGTTCCCATGCATTTTGGGGTGATTTTTGTTCCTTCTAATTTCAAGGCTAAGCCTAAGTGATATATGTATGTGTGTGTATGTGTATGAGTATATGATGTATATGTATATGAATGCATATATATATAATGACATACATGTATATAATACAATATATATGATATGTGTGTATGTATGTACATGTGTGTGTGTGTATATATATATATATATATATATATATATATATATATATTCCGTAAACCACTAATATCATGCTATATACCAATGCTGTAAACAAAAATAGAAGCATTCATAGACAAATAAATCTTTATTACTGAGAGGCATTCTAGGTAGTTTATTTCCCCTTTGAATCTTCAGAGGAGGCAGCAGGACATGGGGACTGATAAAATACAGGATCAGGAATGCAGAGTCACTGGAGTGAGAACCAAGTTGTCCCAGCTAAATGCTTCCTATTCTTATCAAATGCCTGGTAAATTAACAATTAAGTGAAATAAAAGGAAGAGAAGAATGTAGAAGGGACTAATTCAAGAAGAGATATACTAGTTAAGTTAGAGTAAAAGATAACTTACGTGAGACAGATTTCTGCATGAGAGAAATGAGGATTTCATTAAGTAGAAAATAGACTAAGAGTATTTGACATATTTAATGTAGTGTCTCTCACAGTTATTTCTTGAACTATAATGTCATGTAGTCATGTTAGCAAACCCTCTCCTAATTCGGAGGGAAAGAAAAAGAAAAAGAAAAAAATCAAACAATAAAATAGCATAAAACTTCATTGATAAAGTAGTAATACTTGCATAGTAGATAATAAAAAAGAAAACTTGTTTTTACAAATCATAGATTAAAAATGAAGGCATCAAAATTAAAAACTTTAAAAGTAAACTTTCATCATTTCCATGTATTTTATGTACAGTCTTTTAATAAGACATTCCCTAGGGAGGCATGAGTCAGTATGCTCACGTTCCATGGAGCAAGTGGATGGGCAAAGGTGTGAAGCACTCTGCACATGAACAATCTTCAGCAGTTCCCTCATGTGGGACCTCTTCCCTGTGCTCTGTACAAGCCCGTTTACACAGACTACATTCAAAACGATGAGTCTCCACAGGTCACAGGCCACCTGCTCAGTTGGTAGCTGCTTCTGGAACTGGTGGAAACTGTTTCATTGTTTGCATTTACAAACACAGTCTCCTGTGACTATAACTAAGCATGAGGGTTTCATTTTCCAGGGTTTGATGTGTAAGACAGCATTGTAGCTTTCTTATCAAATTGTCAGTGCCCATGGAAAAGGATTTTGCTGAAGGACCAATCAAGATGCTCACACGTCCTGAGGATGTTACCTGCAATGCTAGAATGTACAGTGTCCCAAAGCCAGGCAACTGACAGACAAGATCTATGTTGAGCAAAACTGTATTATTTTAAACAAAGAGCACAAAATGCTTTCTTAAAAGGCCGTTCATTAAACATCTTATTGTCATGCTGTGAAACCCCACTCATGGCTGACTGGCACAGTCACTACACCTAAATAAATAGAGAGAGACATTCAGGGAAGAAATGGAGAAACTTGCCATTTCTAACCCCAGCTCTGACCCTGACTTGGTGTGTGGTCCTGAGAAAACCATTTAACCTCTTGGTGGCCCACGTTCCCTTTAGAATCTCAAATTTCAGAGGGTAAAGTAAGGATAGGATTTTGTAAATATCTTTCTTATTACCCAGGAATGCTGAAAGAAAAAAATGAATGTTTTCTAGATGAAGAATAAAAATAAATTATACTAGAAAAGTATTTTGACTAAGAATTGTATGCGGGTGGATCTAGGAGTTTGAATGACCTTCAATTTTTGTGTTAAATTAACCTTTTTTCTCCCTTTTTCAGTTGTAACTTAATATGTCTGTAGATATGGAAAGATAGATTTTTATTAACATGTTAGGAGAAAAAGTGGGTCCAACACAAATTTTAGCAGAGTCACATATTTACCCTTGTGGTCGCTATTAAGAATGTTATCAGGGCACACTGCCATCTCCTATGTGGACCAGCAAAGGAGACTTTGTTTTCTATATAATAAGAAGTAAGTTTACATGAAGAAGGTGTTTCTAAAGAGCTTTTTCAGCAATCCCATGCCCAAGTATTCTAAATGGTTTTGCATTTATAACAATTACAGACACACACGCACACACACACACAAAGCATTGGACACTTTAATCTCTCGATTCTAGACTACAGCCCTCTGAAATCGTTTTACAAGAAAGCCAACATTAAAATTAGTTACTCTTTAATGATCACACAATATGCAATTCATTTTCAAATTCAAATTTCAAATTATTGACAAGTAGGAATTTGAAAGGCTAACACAGCTGAGAAACAATTTTAAAGGCCTCTGAGATAGAGACCGTTGCATCAATTTTAGAAATGAGACTGCAGAAAGTAGGAAGTAGGCACAGACAGGCTAAGTCACTTGACAAATGCAAATGGAAGGCTAGGATAGGCTCTACTGTTCACTTGTTGACATGTAAGAGACAGAACCTCTTGGCCTCACCAGCAAGTGCTTTATCTCAACAGTAAATATAAATAAATAAAAAATAAGTAAGTAAATAAATAAATAAATACGTTTGAGATTTTAGGGTTTCGGCAATCATGTTCTGAACTAATTGAGAACTATGGCCAGAATCTACACTAGGACACACCAGTATCCTGTGAGCATGTGCGCCAGCTCTGGCCATGCTGAGGAAAGAGAAATGGAGGTCCTCAACTGCAGCCATGGAGTCTAGAGATCCAGGTCTCATGGCAGCTGCCCCTTCTGTCTTCTTGAACTTCTTATGAAGTTCATCTGGCTGGAGAACTTTATTTAAACTAAATATTTCTCTGAGGTGTTCCTGATGTCAAGGACTATGAATTACTAGGGCTTTAGAGATGACTGATACATAGTTCAATCCTTCAAGGAGAGTCCAGCCTGGTAAGGTGGACTGTCTTACATACACAGGCTCAGAGTTCCAGGTAGAAAGAACTCTAAAAGGTAGTGAACAAAAATGCGTAAGAGACCAAGAGAAGGCGATTGGCATTGCTGATGGTTAGACCCCGGGTAAAGGTTGGGTGAGTGAGGACAGGTGAAGGAGAGGCAGGGATGCCCGTAGCTGTAGAGACACGATGAGCTGCGCAGGTGGCTTCTGGACACAGCAAGTGGTCATATAACCATGTACTCAGAAACAAACGGAGGGTATAAGATGATGTAAAGGAGCCAGATCAAACAAATGTCATGCAAAGACATCATGTCTTGCTACTGTAGGTAATATAGCAGTATCTGAAACTTTTTTTAAGGGGCTAAGTGAAATGGTCAGGCATGAATTTTAGAACGATGCATTTTAGATCTTGATAGATGAGAACCAAAGCAAGGAGTCCAGTTTGGAGGTATCTGTGATATAACAGACCAGAGAAATCAGGGAAAACAAGAGTGGGAGAATAGTTTGGAGGAACAGACCCATTATTCATGGGTCAAGGTTGGTGGGAATCAAGGAAAGTCAAGGCTGACTGCAAGTATCTTGCTTGTTCAGGTGGACTTGGACTGATAGAATAATCAGGAATGAGTATGCAAATGGGAGGCCCATTTGGAAGGGGTCCATTTGTGTATCATACTGGCTCCATCACATGAAGCAGAGACAGCATACTAGTGGGTAGGAGTTCAGGGATCTCAGAGCAAGTAACAGATGGATTACAGGTACAAATGAATAATCTTAATAAAAGCTATAAAATAATAGCAAAACAGGTAAACAGTATAAAACATGCCATCTGGAGCACTGAATCACCAAGTATGGGCCTCAGAGTTAGCATTCAGAAATATAAGCCTTCATGCCCCACTCCTGGCTTCCCGTGTCAAAAGCTCTTGGGCAGAATGCAGAAACCTAACCAGGAACTATCCTTCTGAGCACTCTCAAGCAGGAAAATGTGGATTTGTTGTATTGAAGGGGAAAAAGAAGGGGGAGAGTACAAGGAAATAAGATGAAGATACACTGTAACATTTTTTTTCTATTTTCTTTTGATGGAAAGTATCACAGATCTACTCAGACACTGCAGAATTACAGGTATGGAGTGGACAGATCAGAGACCACTGCAGACACATACTGGAAGCTCTGGGAGACAATTTTACACCATAAAATCAGTAGTAGACAGAATAGTATCAGCTGAATAGGGAGTTTGTTAAAGAAGCAAAATCTGCACATGCTGATGACACCCTGAGGATATGGGTTACCATGGACATGCTACTGATACCCTAAGGATATGGGTTACCATGGACATGCTGATGACACCCTGAGGATATGGGTTACCATGGACATGCTGATGACACCCTGAGGATATGGGTTACCATGGACATGCTGATGACACCCTGAGGATATGGGTTACCATGGACATGCTGATGACACCCTGAGGATATGGGTTACCATGGACATGCTGATGACACCCTGAGGATATGGGTTACCATGGACATGCTGATGACACCCTGAGGATATGGGTTACCATGGACATGCTGATGACACCCTGAGGATATGGGTTACCATGGACATGCTGTGACTCCTTGAGGATATGGGTTACCATGGACATGCTGTTAACACTCTGAGGATATGAATCACATAAAGAAGTTTAATTTTGATTTTTAAGGGGATTTTTTTTTAGTGTGAAGTGATGGTAGGAGAGAATAAGATCCTAATTGCTGAAGGGAGATTCCAGAGGGGTTATTTTATGGAATGAGGATAGATTAAAAAACACATTCTGAATTTAATTTTTTTAAAGGCAATAAAATAAAAGGGGTGGGATCTTGAAGAAGATGGAGACTAGGGAGAGAGGTGAACAGAGAGGATAGTAGGGGTAAATACGACCAAAGCACATTATATATGCATGTAAAAAATCATAGTGAAAACTATTATTTTGTAGAGTTACTACTAGTTGAAAACTTCAGAGGCTAAAGGGGTAAATATCACATTGTAAATGACTGGACAAATGGAGACAGGCATTTGCCTTTTGAAAAGGAAACACATCAGCAAGTATAAGGTTGTGTTTGTAGAGGGGTGACGTGACGGAGCTCACAACAGAAAACACTGTTCACAGTACAGCAAGAATGAGGACATTTTTCACTGAGTGAGGGTTGGCAAATCTAGGAGAGTTTGAGAGCAGGCTTTAAGAAGTTCTGTGATAACGGGAACTTTGGAGGAAGCCCAGTCGCCTGTCAACCTTGAATGATCTCAGCTTCCTCCTTGCTCAGTTCTTAGGTGTTTGCATGTTTTTCAAGATGCAATACCTTGGCACACGCTTTATGCCCTGCCTTGAGGCCTGGCATAGTTTCAGTTCTTTTGCTTCATAGCCTGGCTCAACTCTGACACAGTTTTGGTCTCAAACTCAGGTCAGCTGAATGAGTACCAGAAGCTCTCTTTCCTCACTTGGCTCAACTTAACCCAGACGATCCAGTAAAGAAGGAATGAAGAACATCATTTGTGGGCTTCAACAAATAAACCAAAGGGCTATATTCATTAACTTGAAGACTCGAGTGTCCAGCAGTGACAGAGTCCATACACATGACACAGGACTCTGCAGTTCTGCTTTCTGGCATTTACATGAGCTGAAATGAATTAGGTAAATGGACTTTCCAGATCCTAAAGTATATAATAGCATTTCAATTTATATAGTCTAGACTTGTTATCTCACACTGCTATTAAGCTACGAAGCTCACAGAACTTCCCAAGCCACAGATTTCCCTTTTGGCCATTTTTACTCACCCCATTCTGACCCGGTGAACAAAGTACATGTTACTCACAGATTCAAGACATGGATCAAGCGAAAAGTTGATATTAGGTAACTATGAAAATATGGGAAATAATCATATGCCTTTTATTCATTTCTTAGAGGTAACTCAGGCCACCATTTGTAGATGTTCCAAATAGCTATGGCTTTTGGCCACAGAAAGTATCAATTTTGGAATCATGTTCTTTTAGAGTTCTTCCAGACTTCAAGTAATTGAGTTAGAAAGGAAACTTCTTAGAAGGGTAAAGTTACTCAGTCCTACTTTCCTCCCAGTCTTCAACACACAAACACACAAAGCAAAAGCTCATGCACATCATTTGGGAGGTAGACAGTATCAGAGAACCAGCCTCCTAAAATCCCACAGAAAGCTAGGATGGTTAAGGGCATTTATAAGAAAATAGAAGCCTTGGAAAACAGGGATCTAACAGTGGGTTGGACAGGACATGTGCTTAGATTTCACATTCTGAGATTTAGCTACTTGAGGGAGTTAACCATCTTCCCAGGTGCCATCCTGTTTTAATGGGCTCTGCGGAAGGAGCATCCGTACTCAGAAGCTGTCTGCACTGTAGTCTGCACTGAGAAATGAAGACAAACCAAGCTTGAGTTACTCCTTTCATTTGTATCTCATGAATACTTTTCTTTAATTCTAAATACATTTCTGCTTTGCTGATTAATTTAATTCCAGGTTGAAAACATCTTTGTGTAGAACATGCAGTTGGCAGAATTATCTGCTCACCAGATGCTTAATAAAATCCTGCATCTTCTCCAACTGAACGCAGAGAATAAAAGGCCGACACTGTATTCTCTGCTCCCTGCTTTGAGAATCTGTGACTATAAGCAAAACACTTCCTCCAAAGCACCTTTGCAACAAATTCTGTGCAATGCAAAAAACAAAAACAAAAACTCTAAAGCTCAACTCGATAACAATTTTTTGGTACAGAACATGCCTTACAGCCCATAATTTTTTAAAACACATAACCTATAATATCATTCTTTGTGTATCAAAATCCAACCATACAAAAATCAAGTTTCGTAATGAAAAAATTCCTTTAACTTTTCTCAGATTTACTTCCTGTTTTCAGATAGCATCTGCAACCAGTCATTTTCTTCAAGAACGTTCTTTATCCACCGAATTTCTCTGGTTTGCTAATATTACAGAACTGTTATCTACTCTTTTTCCCAGAACATGGAGGAAGTATACTGACTAGCGCAGGTAGATCGAATGCTGAGCGTCTGAGGGAATAAAGTAACATGGACCTTTAACACTGTATCATATCTTTATCTATGACATGCTGAGGCTACACGTAAGCTACATGTGTGATCAATGTGCTCAAGTGCCATGTACAGAAACAAATGCACCCAATACGTTCTTTAGATGTACTTTCTAAATAAAGAGTTCATGTATATTGCCTTTAAGATTTCATGTTAACCATTTACTGGAGCAACGAAAATTTTTCTCAGTTCCTCTCTCTTCTCCCTTCCCCAACAAACACCAAATATCATCGCTTGTCAGACACTGACCATTTGAAATGACCAGTTTTGAAGAGCCAGAGTGAAAATTGATGAAACACTGCCCTCTAGTGAATAACTGAGTATCTGCTGCCTCTGCAGAAAAAATTTGTACTATCTTGAAATCATTGTTAGGTGTGTTGGCATGGGCTTATAATGAGCTAGAGTATTCTTTCTGTTTGTTTTATCTTTGTTCTTTTCTGAGCATGTGCCATAGTATAAGTGTTTGGATGCAAGGTTCTGCAGAATCAATTCCTTTACCTCCTCATTTCTTGATTACAAATCTTTCATGTGACTTCATTGGAAGCCTATTATAAAATTTAAAAATATCTCACCCAACCATACAATTGTAGTTAGCCTTCACAGACCGGCTGGTGAAGTTCCAAACACTGCTGACAGTTTCTCATGCCTAGGGAGTAAAAATGGAAAAAAAAAATGTTTTCTTTACACCTCAGATGCATTTAATCGTGATTCCAGCTGAGTCCCCATCTTTACGGGCTCCTGTTTCACCCTGGTCCCTTTTTTCTACAAGATAACTGTATTTGACATGGAGCTTACCATATAGATGCAGCAACAATAGTGGGAAGAGAGTAAAATATACTCACAGGAGGGAGAAGAACGTAAACGACCAAGCAAGAGGAATGCCTGGGCCTCAGTGTTCCATCTACTTACCGTGTGAGCCGCAACCCCGCAACCAGCCCTAACTACAGCAGAGCCTGTGACTTCTACCTTTTCTGAAATTTAAACTACAGGTGAAGCAGTTGATCCACTGAGAAATGTTCTGTGCCCTTTGCTCTGTCCCGTTGAGACGCTGTGCCTTCTTGCGCTCTATCTTTACAAGCTTGGCAATGGTGTTCTGAAATTGGGCAATACAAAAATGTTCTGCTGTCATATTTTGAAGATAATTACTACATTTATTTATTGACTTGTTGATTTAATCTGTGTGTCAGACAGAGACAGAGGTGTGTGTGTCCACACCAGAAGACAACCTGTTTAAGTCTGTTCCTTGCATCACATGGGTGTGAGGGATGGAACTCAGATTGTCAGTGTTGGTTGCAAGTGCTGAGCCATCTCTCCAACCCTCGGCTTACTTTCACAGTGAAACTGTGGCCAGGAGCTCCTGGCAGTAGAATCTAAGGCATGTCTCGCCGACCCTGTCTGAGTGTACTCAGTGTGCCAGCGCATCTAAGTACTTAGGAAATGGGTGAAAAATCTGTTCCTTAATCAAGTTCATGAGATGAGGCGGCTCCAACAGCATCAGCTTCTGTAGAACTCTGGAAACTGGAATAAGCACCACTGGTGGCATTTCGTTTCTCTCAAGTATTATGGTCCATTGTTGACTTACAGGGGCTGCATTCTCTCTGTTCTTCAATTTTTCTTCCTTCTCCATGCCTGATTCTCCATTCCTTCCCCTCCTTCTTTATAAAAACACCATTCCCAATGTGAACTCATGGTACATTAACCATCTATATCTTCAGTGGCCCTGTTTCCAAATAAGGTTACCTTTTAGGGGACTTAGGTAGGGCTTCAAGGCTTAGCATTTTAAGGGGTACAGTTCAACCAACGCTAGCAGCCCTTTTAAGGGAAAACTAACCCTCACTATGAAACCTAAGCTCTGAGCAGGGTCTGGTCTGAACTATAATCCTATTTATCTCTGGAAAGCTTTGAACTCCAGAGAGACACTTGACCCTGTCAGCACGTGTTCCAGTATGCACTCCTTTCTCTTCCCACCTTCCTCTCTCCTTTCCTTCCCTTCTTTTGTCCCTCCCTCCCTCCCTTTCTCACTCTTTTCATTGTTTCTTTCTCTCTACTCTACTTCCTTCTAATAGACTCCTGGGAAGTACAAGAGATTTACACATGCAGGCTCATGGCCAAACCCTCTGGTTTCCTTAGAATTAGAGTTTGTCCAGTATTATCCAAATTGTTGTATTTGTTCACCACGAACACGAGGTCCTTTAACAATACTAGGCAGTAGCTCGATACAGTGGCATATCCCACTTCTACAAACTACAAGAAGTCGAAGCAGAAGGATGCAACAGAAGGTTTCCTTTGCTTTGGATGACACCACCTCCATGCTGAGGAAGTGGCTTTTGATCCTGAGCCACCTATTGTGTAGATTGCTTCTGACCATGGGTTGTTCATTTAAATGTGAAATTGGATATAGACGGCCTAGGGATGATCTTTTGTTACTAACACCAGATAGATTATTTTGTATGTCTGTAGAAATATTTAGAAAGTAGTACTGAAGTGCCAGAAAAGAGTGAAAAATCAGAGCACCCAGCCTAATGAAGGGGCTCTTATAAGAAGCCTAATCAAAAATATTTGAACAATAAGGCTTTTTTTTTTTTTCCTTTTTGAAGCCTGTTTTGTGTCACATACAAGTCAGGAATGTGAGGACTTTCAAATTTTTAACATGGTATAATTCATGAAATAAAAAATCAGCTTCTTTTTTTTTTTTAAAGAGTTTATTGTACACAGCTGCGGGACACAGTCCATCCTGAGAATGGGGGGACAAGGGTATGAGGCAGTTGGTCACACTGTGTCCACAGTCAGGAAATGATGTGTCCACTATTGGCTTTCACCTTTCTATTTAGACCAGGTCCTCAGTCCCTGGAATGGAGCCACCCACAATTAAGGTAGGTCTTCCCACATCAATTAACTTAGTCTAGATAAATCCCCCACGAGTATGCCTGGAGGCTCCTCTCATCTAGAGCCTGTCAAGTTGACGATCAATATTAGTTAACACATGTAGTATTAATTCTTCCTCAAGTACCAACCTTCCAGGCTGGGCTGAAAATTTTGAGACTAGCCAGATCGCTCAAAAATTACAGGAGGCTAATTCCTTAAAATAAATATGTCTGTCTTCCCTATCACAGATAAGTAGGCAAATGACAGACAAGTAGATAGACAACAAATAGACAAATGAAAAATCAACTTCTTAAGTATGTCTCTCAGTGGAGCGGTAAGAGCATTCTTGTCAATAAGATCATGAGTAAGCTGCTCAGTCAAATGTACAAGGTCAGTCATTAAGTAATTAAGTTATCCCATGTTTAAATTTTACTTTTTTGTGTGTACATTCGTGTCCAAATTGGGAAACATTTCTATTATCTTTCAGATAGTCAATGGTTTTCCCCTTCTCTATTTATCATAGCTTACTCTAACAGCAATACCTGAAACTCACTTATTTTCCAAGTGTATTTGCTAATGGTTCAAAGCATTACGTCCTCAAAAGAGAATGAAGCTATGATTAGTGTTATCCGTAGTAATTGAATCTTTAACACAAGACAGACAATTGTATTTGTTAGAGGGAATTATTTTAAATACAATTACAGACATTGTATTTGTTAGAGGGAATTATTTTAAAGGATAGCAGAGGTCTTTTCTCTGTGTTACATGGGGCCCTGTGTAAGTAGAATGCACTTCTATCACATTAAAAATAACAAACAAACAACTCTGCAGTCAATTCTACAAACTAGTACATTGCACTGAAGTTAATTTAGGGGCCTTCAATTTTATATTTAAGTGAAATAGAACCAAATTCAGAAGAACAGAATAGAAAATACCAAATTTTGTGCACAAATGTGCACGCTGTCCAAACAAAAGCATAATTTAAAATATTCTTTCTGAATCATTACTGGGTGCCATGGTGAATGAGAGTCACTTATATAGATGTATGAATTCTTCCTAGAGAATACTGTGGTGGGCATTCTTACAAATTGCCATAGGGCTGCTTCTTAAGGACTGGCAAAATTTCATGTTTGAAAGGTCACTCTGTCATAGCAGAAAAAAATTCCACTTTTCTAATAATATCATTCAACCAACATTTACTGTGAGCTCACTGGTCCTGTCAGGGTCCCATAGAAAGCACATAAATCACATCTGACAGGGTTTCTTCCACTAACACTTGACATTCTTCTGGAGACACAGTCCCTAAAAATGAGAACAAAGAAGTCGGAAGCCAAGAGTGGTGACTGGAGTGGCTCTAGAATCCAGTGTGACTCCTGTGACCAAGATCTTAGACTTTGTGAACAAATAGAACGGTGAATCACCTCTATCAGCTAAGAGACCTACTCTGTGTTTCCCAAGACCATGGATTTGAGGCAGATATGGCTGCCAAGGTGCTGGGCGAGATGACAGAGCACATAGCAAGGGTACCAGGTTCCCTAGGGTTGGAAAGAAAGGAGAGGAGAGGTGGCAAGGCCAGGGAAGCTGCCAATGGCAGAAACCTGGCGAATTTCCTTACTGTCTCTTTGCTCCTTCACTCCAGGTTCCCTTCCCTGCCCCCACTGGACTGGGGAGCCCCTGGACTGGGGCTCTAAGAATATTTTGCAGAAGTCTGTTTCCCTGTAACTCTGAAGAGAGCTTAGCAAAGGCAGGGACTGAGGTAGGGGGAAACAGGTAACTAACAAACACAAGACAATCTGGGGATACTGGTAACAAAGAAAGGAAAGTCTGGAGGAGCTAGCTTTGCTCTGTCTGGACCACACGGAGGCATTGCATGCAGGTGAAGAGGTCAGAAGGTCAGCAATGCCCAGCCGGTGAAGGGGCCTGTGACTGTTTTAGGATGTTTGCACAGTTTAATTGTGGTGACATCCCCGCTGGGGAGGCTGATCTGACTCTGTGCATTCACACCAATAGTGTCATTTAAGTCAAACCAAAGCAGGTACTTTTTCTTGAGCTTCAAAAAGCTGGAGGTTGCTAAGGGCAACACCCAGCTCATCCTCCTTTCCCACCCTTTGTTTGTTACTTAAATGAATGGTGCTGAATCCTGGTGATTGATAGGTAAGCTGATATGGATGTCTTTGTGGGGGGTCCCTTACAATCTAGCCACTCAGCACTCTCCCACTCCTGACAGGACATCACCATGCCAACATTCTAGCATCCTCCCAGGCTCTGCTCTACTGCAAAATGCTGGTGACTCCTTGGATTATTCCTTGCTGTGGGGATGCTGGTGTACTACTTTCAGGGTTCTGGTGGCCCCTCTGGGTGCTCACCCTGCTGTTGGGGTTCTGGTGGTTCTCCTCTTTACTGGGATCCTTGCCCTGCTCCTGGGGTTCTGGATCCTCCTTGCTGGTTTCCTGAACCATCATCAACTTGGAAAACCAAGATGCTGCAAGCTGAAGAATGTTTAAAGAATGTACAAGTGACCTCTCCAGAGTGAAGGAGAGTTAAATGTGATCCAGGTATTATCTTTCGGTGTTCTCAGTTACCGTTGGATCTTCATCACGTTCATCCTGTGTTGACTTACCCAGAAGACTGGATCCATGTAAAAACCCTAATCTCTAAATCTCTCTGAACTCTGTGGTCAGGACCTGTCTTTGGTTCTCATCACCTCTGCTTCTGCTAAACTGTCAGGTTTCAATTCACTTTTTTCAGGATAAAACTAGTTCTAACTGCAAAGACAGCCCATGCCACAATTAGTTAAGAGTTCAATTCCTGATCCCATTTCAGAGGAGCAGCTGTTGTAATGTCAACCTTCAGCTGACTCCATCACCTTCCATGACCTTCCAGGAGACCAAAAACTCCTGTTCAAAAACAACTACTCCATTCTTAATCTGTCTGCTGACTTGATTCCTTCGCACCACTGCCCGGCATGCCACACAGACTCACATGCATAACATTTTCTTGATGTGGGAGTGCCAGCCTCTGATTCAGAGATCTCCATGTGACCAGCTGGCACCAGATGAAGAGAAAATGAGGCTTTGATGCTCCACTTCCAGCAGGAAGTAGCCAGAATTGAAGTCAATGTCTGTAAACTCCCCTCTAACCCTTGTTCCTGCACAGTCCCTTGATAAACTCTTCCAGAATGTTTTTCACTGTTTACCAAATACTCCCATATTCTAACTTTCTCCAGATTTAAATTCATTTGTTATGTCAGTCAAGTAAGAAGAGTCAGAAGAGGTGCCTCCTGGAAGATGGAATGTACATGGTCGCCACAAGCTGGCAAAGTCCTTCGGGTCATCCTGAAAATAAAGTCCACTTTCTTCTCAACTGCTCCTCATTCTACAACATAGTCTGAACAATTAGTTCAGATTCCACTGAAGCTGGCATACAGATGACTGATTACAAGATACATCCTTGCTAAATTCATGTCTCTACTGTTATTTTTCTAGAACAAGGAGGTCATGTAAGCAAAAATACTTTACCTTGAAATCATATAAATTAAGATCCCATTACAAAGATTCAATTTACTGTGGAAATTAGTTTACATTCCAATGATAAGACAAAACTGATCTGTGTTTGGAAAAACAAAAACAAAAACAAAATTCTTCCAAAAGAGAATGAATATTGGGTGTATGACCCTTCTGGGTGCAACTGACTAAGTCTTTAAAATTGCAGGCCAATCACATCCTTTCAAGTAGAATTATATTGCAGGATTGTTAAGGACCTCCCTATTCAAAATAATTCCACCATAAATCTTTATACAGTGCAGAAGTCTTTTACAGTACCAATAATCATCCTTAGTTTATTTCTCAAACAATCCAAATTTTCACATATGTTGTTCAATTCATGACACAGATGTGTTTACGGAGAAAATGTGTCTTTTGTTGATGAGTAACATTGTCATCATTCATACCTTTGTGATAAAAATTACAACGTTTGAAATCCGTGTAATATTACGAATTGAAAATGTGCGGACTTGGGTTTGATTCCCAGTGTCCCCATGGGAGCTCTCATCCCTTTAATTCGGATCTGACCCTCTTCTGAACTCCAATGGCACCAGGAAACATCCAGTGCATACTCAGAAATGGAGGCCAAATATGCACATGCACAAAAAAAACTTAAAGGAAAAGAGGTTTTTTATTAAAGAATTGCAAAATTTAGGATATTCTGAGACATACAGATATTTAATAATATTGAAGTAAATGAGTGTATATTTCATATGTTGTATTATATGTGTCTATACATGAGAAAGAGTACAATTGCTTTTAGGATGTCATCATAATTATCTTTATTATTACTCTCAGAATTTTACCCAAATTCCTCATCAGTAGTCAAAGCCTCATTTAAGGATTTTTCCCCTTTGTTTGTGTTCCTGGCTAGACTCTGAGCTCTGTGAGAGCAAGAACTCTGCCTTCCTGTATCACTGGTGTCTAGGAAAGAAAGCAGCATAGGTTAGAAACTCAGTAAATATTTTCAAAGGAATAAATAAAATAATCAGAATAAAGATTATTGTGCTTTTTATATGTCAACATGGATGGACTGTGGTGCCCAGATGTTTGGTCAAACTCCAATTTAGATTTGACTGTGGAGGTCTTTTTCAGATGTGACTAATGTTTAAATCATTAGAAAGAATAAGATAAATTACCATCTATAATTGAGACGGCATCATCTAGTCCGTTGAGGACCTTAGAGAAAAAACAAAAGTACCCTGTAAAGAAGGAATTCTGCCTCCAGACTGTCTGTGGACTCAAAACCACAACAACAGTCATCCAGGGTCTTTACCCTTCCAATTTGCTCTGCAGAATTTAGGGCTTTCTGGATCCTATAATCATGTGAGGTAATTGCTTAAAATCAACCTTTTCCTACCCCCATCACAATCACTGTGTTTCCTTGATGGACACATAGGCCTTTTACATTCCTTTCCAGCCCATGACACAACATTTAATTGTCGATCTACTCACATGTAATAATCTCTGGCTTTTTAATACACATGCTTCAACAGTTTCAGTTCTTGTGGAATGAATAAGAATCCAGACTCTCTGGGCATCATGCTGTTGTTTTCTTACTCAAAGCTAGTTAAATGCTAGTTTGTTAGTCACGAAAGGAAGGGTTAAATGAGCATGAATGCCTCTCCTGTACAGCATCTCTTAGCAGCCAAGTCACTGGCTTGAAGACCCAGATCACAGGCCAGGTCCGTTCTGCATGAGTGATGCTGTAGCTTGTGCTACAGAGTTCTCAAGCCAATCTTGCAATTGTGTCATTCTCCAATCCAGTTTGTATGGCTGTACCTGGCTAGTACACCTTCCAGTTTCCATATCATCAGCCAAGTGTGTTGGACTGCTTTCCTGTAGCCAAAATGTTCAAGTCAATTTATAGCATTGAAGATAGGAGAAGCCACAACTAATCATAGTCAATGTTTATTGTTTAAATGTCAACATTTGAAGAGTTGGGTTTTGTGTGTGTGTGTGTGTGTGTGTGTATGAAAACATCACAAAAGAATGGCTAAAAACAGAGCAGAGGGTTTCTTAATGATGCCTTTTTAAAAGAGCCAAATTGTCTAAGAACTGTTTCTAAATTGACTGCTTAAAATAGAAAACAATCCATCAGCCCTGTGGAGGAATTGGAAGCATTGCCAAAACCTTGTCATTTTCCAGCTGAAAGCCAGAAGATTAGATTAAGGAGACCATTAAATGCTGTGACTTAATGGATACTAAATACAGCCTTGAATGAACTGATTATAAAAAGTGATACTGAACTCAGATAGGACAGAACTCAGATTGAACGGGACACTGGGTTGAGTATAAAGGTGCCATGGCTGGCAGAATGTACCTTTGGGAAAGAGTTTGTTGGATTGGAAAGGGGATAGGCAACCTATAAGAACTGTGGAAGGATGAGGTAAGGGCTTGAGAGGAAACCTTAAAGCATTGTCAACAGGAAGCTGGCAATGAGATTAGAACGATGACATGCACCATCACACACTGGGAATCTGACTGGTTGTACCAGGCATTTTAACATAGTTCATAGAACTTTGCCTTCAAAATTTTAATTCCTTGAAGTGATAAGATAATATATGGAACAAGGAAATAAAAGTTTCCCCTTCATATTGACCTGCTATGCCCAAACCAGCCACTTGTGAAATTATTACTGTTGCAAAGTCACTGGCCCTGGAAAACGAACCTATCCACATTTTTAGCTAACTATTTGTTGAGATGTTTTTTCCAAACTCTCTATTGTAAGCAAAGTGCCCTCTCACTGAAAAAATAGTTAACTGGACTAATTTCTAAGCAAGTGTATTGCATTGATAAATATGTCTATATTTTTATCTGTTTGGTGGTTGACCTTGTGGTTGACCTCAGAATAACTGCTCAAGCATGATGTTTATTTCCTATCTAGGATCTGAACACTTAGCTTCCTCCAACTATTCACAGCCATCATCCCTGCTGCACAAACATCCTTGAGAACATGGCAAATGGAATTACCATTCAATCCAGCAATCCAGATGCTGTGTGTAGACCTAAGAGAAAGAGAACAGCATGAGACAGAGTCACTGTATCGACCCACCTTTACTGAGCACTGTTCGCAATAGCTACTATGTGGAATCAAACTTGATTTCCATCAACAGATAAAAGAACAAAGAAAATGTGCTAAGTACTCATGTGTGTTAAACTGAATTACATTGCTTGTATGTTTACCATAATCTTTTTTTAGAAGGTACTAGAAACTTGGTCACTGTGTTAGGCAGAGTTCTCTAAAAGAACAAAGCTGATAGTGTGTATGTATTACAAAGGTGGATTTAGTCAATTGACTGATGCAATAGAGGTCGTCTGTAGACTGAAGATACTAAGACCCTGTCACTCTTCAGTCTGGAAGCTGTGTCCCAGTCTGGTGCTGAAGGCCTGCAAGAATTATAAAGAGTTGCCAGGAGACTGTGCTCATTGACAGGCAGAAGCAGCAGCAGCAAAGGTATAGACCATAGTTACCCATGAGTCAGGCAGGAGACACTTCCTTGAGTCTCTTTATATCTGGGTGCCCATTGGAAGGTGCTCTGAAAAAAGATTCCCCCTCTCAGTTAATCTTCTGTGGAAACTGCCTTACAGTTATATACAGAGGTGTGTCTCCTAGGTGACTCCGGATGCCATTGAGTTGACAGTCAAGAGTGACCAAAGCAGTCATATCTCAAGAAGGAGGATGAAAGAAAAGAGAAGGGAAGAAGGAAGGAGATGGTGAAGAAAAGAGAGGGCATTTTGGGTTAGTTAAATGATATTTTTTTAGAGAAGTAATGCCATGACATAACCAATAGCAATGGGATGCTTAATCATAGTTGATAGGGTTATTCTTCAGTAAATTTGGTCTTGAGGGACTGGTGATATGGCTATATATGGTAGTGTACTTGCCTAGTATCCACAAGTCCCTGGCTTGATTTCTAGCAACAAACACACAGAAACACACCACACACACACACACACACACACACACACACTCATTTCTGAAACCTTGAGGACTATGGCACATCAAACTATATCTCTGGAGTTGGATATGATACTAACAGACTTTTAAAAACAGAAGAGGAACATCGTACAGTAACACTCAGAACTCACTCACATGTACATGTAGCCAACCCCTGGAGTTCTAGAAGTAATTTATGTAAGGGTGCACATTGTAAAAATGGATAATAATCAATCACCTAATAATGACTAAGACAAAGCACAGAAGTAAAGTCTCACTCCCTTAAATGAATACAGTAAACAAAATAAGCACCATAATTTATTTCCAAGTGTGAGCAGCACATGCCTCATGTAGCCAACATTATGCTAACTGTAAAGGGAAACCAAGGGCTCTACTAGAAGTCTAAGGGCTTGGAAGAGTGTTAGTTGTTAGTGTGTGTGTGTGTGTGTGTGTGTGTGTGTGTGTGTGTGTGTGTACCTGTGGAGGCCTGCAAGTGGTACTGGATGTCTTCCTCTATCCCTCTCTACTTTCTTTATTAAGGAAAGGTCTCCTGTCAAACCTGGGGCTTGCTTATTCCAGATACTCTAGCTAGCCACATTGTCCTCTGAGTCTCAACTGGCATTATAAGTGGTTGCCATGCAGGGAGTCTGGGGATCTGAACTCTGGTCCTCACACTTGTCCACTGAGCCATTTCTTCTACCCTGGAATATGCTTTTCTCGACTCATCCTGGTTGGCCCCTTCCTGCTTTTTGATTTACCATCGCTCCTCTCTTCCTGACCATCCCTTCCCTTGACTCTCAGAGTGCCATGCATTCTGGGCCTTATTCTTGTTTTGGCCATTGATTCTTAGTCCTCTTTTTGGCTTTTCCCCCCCCCATTCATCCTCTAAATGCTCAAGCGTCTGGAGACTCAGTCCTTTCACCTCGCCTCCCTGTTGTCTGCACAACTCACTTGCTTCATGGATTTTGTTAACCTAAGAAGTTTAAAGTATGCTTCAATACTGACAACTCCACATTTGCATGCCCCACCTGAACTTCCCCTGGGAACCTTGACTAAAGGCATGCTCCACCATGCCAGACAAGTCAAAATTTTTTACATTTGTTTCTGTTGTGCTATCAGGTGCTTGAATGAAGCAGATAGTAGAACAAACAAATTCTTTTGGTACTTAGCCAATTTGGAAATCAAATGACCTGCTCCATGTCTTCTCTTGGATATCTAAGAGTTGTAAAATTCGGCATGCCCCCACTGCACAGCTGCCTCAAAGATCCTCCCCATGTTGTCCTCTCCCTCAGGTCGTTTCCAGCACAGAAAATGGCAGTGCCAGGTGCTCACATCAAAGCCATTTGAATAACTCTTCTTCCCTCTGTTGTCTTCCTACTTTCCAGAAAGAAAAAAGAAACCTCTCGGTAAGTCCCTTAAAGCTATGCATTCAGAATGTAGACTGCAGCCCTGCATTTCTAACACCTGGACTGTTGTACACGTTTTCTAAGTGTGCCTCTGTCTTCACTCGTGCCGTCCACCCTCCTCGATGTCTCTGTTTTGATCTCACACCCCACTACTGTCCTGCTATGCTGAACTCTCTGCTGCTTGACTCCACTCTGTGTGCTTGCACTCACCGATTCCTCTGTCCTGATGCCATTTTCTAAGATTACCATTTTCCTGGCATTTTTTTTTTTTTTTTTTTTTTTTTTTTGCTTTTGCTTCCATACCAGCTTGTTCAGTGATATGTTCTACCGAGATTGACCACACAGTATACAATTAAGTGCGTATCTTTTTTTAAAAAATGTATTTGCCGTAGAGTACATTTCATAAATTAGCATACGCTTTTAATCCCAGCACTCAGGTGGCGGAGGCAGGATCTCTGAGTTCAAGGCTAGCCTGCTCTACAGAGCAAGTTCCAGAACAGGCAGGACTACACGAAGAAACCTTGTCTCAAAACAAACAAACAAACAAACAAAAAACCATGAATTTACACACACACACACACACACACACTCACACACACGCACACACACACCTTCGCTATATAGACCAGGTTGGCCCGGAAACTTACTATGTAGACCAGTTGGCCTGGAATTCACAGAGACCTGTCTGCCTCTGCCCCCTGAGGTTAGGAGGTATACTACTACTCCAGGCAAATCAGAATTTCTTACTGTTCAGTTGTTGAGTGGCTCAGATCAAGGTGAATACACGTTAAAATGCAGCTCTTTCAGGGGCAGATTGTCTTGCCTTGCCTGTGTTCAAGGAGGGAGACCCAGGCTTAGTAATCAGGGTGGCTACGGAGCACGGTCCAGAAGTCAATAAAAGTTGCAGTGAGAGAAGATGGGTAAGCAACAAAGAAGCTCGTGCCTGCTCCTGCCACTCTCGAAGCAGATGATATACCCCCGGAGCTACAGTGACTGTCTATCAGCTATTGCCAGCAGAGCTTTAGGTCAGCTTAGGATCCAAGTGTAATCTGGATAAAAGGAATAACGCAGGTTATTCAGTTTCTAATGGCTACTTGCACAGCTTTTTCCTAATTGCATTTTCCATAGACAATTCGTGCCAAAATGAACATTTCCCTAATGATGCTGGCAAGACGGTTTGTCAAACACTGACACCTAGTGAGTGTTACTGTACAGACCTTGTTCTGGGCTGAGTTTCAGGTCCAAAATATTCCACAGACATTCAATTTAGGAGGCAGTCAAGTCTCATTCACCTACTTTTAGTATTAAATTTGGCAGAGTTTGCCTCCAAAGTGGCGCTCCCTCTCATTACAGGGCCCCTGTGCACTGGTGAATGAACGCCCTTGGAATGTTGGCGAAAGTTTGAATCTAAGAAAAATAGCTAGAAGAGAACTCCAGCAAAATTACCCAGAGAGTCTCTCAAGTCAAGTATAAAGGTTTAATATCTGTTAACTACCATGGTGCGTGCTTAGCACTGAGCCCTGTTCCCTTCATGACGAGGAAATAGCTCCAAGTGCCCTCAGCCTGCAGGGGTCTTGGATGAGTTATTGGGCTGGCTCTGCTGGACCTGCGTCTCACACCCTGAGAACTGGAGCTTCAGAGCCTGCCAATGCCAATGTGTGTAATTTAGTGGGGGACTTACAGACCCACAGAGAGACAGGGAGTTTGTGAGATACGATGGAATCTAAATGGAACTTGGAATCATGCATAACAGGAATAAATTAGAGCTCCACAAGCGAATATTTCATTCATTTACTAAACTTCTTTGCAACATAGCTTACTATTCCATAAAAGGAGAAATAGCTTGGCCCGTGGTTTTGAGGCATACAGAGATGTGTGTGGGAAAAATCTTATACTTTGCAAGGTCCATTTTCTGTGCCATTGAGATGGGCGGGGGTTCAAAGCTGTTATCCTTGGTTTCTGTGCTCTATTCCCCTGAATCAGTCACTGTGGTTGTAAGTAGGCAGTGGAGAGAGTGTGCAGCTCTCTCTTCTTCTCTTCTGTACCTGGGACTTGACTTGTAAGGTACACTTGCGGCAGCTAGGTCAGTGAAGAATGCCTGCTAGCTCATCCTGAGTGGTTTCTGATATCTGCCATTGTGAATCTAGAGACTTCTCATTCAGATTAAGAGATAGGCTCTGGGGGCTGGGGAGATTGTCAAGAACATGCACTGCATTCGCAGAAGACCTGAGTTCAGTTCCCAGCGCTCATGTCAGGTGGCTCACAGCCACCTCCAACTCCAATTCCAGGGGATCTGATGCCCTCTGCTGGGCTCCATGGGCACTTGCACTCACACATACACATACCTGTAGATGGAAACACTTATATAAAGAGTTAAAAATAAAATAAATTGTTAAAAATACTTTATGGTAATTAAAACAAAACAAAGCAAACAAACAGAGAAATGCCATCTTATCCAGATCGCTTAGGGACGGAATCCTGCTCTATTTCTGACTCACTAAATGGCCTCAGTGGAAGTCACTTAAGGCCTCTCAGCTTAGTGACTTTTACACAAAATGTGGATGAAGGACATACATATAGGCATATATTATATTAATTGCATATAACGTCTGTCTATTCAAAGAGGGATCTAGTAAGAGCTGTCTGGTAGGTACTGACACTTTGGTCAGTGTGAGATTACAGCACAACTAGGCATCTGGAAGACTTGAACATTTTGGTTTGTGTAAGGATACACAGTGATGTTAAGTGAGAAAACTTCCCAGTGACTCTGTTCTCAGAATGAGTCCCCATCACTCTGAGATGTGCTTCTTTCTGACACAGCTAATGTTGATATCGCTGTATTTCTGGCTTTAATGAAAAACCATTGTGGGTAACTCATGGGTGTTCCCAAGAGAAGACACAGTGACAGAAGGAGTGCTGGGCTTTTTTGTTCGTATAGCTTATGGTGGTTTAGCAGCATTGCAATTATGTCACTGGCTATTTTTTGGAAAGATGAAGCAGTCCTGTCACTCATGGTTATATATACTAGCAACCTTAAATGTGCCTCCAAGAGAGGTGGACATTTGGACCTTATTCTCCACTGCCCTTTCCTCTCCTCCCTTGGCACTCCTCTCCCCTCTCACTTCCTCTTCTGTTCGTTCCCCTTTCCTTCTGCCTCTAACTGCTCTCCTTCCTCCATCTCTCTTTCATTCTTTAATGAGAAGCTGGAGTTTTCCTTTCTGGGAACCTATTTCTCATCAGCCAGCCTTACTTTATCCTACAGTCTCTCAGTCTTTACAGGGAATGGCACAACAGTGTTCATACAGGTGTTGGGAGGTGTGTGTGTGTGTGTGTGTGTGTGTGTGTGTGTGTGTGTGTATGTGCCCTATCATTTCAGACATCCAATAAAAAAGAAAAAGATTCTCAAAGCAAAGCTATTCCACTTGCTACAAGTGTCAAGAAAGCCTACGATGGCTCCCCATGTTTCTTTACAGTTACTCAAACAGATAAGGAGAAACTTGGCAATCTGATGTTTGTTCCAGTGAAGTCAGGTCTGGAGTGCCAAGACAAACAGGAACAGAGTACTCAGAGTCCCTTGGGTCTTTGATAATGTGGTGCTTTCTCAACACCCAGTGGATGGGTTTCTCAGCACATTCCACTACTATTGGGTTCATTAAATCTATTCTCAAGAATGTTACATTGTATCACTTCACTGCACAAGGCACCAGTCACATTTTCTGTCCCACAAACCAAACCTTCGTTATATTAACTGGCTACCAGGGTGCTTATACATGCCCTGGGACTATGGCCTGACTCTGACTTCTAAGTCACTTTATTATAATCTTTTGGAATTACTGGAGACTATTTCAGACATGTCAAAAAGTGTAAAAGTCACCTCCCCTGCCAAAAAATGCAAATAGAGCTTCTTGTTTTAGTTAATAAATCTGAACTTCCTTTGCTGCCTTGTTGTGTAGTTTTATTCACCAGTGATGTTGGGCAGTGATATCTGCTTCCTCAGTAGATAGATCTTGACTTGGCTTAATACATTGTTTTCCTAACACCCCATTTTGTACTTAGATTATGTTTGACTCTTTCCTTCTCCTCCTCTTCCTCCTCCTCTTCCTCTTTCTTAAAAATCTTATTTTGATTGACTATGATTCTCTTAGCTTTTATTATTCTTTGTTGGAATAGAAGCTATGTATTTTAATTCTCATTTTTTATAGTTGTTACTAAATTTTATTTAAATTTTAATTTTCATGTGAATAATTAAGAAATTAAAATTTAACCCATAACTTTACCCTTTCTGAGGAATTACTTTGTTGCCCAGTTTCAGTTTGAAGTTTGCCTCTACTAAGTTAATTTTTAACCCAGCCTACTTATTATTTTTCATAAACAATTTCAATATTCAATATGCAATCCAAGTTTGCATAAATATCAAAAGTTTATCAATTACTTTTATCATAGCTGTTGCTAATTACCCCCAAGCTTTTTCTTTATGGTAAATGTACAATTTCTCAGGTGTAAGTTTTTTGGTGAAAACTTATACTGAGAGACTCCAATGGCTCAAGTGTTTTGGGTTTCACATGAAGTCTTTAATTCATTTAGGGTTGAATTTTGTTGACAACAGGCACTTGAGTGTCTGTACATCAGTATTGATAACCGCAGTACTCACAGCAGCTCTCAGCAACTCTCCTGTGTCCATGGAGTATAGGCGATAAGAAATGTGGCCTGTGATATGATGGCATTTACTCACTGTGAAAAAGAAAAGGGATTCTGACTCCTGGGAATTGATAGCTGACTGCTGAGGAATGTCGTGGTAATGCAATGAAACAGCCATTTATGAAAATAAATGAAAGCAATGTCGGATGCTTTCACTCCTATGAAATGCCTAGAGTCATCTCTTATGGAGACTGGCAATCGAAGGCTGGTCACCAGGGCGGGAGGAAGGGAGTGAGGTAGTCAATACTGAGTGTGGAGCTTCTTTTCTGCAATAAATATCATGTCCAGGAGTTAGGTAGTGTTGACAGCTTGTGATAATGTGCATATATTTAATACCATGAGACTGCGTTTAAAATTACTAAAATTAGGCTGGGAATTTGACTCAGTGGTAGAGCACTTCAGGACTTGATTCACTGAGATAAAGAAAGGAAGGAGGGAGGGAAGAAAGAGACGTTAGTTTTGTTGTGTATGTATATATATATATATATATATATATATATATATACATATTTATTTATATTTATATAAATTTTTTATATTTATATATATATTTATATATATATATATAAAATACAAGATAGTTGATGTGCTTTATAGCATTTCTAGGGTTTCTGGCTCAGAAAGTCTTCCCAGTTATTTGAACTGTATTTTAGCCTGAGAATTCATTTCCCTAACTATTTTACCATCGGAACATTCAAACTTTTATTTCCTTCCAGTGTCTTCCTGGGATAAATAACCAAAAGGACAATGAAAATTGAACATGCGGCTTACACGGCAGACATAGGATTCCCTGGGACACAGTGTAAAGTCAGACCTCATAAGCACCGAACTGATACCCACACAGAAATGTGGCCCCTCAAGTGCAAATTTTCTCCTGTTGTTGACTTTTCTGTTCTAGCAGTTATTGATGGGATGAGGCTCTCATATTCTCTAAGATGGGTTTCTCAGGCTGTGCCTCGCCCTGACAGATTCCATTTTACAAGCAGCTTTGGACTCCATTTTGAAACACAGAAGCTGAATGACTCTCCACCTTGGTGGACATGTAAACAACACTGTCTGCCTGTCACTAAACATGAGGCACAGGCTGATAAATCATTTAATTCTAAAAGTAAAATGGGTGCCAACCTATAAATGTGTCGGTATAAATTTGGACCATATGAGCCGATATGGGCACATTAAAATCTACTCAGAAAAACTGGCCAAAGAGCTTAACAAACACACAGGACTGAAGGAAGGACCCCCCCCCCCATAGGGAAAGCTTCACCAACTCATCATCCAACCAACAGGCAAGGAATACTCGGTTGTTCCAGGGGCTTCACCTCATGTTTGTCCCTGCTGCTGATAAGGTCTACTCAAATTACCTTCCCTCCATTCATCCATATTGACTCGGTTGAAACCTAACCCTCTTCAGCCGCTACAGTCCAACTTCTTGCTTGTAGCTCAGTTCAACCCAGAGACTCTCCTCAGCCCTGAGTCTCAGATGAACTCTGACCCTGCAGCTTGTCTCCACAGCAGACCTCCAGGAGAGTTCTCTCTACTTGACTCTCACAGGGATAGTTTTTGAATCTGTGTTAGTTCTCTGCCTTTGCTTTCTTTCATGCCTCTTTGGAGCTCCCTGCACTCTGCTACAGCCTCTTTAACCTTTTACAGAAATTGGTAACTTACAAATACACGTGTACAGATAAAGATCTATTTGCTGTGTGACATGTACTGTATGACCTGAGAGCTAACATTAGAAATTGACATTGGAATAGAAGAACCTGTGTTTACATTGGCCAGCTATCAAGGTTAATTGGGATAACCTGGTAAATGATAGCCAACGATGCTAACGCAGCTTGTGAATTGATTGCTATTCAATAAAGGCTGACATTATGGAAAGACACAGACATATCCATTTAAGTTTCTGATATAGCGTGGTCTTGACAATCATCCAGCTATCTTTGCTTTTTTTTTTCATGCTATGACTCACGACATTTTGTTAGAACTCATTAGAAGGTACCGAGTGCTACACCTCATGAAAATTCTCCGTGTGTTTTGGCATCTGCCCTTCCTCGTAACTGTTGCAGATTCTTGGCTTTCTAGTTCTAAAATTCTGAGTTGCTAGTGAATAGAGTACAATAATCTGGGCTACATATGCTTATTCACTAAAAAGGAACGCACACGAGATTCTACTTCTGCACTGCTAAGTGGGTTCTGCGTAGTGAAGCTAGTGGGGATTTTCTTTAACCCCTTATCTATTTGAATTCTCTGGAAATGGTCCTAAAAGCATTTAACAAATGAAATACCCTTTGCAAAAATAAACCTACTAAATAAAGCCTGATGAGAAGCTTGAGAGTGACATTTGAGCAGCAGCTGCTCGTTCTTCCCATCCACTCAGGCGTCATAATATTGCACCCCAGACAGATGCTTCCAAGGATTCCCTGGCTCCTAGTTAGAGGCCAGAGTATCTTCTCAACAGGCAGGGGAAACATTTCTCATCCTGTCACAGCTACAAGTTATAGAGGCTTAGTTGTAGGCCAATGCAACTAAGTGGTGGGGGTTTCCGTCTTCCCACTCAGGGGTAGATTCTTTACCATGATCATGGCAAATACTGAAGCCCCACCAGTCCTGCCGTAGCTCCCGAAACAGTGGTCCCAAGCTGAGAGACATAAGCTGGGATTGAAACTCTCCATTCCCACCACTAGTGTTCCCATCATCTAGTGGAATTTCCATCCAGAGAGAAGCATGTAGACTTCCCTGTCTGGAGCTTCCAAGGGAGACAGACCATAAGACAGAACAATTAAAACTCTTCCTGAAGGAATTGGTTTCATCTGCAAAGGAAGGCAGAAAACTTCAAGCCCAAGGATTCTCTCAACACAAAGGACTTCACAGTGAAATTAATCAAGAAGAAGCACACAAGTTCATTGGGCCCAGACAGATAAATCATGAGCTCCAGGACAAATTTGACAAATCAGTGCACTCTTGTCTCAAAATATGTAGATTAAATAAATGAAATGGGAAAAAAAGGAAAGGAAAGAAAGAAGGAAGGAAAAGTCAGGAGAGGCTAGAGTATACCTCAGTGGTAAAGCACTTGGCAAGTTTTTGTGAGGCCCTAGGTTTAACCACTTATATTATAAAGTCTATTTAAGGGTCGGAATATCTGAATACTTAACTAAAAACAATGCCTACAAAACATACTAAGCTTAATTACACCTGTTTCTGAGCAACTATTATGTATCCCAGGGCACTGGGGAGACAACAGAATAATCAAAGAAAAGGAAATGAGAGTCAAAGAGGACCCTTCCCAAACCACTGTCTTTCCAGGGCAGCTGTGTGAACTCAAACTCTTCTCTTTATGAGCAGCCATGGAGATGATGGTTAGACTTCATTAATCTTGTCCAGATAGCTGCTAAACAAACAAACAAATAATAACAAAACCTAGGGTGGGTTCAGATGAAACAGATGTTAGATTTGTATGCTATTTAAATGTCCAGTTTCAAATAAAAAAAAAGTGACAGGCCAAGTCTTGTAACAAGACTAAAGAAACTTCTTTTGTTGCAAGCACTGTCCCTTTATTTGGGACTTGCAAGTGTCTAACGGGAAATGAGAGCAGGTTCTTATCCAAATGATCATGTCAAGGAGAGCATCCATCGGGAAAGCCATCCATTTCAGAGAATTTAGGAAAATGAAAGTAAACCTAAACGTGTAGAGCGACACATGGTCCACCCCTACCTCTTGAGTGTTTTCCACCACAATTGTCCAAGCAGTGTCTACTCCTACCCTTGATGGCACCTCGAATCACTCTGTGGTTAATTCTACGTTGCGCTCTGTATGTCTCTTCTGATTTCATTTAATGAAACTTCAAGAATCAGGCAGCTGAGAGGAGAACAGGGTGGAACCCCAATAGTAACCCTTATGAAGATGTTTTCATTTTACTGGATTCTAGAGTTACTACCTTTATTTAATTCAAAATTTCTGTATTCTTCTCTTTACAATTTCTATCATTGAGACTACATTTTTATTACTTCCTTAAACATCATCTCTTTTTAAGTCTCAGTTAAATCCAACTCTTAAAGCCAGTCTCCACTGATTGCCACCCCCAACCCAACCTGTAGGTCAAACTATTATTAGAATTTTGGGCCAGATGGCCACTTCTGGGGGTTACAGTAAAGCATAATTATCCTCTTTTAAAAACCAAAATCATTGTGAAATTAAAATAACCAGCAATGATTTAATATTTGTATATATTATACATGTTTAAATTCAACCTGATTACCTTACATCAGCTTTACTGATTTAAATATCTGGTTGATATTAGATGTTAATTAATGCCACATAGTAGTGTTTAGACAGTTTCTACACTAGCCCTTTGGCCTTCCTGGACAGCATATACCTTTATGTACACACTGAAGACAAAGGTGAAGGCCTTCTTCTCTTAAATGTGCTCATAAAGGTATCCTTTTTGATTACTGTCTCACATTCTACACACGCAGATGCAAGAAGTATTCTGTTTAAAGTTGGATTGTTCCCTTATATGAATTTGGATGTGCTCATGTTATACTTTTCCTAAGTTCAGGCAAAGAGAATTAAGAAATAGAGCCTGAGTGTCAAATACACAAAGATGGCAGAGTGTAGAAACATGAGACTCAATGCTAGGCTGTATTTATAGCCTACACAGGCAAGGAATTTTGAAAATAAATGATTTCTTTTGGTGAAATAATTCCAACTTCTAAGCTCATTTGCTCCTGTTTTAGTTAACGATACTTTTGAATAATTACAATTTGGAGCAACGGTAGAAAGTCCTAAAATGAATAATAATGTTCTTCAGTAAGCTATATGCACTGAAGCTGTCATACTTATAAAGAAAACGTAAACTCTGTGCCTTTCTGGTTAAGAGAGAAGCAATAGCAGAGATAAGTCTTTCCAAGAAGACCAGGGTGCTTATGTTCTAACAAGTCACAGTGTCCAAACTGTTTATGAACTGTAAAGCTCACAAGGAAAGGATACCAAGTTACAGAGATGAGCTCCTTACAAATAGGCCTGCAATGAAGTGATTTAAGGAGTAATCAAAGCTCTAAGATCTGACCTAAGATCCGCCCTACGGTCTGACCACCACCCCATGGCAAAACTATATCACCTCCCCAAGTTCATCTCAGTGTCTCTGGCATCAAGAACAAAAGTAACAAATCAGTTTTATAAAGCTATGATGTCTGAGCATCTACATTTGATTGTGTTTCATTTTAAGTTTTCTTTTGGCTAGCCATGCTCTGAGGAGGGGAACCTGTCAGATCTCCGGTAGTGAGAAGGGTCAGGAGGCTGATTACTAAGCCCAGCTATAAATCATATGTAGAGGGTAACGAGTAAGAGTGGAGAGCACAGAACAGTCCAAACAGGAGAAGCAAGATACACAAATCCCGAGGGCGAAAGTAATGGTGTGTGTGTGTGTGTGTGTGTGTGTGTGTGTGTGTGTGTGTGTGTGTGTGTTGAATGATAAGGTTAGAGGACAATATGAATTACAACTGTTAAGGGATGTACCCAGAGAAGTTAGCTATTCTTCAAATATCTAGCAACAGCCGACAAGGCTTCTAACCAAAGCATAGCTAAAAGGAGTGGTAAGAAATGGATGACTTCTATAAATAGTACAAGAGACAGAGTCAGGAGACTGTTGTTGATGATGGATATAGAATAAGACATTGGAGTCCTTTATTTGTCCTGAGTATATGCTTCAAGCAACGGGGAGCCTTGAAATGGCTCTACAAATGGAGGTATTTGGCAGATGTGGTTCAGGGGAGATGACAGGAGATGGCAGAGGCCAATGCTGCAAACAATTCTAGAAAGTTCTCCATAATCTTTATAGGACAAACACTTTCTAGATCTCTCCTCCTTTCTGGTTGTTTTCACACAGGGCTCAGGCTTTAACTTTGCGTTTAAGTGAGCTCTGACAAGAAGAACCCTGGACACACTCATGGTTGCTGCCTGAGTCACCTACACCAGTGATGAGGGAGAGCTCACAGTGAAGCAAGGCCCGAGCCTCAGCCTCTTTTCAAAATATTCTGATAACAGAAGATTCAACAGTGAAAGACGTTTTCTATTGTTTTGGGTAATATTCTCAAATCCTTCCTTTGTTTGGTGCACACAGTCAGGATACACCTCAAATGATTTTGTGGAGCAAAACGATTGTTTAAAATCCATCTCTTTCAGCTTTAAATGCAGAGAATTTGTTTTCCTAGTGACCACAGTTAAGATATGTCTAAGATCTCCAGTCGTGTCCAGAACATCCAGGAACAGTGCCTAGAATCAAGCAAAAAAAAAATTCTTTTTCACGTATCCTTGATGGTAACTTAATTTGATCTTCATAGAACTGCCTTGGCTGTTGTTACAGTGTGAGTTAAAATGTCTGAGGTTTGAGAGGAAACAGATCATCTTGGGAAATCACTCTGGATGACAAGGGAACTGTAACTCTAGCATTCAAGCTGCATCAATCACTGGGGTGGAGAGCACAACTTAGTGCCATGTGAAAATAGTTGGGGAGTTTCCAAATTCTGAGCAAGAGCCTATAGCAGTAATGTAATGTTTAGTTCTAGGGGTGGGGCTTTTCTATTAAAACAGTTTGAAAAGACACTTCTTTTCCTTACGTTGCTCTGGTTGGTATTTTTAAACGGTTGCTGAGAACAACAGCTTTGGAAAAGAGCTGCGCTGTTGTTACAAGACCGTACACTTTTGGACTAAGAACACATGTATGTTCTAAGTGTTACCATTGACTAGTTTGTTGTATATAAACGAATTCTATGGTTAGGGATTTTTTTCTCAGAACAGATGGTGATTTATGACATTTACAAATAGCCTAATATATTCTTTGTTTCGTAGTGGCAGAAGGAAAGAGGTAAAGGAAGCTAAAAACAGAACGGGAGAGCAAAGACACACTGAGCAGCAAGGGGCACATGGAGCTTAAGAGGTTACAGTCATGAGCACACAGTGAGAGTACGAAGATGGTGGCTAGAAAGGAGGGAGGAAGAACATAACTTTTAAAAGATGATGACTTTAAGTTCTCATGGAGCTGAGTCGAGAGACACAAGAAAAAGGAAAGAGTTGAGTGACTTGACGACATTTCTGATCATTAATGATCTTTAAAATACACAAATATGGACCCTTTCGTTGCATACTTATATTTCCCTATACATATATGCACATGAATATATTTATTTACAAAAACATGGTGACCAGTATGTAGAGCAACAAGCGATGGATGGTATACCCATCCTTCCTCGTAGGTGGCAGCCCACATGTTTGCCTGATAAAGTTTCATATTACAGGTTCTGTAGGAGGTGGTTATAACACTTTATTTTGGATGATTGTGTTTCCTGTTATCAGCTTTGACGGTGGGGCAGTGGGGAGGAGAGAGATCAGTGCAAGTAAAACTGGTGCAAAAGGAAGAGAGCTGTGTAACACCAGGTACCCACTCCTCCTGCAGTAGACGGGAGAAAATACAGAGACCCACAGTCAGACAATGTACAAAGAGTGAGAGACCTCAGAACACTCAATCCTAAATGAGATGTCTCTGTCAAATCCCAGCCCTCAGAACTCTTGTAATTCTATGGAACAGGAGCGGGGGAAGATAGTAAGAGCCAGTGGACATGGACCACACTTAGGCAGAAAGACCTTCCAGACACAACAGGACTGACGCATATATGAACTCACAGAGGTCATGGAAGCATGCACAGGGCCTGCACACATCTGGGCCAGGTGGAGTCCAAGCACTGAGAGGAAACACGGACACAAACCCCCATCCTTAACCCAGAACCAACCTCCAATTGGCAACCACTCTCTAATGAGAATTTAGTTTTCTCCAATAGAGTCTCACTTGGGATTCAAACCACCCTTAAGAGGAGGCCCCATGCCAACACAAAATGAACTCAATGGAATCTTGAAGGTTCTTTGTCTCCCAGTGTTTTGTCTGGGCATTTGTTGCTATTATTGGTGGTGGTGGTGTTTTGTTGATTGTTTTGTTTTTTACCTTAAATGTCCTTTGTGTATATATTATGGCATCCAGATTTGTGTTTTTATGGGATTTTTGTGTGTACGAACATGTGTCTTGGCATCTGTGTGTGTTTCTTGTCCTTTTTCTTTCTGTTTTAAAATGATTTTTTATTAAAAATAGACTTTTTTCTCACATATATGCCCTGATTATGGCTTCTCTCCTTCTACTCTTCTCGATCCATCCTCACTTCCCTTCCCATCCAGATACAACCCATTTCTGTCTCTCATTAGAAGACAAGCAGGCTTCCATGGGATAATAATAAAATAAAATAGAAAAAGATGAAACAGAAACTAATGCACTGTAATTGGAAAGAAGACATAGAAAGAAGGAAATAGCCCCAGAGCCACAGAGACCCACTAGTTCACGTACTCATGAATCGCCCCGAAAAACCCCTGAGCTCTTTTTCTTGTTTGTGTGTTTTGTTCTATTCAATTTTGTTTGCTTCTGATTTATTTTATCTTGTTTTACCTTATTATATTTTGTTACTATTTTTAGATGCCTGTTTTCTCAGGAGAGACAGGAAGGTTGTGGACTAAGATGGGAGGGGATGATCTCAGAGAAGCTGGAGGAGGGGGAACTGTAATCAGAATATATTGTTTGAAAACAATCTATTTTAAATAAAAGAAAAATAGAGAGGGGAAAAGAGAAAGAGCCCTATATCACCAGGTACCTACTTACTTGACATTGAGCTAAATAATATGCTTATTTATTTGGTTCATTGTATTGAGCATTTTAATTACAAAAGACACACGAAGAGAAAGCAGCAAAGGTCTTGACCATATTATTTAGCTTGCATTTCCACTAAATCTGCAGTCCTTTACTATTGTTACTTTACCTTTTAATCAATATTCTTTCTTTGTTAATTTCACACACACGCATACACACACATGCACGCACATACACGTATGTATTCGGTTCTGGTTACTCTCCCCACACTCTCTCATATTTCCCAGTGACCCCAGCAGCCCTACTGCTCCCTTACAGGGCTCTTTCCCACACATACTAGTTTTTGTTTTGTTTAGTGTCCCACAGAGTTTAGTGAGGGCTCTCTGTGTGATCCTGGCTTTGAAACTAGCCATAAGAACCTGATAGGTTCACCAGTGGTATACAACTGGATACACTGTTTCATTCATATACATATATATATATATATATATATATATATATATATATATATAATTTATAATGGAGTGACATTTATCTGTGGTCAAACAATGCTGTGAAGAAGAGGGAACGTGATTCACAGGAGACTCATGTAATGTGTAGGAAGGGAAGATGGGTAAGGACATAAAAAGAAAGGATTGACCTGAAATCTGGCAGGTGTTTAGCAACAGTCCTCCAGGTGAGTAGGAGCAATGGGAGAAGAAGTGAGCAAGTTAGCTTCCAAGAGGTGCAGGAAGATCTGAGTGGCTTTTGTACAGAATAGAAGACAACAATTCAAGATGAGAGATGAGTAAGCAGAAAAGGAAACGGCTTCTGTCTTATGTGAAAGGAGAGACTGATGAAGTTATGTGAATAGACGTTTCAATGAAAATGATGCTTTCTGTGCTGTTTGAAATAGACTGAAGGAGAACAGCAGTGAACAGAGACAAATACATTGCAAGGAAGCAAACAACAACAGCAATCTGGGATACGGCAGTAGGGCACCAACAGGATGAAGACAATAGTGAAGAAGATGACGGGATACACAAGAATTTGAAAGTTATTTTAGTAGTAGGTAGAATAATATTTAATGATATATTTTATATTAGGACTTAAAGATCTATCAATAATGGCCATGGGATGGGGTGGTTAAGATAGGACTCTAGAAGAGGACCTATGTAAAGAACAATGCCAGTTGGTTTTAGACATTCTGAGTGGGAGGGCCCTTGAAATACCAAAGAGAGCACATGAAGTAGCAGGAAGCTATCTGGATCTGCAGCTCAGTAAACCTATTTGACCTTCAGATATGAATGTAGCTACTTAACATCCTTTGATCCACCTATAAGAAGAAAGTGGAGCACTGAGCTTGGGAAACACCCTGAGCCAGATCAAGTTGGGTTTCTGACCATGCAGAGAAGTCAACTGATGAACTTAATAAACTGAATTTGTAGACCCTGCACCTTTGCATTTATGAGTCTAAAATTTTATGTGGCACATAGAATAAATGTCATTAATGAGTTCTCTTCAAATTCAGTTTCACAAAGTTTTGTAGTGTTACTATGCAAAAGAATCTGGCTTCTACTGATTCATAAGGAAACGCTGGGTTGTTTTGATTATTACTTCACCAAAATATTTATTACACTTCTACCATGGACAAGCATCTTCTCCAGGTTCTAGAGAAGTAAACAAGGTACAACCTAACCCCCTAGAACGCAGCTTCTGCATGTTAACTCTCAGGAACCACTTTCTGAAAGGCTTCACCTCAATGTTAGTCTCTTCTTAACCACAGCTGATTCAAAGTTGATGCGGATTCCCCATGTCTCTACCACTTCTGCTATGACTGGAGGCTGCATGTAGAACTGAGGCTCTCCACACTAAGGTAATCGTTTCACAGACCCAAACGCTGCAGAATGTTCCTCTCTCCACCAACACCGGCCACCAGCAGACGGGTGTCTCATGCTGTGCATCCCAGGAGACGCTGCTACAGAGTGCTATGCTCTCCTTCCTGGACAAGAAAATGGCATGTTTCTTCAGTGTGAGGGTGTCAGGAGAAAAGTTTATGTCAGTTGTCTGTAGGTTTATTCTTCAGTTTAGAACTGTTTATTCTACATAATTCTCGCTTGTAGATGAGGTCACAGTAGAAACACCCCAAATCATCTTGGCTTATTTTAACAAAACTCATAACTGTTCGTGCAAATGAAAATTCTAGAACAATCATAAAAGAATATCTGAACAATGGGCAGAACCTGGGACAGTTCTGAACAGATCAGGATGTACGGTATTCTGTTTATTTGTTCAATATGAAATGATGTCAAAAGGTAGTGGCTTAAAATAACCTCTTTTTTTCTTTTTGATATTATAATAAAATTACAACATTTCTCCATGAATTTCCCTCCCTCCAAGCCGTCCTACATACCCCTCCCTGCTAGTGAAGTTTCCCTCTTGTTGAGTAAGTCTTAAGTCCAGTTTAAGAGTTGTGGTTGCTGACAGTGTGTGCCACTATTGCACCCTTAGAGTTACTTTGTGAGGCTGCTTGTTGATGTGGTTCACACATCGTAGCTGAGTGGGACTATTGGGTGCTTCCCTCCTTTGGAAGCTTCTATAGTACCAGCTGGATCCACAAAAGCTAGCCCTGTGGGAGGAGGCAGTCAGGCCAGTGCAGGGGTCTCTGGGCCTGTTTCTGAGGTAGACAGTGTCTTCAGCAGCAGGAACTTGCTTACCTTCCACCTCTGGAGGGGAAACCAAAGGGAGCAGCAATAGGCTGTAGGTCTTGGGAGTCTCTTCTCTCTGGCCAACAATTCAAAAGAGGGTTTCTCATGTCTGGCATTGGGATTTTTGCTTGGTGATCTTTGGCTGTTGAAGGAAGTACCATCAGTGCAGATGAGAAAATTCATTAAAATTGTATATATATATATATATATATATATATATATATATATATATATATATATATATATAATTGTGTGCATTATAGGTTTATTTTGTGACTTGTGACTTTTTAGACATACTTATTGTTAGTTTAACCTCCTTCTTCTGCATTTACCTCATTCATCTCCCCAAAGAACCTCCATTTCCCTGGCCAGATCACGTTTTCATAGAATGCATGATTTGGTGAATGAGGAATTCAAACAAGGTTCAAATGAAACACTTTTTGCTCCACATAGCATCCAATGGCGTCACAGGGTGGTTGTTATCCATTTGGCAGTTTCTCTGTTTGAAGAGTCCAAGAAGGGTTTACTTAGTCACCTACTATCCTGAACTATGCTCATTCTCTCTAGTCTCAGGACTGCTTCATCCCCTCTCCCTCTGGGTTAGGGTTAGTCTCTTCTTAACCACAGCTGATTCAAGATTGGTGCGGTTTCCCCATGTCTCCACCACTTCTGCTATGGCCATGGCCGGAGGCTGCATGTAGAACTGAGGATCTCCACACTAGGGTATTTAGCTCCTGTATTCCCAAAGCTCCCAGAGACCCTAGGAGAACATGGTAATCCTTTTAAAGCTAGACTGTAAGCTAGCACAGTACTGTTTCTTTAGGACTCCATGAATTACAGCAATCAAACGCAACCCAAGTCCAGGGGAAAGAGAAAGTGTAGTGAATGCCAATGAGAAAAGTGTTGATGGGCGTGACATTTTAAATAGTCATTTACAGCCACCACAGACTCAGATTTACTTCAGAGCACAGGTACTGGTCTATTACCTTCCTTCAATCGTGCAGTTTAACTACTCACCCTCACACCCTGACAACACTGATTTCATTACAGAATCAATTTCTTGCCGTTAATCAATTAGACAAATAGTTATTGGCACCATTCATTTGTGATATACTTACATTGTGCTAGGGCCATGAAGTATAAGCATGAACACTAACCACAGACTTAGAAACAGCCATGTTAACACACACCAAGAAGAAAGAGATGTAATTTCCAGGAAATCTGGCCACCCGGTGTCCAGTCAAGAGTATATATGCATGTTGGTTTATGATCCCAACATTACTGTTGACTAAAATCATGTATCATCACATACACAGCCATACATACATTATCATTTTATGTGACTCACTGTTGATATTGCCAGGCACCAGTCAGTGGTAATATTATGCAGTAATTGGCATTGTGTTTGTTTAAACATGTTTTCTTTTAAAATTTAGTTTGTGTGAAACATTAGAGGAGGAAAGTTAACTGTAACCTCTAGCATTGATGAAGGCAGATGTCCAGATCCAAAGGAAAAACTCATTACTTTGAGATAAAGTCACTGTATCCTAGTCACGTGAAGGCCTAGAGAGTGCTCTCTTATGGACACACAGCAGAGAGACTGTTCACAGTATGATTTGGCTTATGACTATCCCTGTTCAGAAGAAAAAAAAAACAACAGAAAACAGATCTCAAAAGTAAGTGGTGGAAAGTCCAAGATTATCTACAGTGAGAAACAACTGGCCTAATTCTATGTGGTTGATAGTCCTGAGAAAAACACATCATCTGTAAATGTGTATTAGCTCAGATCTGTAAGTAATTATGAGATTTCTTTCATTGCCTAAGAAATGCAACAGAAAATGGAAACTAATATATACCCAAACTAGAGTGTGTAACTCCAGGAAAGATGGAGCTTACAGTTTCAGGGTCTCTAAGTCAGCAAAATATGAGCTGAACTAGCAATTCATTCTGGGACTTATGGTATTAAAGACAATGCTACAAGCTGATTTTCACTCTGATGATCTTTGGTGATGATTTTTCTTTCATTTGATGAAAAGCAGATTAGAACACAAATACTTTTAACAGAATCTTCAGAAGCAGCCTAATTCTCTCTCCCTCTCCAGCTCCCCCTCCGCCTCTCTGACTCCATCTCCCTTCTCGCTTTCCTCCCTCCTTTCCTCCCTCCTTCCCTCCCTCCCTCTCTCCCTCCCTCTATCTCCACAGCTAAACAGTTTATCCCACTGGTCTGCTTGGAATGTCTTGGGATAATTTATGCATTTATCAGTTCCTTCAAATGCTATTAGTATTACAAATTCATCTGATGTAGATTCATATTTGTGGTTGACAGTTAATGGTGTCATTATTATTTAGTCATGGCAGTTTTATTTGCTTTGTTTAACATTGTTTTTCTTATTATAAGAGTAATAACTTTTCCTTTCAGAAAAAAAGAATTACCAAAAATTAGAAAGCAATAAAAGATCTCCTCGATCTTGAGGTAATTCTGAATATGTGTTGTGACTCCTTCCCCTGTTTTAAAACATCTTCACATGTGCACAGAGTCACTGTGACTTTTAAACTGCGCACTACACCTAAGTGGAAGGAAGGGAGTTAGAGCTCAACAATAAGCACACTTGCCATCAGTTCTTGTGTGTGTCAGAAGAATGACAAATCAGATGAATGGTGTGGAGACTGGGTGGACACTGAATGAAGAATGAGTTCTCTGGGAAAAAAATGAACACTCAGAAACAGAGTAAATGTGCAGGTCTTTGATGGGTTCAAGGTGGGTGGTGCGAGGAGAGGATGCATGCTTCCTCGGTCATCTCTAAGGATGTGTGGAGAAAGCAGGGCTGAGCAGAGATATGGCGATGGAAGGGCAGTTGCAGCAGAACCTCACGTGACCCATGGGCACCCATCTGGTTCTTTAAAGTTATCTGACTAGGGAATGGACCAATGATATGTCTTTAATTTTGGAGATGATATCTTGACATACTCATTGTTATATTCCAAAACCCATAACTGATACAGCATGACTTTTTAAAGGTTTGTTTCTTACCTTTAGACACAACTGGAGCCATTCCATATGTGCACTGCCTGTTGAAATTGAATACTAAACAATGATGTATAAGATATGTCAGTGTCTTTTTAAAACTATGTCTGGAAGGAATATCTGAGCATTCTGCTTAAATTTTGTGGGCTAGAATTTTGTCCTTGGCTGTATCCTAAAGACTGGGGAAGCTGGGCAGTGGTGGTAGACACCTTTAATCCCAGCACTCAGGAGGCAGAGGCAGGCGCAATTCTGTGAGTTCAAGGCCAGCCTGCTCTACAAAATGCGTTTTAGGGCAGCCAGAGTTACAACAGAGAAACCCTGTCTTGAAAAAACCAAAAAAGAAGGGGAGGGCTGGATAAGTCACTCTTCATTTTTGACTATCAAGTAATTAGTCAGGATTTCTTTCTCTCAGAGGATAGAGAAGGACCACTAGACATCTCTGTTACAAACAGTGAGCACATCAAAACACAACATTAAGATCTACAACTGAGGGAGTTATTGTTTAGAGCCAAAGGAAAACGTATTTTATTCTGACAATATAGTAATAGCTGAAATATCTAAAATAGAGATAAGTCAGGTAGGTGTGCTGGATCCCAATCCATTGTAAGAGGAGGCACCTCTGGGGGGGAGCGTTTTCTGTGTTGCACAGGGCCAACTGTGTGAGTTAAAGGGATTGCCTTTGCAGCATACTCAGTATTTTACGGAGTCCACAAGCTTTCACCCTTATAGACATCTTTCAGATGGCAACAATGATTAACCCTTTGGTGTCACACTAGCATGAACTCTCACCTGCGTACTCAAGAAAAAACAATCAAAATAATCCCACACTGGAGGCAGCTGTGCTTTTAAATCTCTGGTTGACAGAGACATTACTCTTGGGGACAGAAGAATTTTTCCCCTTTAGGCAGCTTCCATGCAGAAATCCTGTTTCTCTAAGTGCAATATTCCTAATCAATTAGGCAGCCTGTCTGTTCAAGTCACTTATAGCTTAAGTGTGCAAAAGATGTGGACCAGATAAGAATGAAAATTACCTTTGTATATATTAACAAATGTGGAAAGTAACTTCACATTAAAAGCAAATTAAACATATGATTCCTTGTGAATCATATTCATTCAAAATTACATTATGAAGTAATTTTATTCACAGTGATATTAAAGTCTAGAGTTGTATAAGTTTAACCTTTAATTAATCTTATACAATAATCATTACATTTAAAGACATCCACGTAAATGTTCATCTAATTGTAAAGTACGCTTTTCTGTCACGGGACAAACATTTGGTTAACTAAGGGAGCTAGAGATACTATTTAGGAAAAAATTTTCAGCTGTGCCACTAGGTGGCAGCACATGCAAGAATGCTTATTGGCAGAAGTGGAATATCCTTTGTATTCGAAACATAAAACATGAATGATTCCAAAGCCAAATTTCCATTTCTAGTGTGTAAGAAGTTAGCAATTGCTCCTAAGTTCAAGAGTAACACATATTTTTCACTCCATAATATCAAGTTTTTTCTTTCACAAATCAAGTTATCTGGTTAAAAAGAGGAATCTCCTTTTAGATCATAGAAAATAGCTTCGTACAAATCTCATGTGTCTTCTCTTACATGCCTGCTCATAACTAAGCACAGTCTTCTTGAAATTGCTATTGTATCTTAAAAGTTCTTCACTCAGACACATCATTGGCTGTGAAGATTCGGATAGGTCTCTGTGAATGCCTGTGTTCCATGACTACTCTTAAAAAAAGAAAAAAACAAAAGGAAGGAAAGAAGGAAGGGAGGGAGGGAGGAAGGGAGAGAGGGAGGGAGGGAGGGAGAGAGGGAGAGAGGGAGGGAGGGAGGGAAATCTAAATTCACATATCTCACAGTTTGGCTTATTAACAATAGTGTCTATGAGCCGATCCACTATACAAAAATTTGCTTTATCCCGTAGCATAAACCCATGCTGCAAGGTTCAGGGCAAGCTCAGAAAGCATTTCCTGGAGTCTGCAGGTTTAGAAGTGTTCTCCCTGTGAAAGGGAGAGCTCCAAGAGCTGGTGCTCCTTTCCCAGAGGTGATGTGAAGCATCATAGCCCAACCTACTTTCAAATCTCTGGTGCTGAAATGTGTGGTGAGCGCTATTGTCATGGTGAACGGAGCCTTTTCTGTTGACCCATGCTAGCTGCAGGCAGTGTGCTTCGTGGTGCAGCTCAGCAATTTGCTGAGTGTGTCTCTCAGATGTAATAGTTGCCGGAATTCGGAAGCCACAGTGGGTTAGACTGAGCACCAAACAGTGACCATAACATTTTTTGGTCCAAATTTGGCTTTGAGAAATGTGTTGGAGTTTCTCCTCCATCCAAGGGCTGTGGAAGTTGTGGTTTAGCTGTCATATACAAAAAAATATTTTTTTTAGTCATCTCACAACGCTCTGACTTACTTAGTTTTATTCACTTCACAATCTTATTAAAATGCCTAATGACTAGTGTAAGGTCTGCGCTGAATTCTTTAGTGAGTTCGCGTGTAATTTAGTGAGTTTGCATGTGATGGTAAAAGAAGCGGCTTCCATGATGGTTTTCAGTCGGTTGCTGTCAACTTCCAATAGCCACTCCTCATCCTCGAGGCTCTTGTCTCCTTTCCAAAACTTCTGCTTTAACTTTGAGTTGAATGATTTACTCGTTGTGTGTTTATGTGGGTGTGAGTGTGGATGTACAGTTGCCACGTGCACGCATGTGCTTGTGTGGAGGTCAAAGGACAACTTCCTGGAGTTGTCTGCCCTGTTCAGGCAGGGTCTCTTGTGTATGCCTTTGTACTATGTACTCCAGGCTAGCTGGCTTCCAGGGTATTCTCTGCCTATTCCACCATTTTGAACACAGGTATTGTGGATGCATGCTACCATGGCAGGCTTTCTACTTGAGTTCTGCTCATTTAACTCACACTACCCCTTCTGAGCCATCAGCCTGGCCTCTCCTTTGCAGAGAACTTCACAGTGTGTTTTTACTAGCAGTTTCTGAGCAAAATATCTAGTTCATGTTGTCGCCACCACTTTACAACCCATTTTAGAATTAATTAAGCTAATGGTTTAAATTTGCTTTTTGTCTAACATCATCTCCATATTATAAAACGAGTCTGAAATGAGCAGCAAGTAATAACCCATTGGATAAAAAAAAAAAAAAAAAACATAAAGTGGGAAATTCATATATTTATTAAGAATGTGTTCCAGTATCAAATGACAAATTTCAACAACACCCAAACCACAGTTACTCTTACAACAACTTAATAGTTAATAATAATATCATAGTTGTACCCCACCCAGATGAAAGGCCACAGGAAATAAGTTCTATCAGATTTGCCCATTGTTGTATCTCTGATTTTTGGAACGGTTCTTGCACATAGTGGGTGTTCACTGAGTGTGTGCTGACTGTATGGATGCAGAAGTTGGGGTGAATAGCAGCACCGAGACAGTTATGTATTTAACCAGGACAAGTGGTGTAAATGGAACGACAGAGAGGGTAAAGCCACATCGCTGCTCCCTTCACTGCTAAGGGCTCCTGTTGTAACTACATAGCCCTGGGGTTCCATTCAGACCAAGTGGATAATAAAATCATTTTCCTCCTGTTTTTGCCTCTATATGAATCTTTGGTTAGACAAATTAGAACAAGTTTTAATAACCCGAGACCACACAGAAGAAAACTGGCTCCTTATCTTCAGTTGTGGTTTTCCTAACCACTGATCAAAGGTTTGCTGAAACCTTCCCTGAGGACTCTGTAATAACAGTCAGTTCCCAGCTCCATTTGTAAGGCTTTTTCCTGAGCTTAGTGGTAGTAAGAGGTACACTGGTGAAAACTGAGCAAATGTAGATGAAGGAAAAGATGACACAGGGACAAATTCTGGCCCTATTTTTTTCTACGTCTAGAGTTTGTATAAATGCAGTGGGAAAATATACCTTTCATTAATACTTGCAATCGGCAAGCATAATTGATCATGGCACTGAGCTTCAAAGGGACATTTCATACATGTGTATAATGTTCTCTGAGCATAATCCCCATTGCACCTTGTCCTCTCCTCTTTCTCACCCTATGTCCCCCCCCCTTAACCTCCCTTTCCTTCCTACATGGCTTTACTTCTATTTCCATGATATATATATATATATATATATATATATATATATATATATATGCTTGACTTTATTTCTCCCTATAAAATCTAGGATCCACAAACAAACAAGTGATAGCAACATTTATCGTTCTAAGGTTGACTTAATTTTCTTTCATTGATTATCTCTAGTTAAGTCCGTTTTCTTGAAAAAGCTTTAATTTTGAATGAAAACTTCCACTGTTCATATATTCACAGCATTTTCTTTATCCAGTCTCCTGTTGATGGGTGCTTATGTTGGTTCCTTAACTTGGCTATCGGGAATAATATGCAAGTACCTCTGTGACATGCTGACTTGGAGTTCTTCTGGAAAATACTGGGAGAAGTATAGTTGGGTCATGGTAGATCTTAGGCTGTTTTAGTTGTTGAGTAACATTTAACCTGATATTCATAGTGTCTTCACCATGTAGCATTGTGGTGGATAGAAAATATTTTTTAAAGTAGTCTACATTCTTTCTCGTGCCTCATGACAAGTCTGCCAATGTCTTCCAAACTTGTGAACTTAAAGAATGCCAGCTGCTTCTGGAATGTTCATAGAAGGAGGCAACCCTTCCAGTCTCTGTAGTGTTTAGGATCACAGGATTTTCAATTCATAAAATATGTGACAAAAAAAATGCCAGAGATGTGACATGATTGGAAAAGACAGACTTGTATTTCTGCTGACAAGCAAGATGGAAAGTGTTCTGACAGATTCAGAAGAGGGCGTTTTAGTAGTTGGAGAAAGATGTAGTGCACCGTGCCTGACATCCTACCTCTTGGTGAGACCCACACTGAACCACACGCACACGCACGCGCGCGCACACACACACACGCACACACACACACACACACACACACACGCACACACCACACAGCCCAGTCCCAAACTCATCACCATGTGCTTTCAGCTCCATTGTCTCAGCAATGTTGCTGAAGCAAATGCTGACCACTCTTCTCCATCTCCGCTCTTGCCATCTGGGCCCCAGACACACTTTTTCCAAGAGTAGATGGGGTCATTGTCGTGCTCCCTAACTGGGGTGGTGGTTTTGTTCTTGCATGCTAGATTTCAAATTCAACATCCGGGGTGATTTGTTAAAATAAATGTATGACCGTGTCACTTTTTGGTTCCCTAAATCTAACGGGCTAAGGTCTTCTTACTTGGTAGACAGATGGAAAACAACAAAAACAACTGAAGATGGCCTCAGTGCCCTGTGTCACATAGATCTGCTCAGTGCCCTGTGTCACGTATGTATGTCTGTCTGCTCCTCTTCTCTGCTCTCCTCCCCCAGGCATGCTGCTCACTCTCCTCTATAACACAGGGCAGCCTCTCCTGCCCTCTTGCATGCTACTGCTTTTTTTCACAGGCTGATCTCTTGATGCTCCTTAAGCTTCTGGACACAAAGGCCTCTCCACAAAGGTTTGTTGTTTTTCACCTTCTTGGAATATTCTTACTCTACATCCTTGCTTAGCCCAAACCCTCATCTTCCTCAGACTGATGTCAAAGCCCATCTCTGCACAGAGCACTATCTGACTACATTATTGGGAATGTTTATTACCTCCCAACACCGCTGACCCCGTTTCTTGCTTCATCTCTCTCACTGTGAATATTTTGTTTATTAGTTTTGCCCACTTTTTCCCACTTTTTTTTTCTTTTGAGAGGGAGCTGTGTGCAGTGCTAAGGATTGAACTTAGGGCCTTAGTAGAACCGAAAATCCATAATGGCAAAGTGTTTCTTTTCCTTTCTTTTAAAAACATGGAAATTGGCTGGGCCGTGTTGGCACAGGCCTTTTTAGCACTTAGGAGTCAGAGACAGATGGATTTCTGTGAGTTCGAAGCCAGCCTGGTCTATAGAGCAAGTTCTAGGATAACCAGGGCTACCCAGAGAAATCCTGTCTTAAAGCATGTGTACACAAACACACACACACACACACACACACACACACACACACACACACACATCTATATCTATATATGTATATATATATTACATATATTATATACCCTTCATGCCTTAGATTGATTTATGCAGGCATTTCATCTCAGCAAAAGTAGCTAATATATCCATTTATTTTTATTCATTTATATACATATGAAAATTGCATTAGAAAGATAAGATTCACATCTATCAGTTTCCTTCATTATCATGTCGCTGGGACCCAACAGTGGTTGGCTTTCCCACACAGATTATGTATTTGAGATACTTAATAATTTGAAAAACACTATCACTAGGAACAAACACATTTAATTAACTATATAATATGTACTTGAAATTAATGTAGGTGTGTGTGTGTGTGTGTGTGTGTGTGTGTGTGTGTGTTGTGGTTTGAAGTTTTCCCACAGCCTCATGCATCTGAACACTTGGTCCCCAGCTAGTGGCAATCTTTGGGAAAGCTGTGTAATCTTTGGGAGGTGAGTCTTGCTGGAGGAAGTGGGTCACTGGGGTTGGGACTTGCCTGGCCGTGGGTTGCTGATGTAGTGTAAAGGGCTACCTTCTGATCCTGGCACTGTACTTTCCCACCATGATGGAGGGTCTGCCATGGATTTGAACCCTGCACGCCTTAGATTGATTTATGCAGGCATTTCATCTCAGCAGCTAATATATCCATTTATGTTTTGCATTTATCTACAAGTATTTACACATATGAAAATGTGGCTAACAAAATCACAGCACGAAGGACATGTAGTAGGATATAAAGGAAGAACGTTTAAGAGCAGGGTGCTTTCTCATAGCTCTGTGTCATGTCTTACCTTTGCAACCCATTCTCTTCTTGGGTAGTACCTCTTCTACCCTGCAATACAGCGTTTACTTCAGAGAGGATTAGCTTTTGTTAATAGCACTAGGGAGTCCCATGTATGATTGCATCCATACCATTTAAATAGAAAATAGCATATATGTGGGTCCTTCTGACTAGATGTGAACTCCCTGAAGGATTCTATTCCATTCTTGTTTAGTGGTGGCTGGAAGGTGTGTTCAGTAAAAGTTTTAGCTGAGACAATATGAAAATGCATGGACTTAGTACTGTAGAATGTAACCATGGCACTAGCAAAGACAACAGAACACAGAGTCCTTTGGGGGCACGCTGGGAGCTGAACCCAGGACCTCACACACAGTAAGCACATGCTGACCATGGAGCCATAGCTCCAGGCCCAAGAGGCTTTTCTTGTTTGTTTATTTTTTTGTTTTTTGTTATCTTGATTTATTCATTTGCACTTTCAAATCTTTACTGTTTGAAAATTGAATTGAGCTATTACCATATATTTTATTATGTAAATGATCTCTAAGATGCTAATATATCCTGAATATCTTTTTCTGAAACTCCATAATGAGTTATGTTTTAATCCCAGTCACAAGATGCTGGGCAAAATGAGGCCTCTTATTGCTAATGTCAACAGAGGAGGTGACTTCTGTGTGGAGACTCCTTTTGAAGACTGCTAACTGTTTTACAGCTGATCATAAAGTCAGGTAAATTACAGAGTACTCTCTCCCCCTTACCCCCCTGCAAACATCAAAGGGAGTTTGTTTAAAAAAAAAGAAGAAAGAATTTTCTTTAGCAATCCACTGAGGCAAACTCAAAATTATAATTGTCTGTATGTGCTAACAGTCTCTTTGAAATGTGTATGTTTTATAGAGAATGTGTCTGATATGAGGTCTCCGAAGGGCAAATGCTGTTAATTACATATAACAACTAACTTCAAGCTAATGTACATTTAATAAGCAATTAACATGGCTCACCATAAACCACTACACACAGTTTATACACCCTTGAGAAAATGAGGCAGATTGGTATGCATTTCTAGTTATCTGAATGGAAAACAAAACAAAAACATTTCAATTCTGCCAAGGTTTTTTTTTTTTTTTAAGTCCATGGTGTCCAGTTTGTTTTCTATAACAAAGCTTATCCTGATGTAGCACATTGTATTTGCAAGTATTTTATTTATCACTGTATCAGACTTATCTATGACAATTATACATGTCAATATTAAAGTTAAATTTGAAAGTCTTTAAAATTAAAAACTAGATTTGATTTCCTACAACTCTTGAGATAGGTCTTAAAATGTTTTTCAGGATTGGGTATCGTTATAGTTACTGTTAGTTTATAGTTATTCAAAATAGCATAAATGCATTGCCAATGAAAATGACTGAAATAAAAATTGCTCTTTCCTGGAAGTCGTTCATGAAGGTAATAGGGCTTTGTCCCCTTGAGTTCATACCGGTAGGGATGGAGATTACTAATGATGAGGGTGGTACCCACTCTACTCTTTTATCCACTCATAGATGTGAGCATGGAGAACAAATCACACATAAAATCAAAGTGGGAATGGAAGTCAGATAAGGATTTTAATCAATTTATTTTTCCTAAAATGTGGCCAATAAAAGCAACATCAACCAGTGAAGTATCTTGTCACATTGATTTTTATATAGAAAATTGGTGGGCTGTTGGTCGGTTTTATTTCTCTGGCGCTATGAAGTCTTTTCTCCTGCTTAGCCAGTTTCTATTTTCTCTGCTTCTGCTGTTCTCTGCTATTGCTGCCACTCTTCCCAGTGACTCAGCTGCTTTCCCTCAACTGTGAAGCAGACAGCTAGCAGCCTGGACCCTTCTACAAAGCTATCAGCTGACTCTTATCTCTGCTGCCTCTGCTGGATGTTCTGTGTCTTCTACTTCTTCACCTCTCATCACAAAAGAAGGAAAAGAAACCAAATCAAACCAAAAACACCCCAGAAGAAGCCCTGATGTTGCCATTCGAGGAGCCACCATGGGAGGCTATCTCCTAAGTGACTCATTAAGTGAACCTCAACTGCCTGCTTATGTAGCCAGAGAAGGAGTTTCTGGGCCAATCTGAGCTTATCTCACATGCCAATCGAGGTTTGTGTTTGGGGGCATCACAGAAGTCCTTTTCCTCTGCCACAGGTGGGAGGTACTCCACTGTGGGGGAAAGTTTGCAGGTTACCTAGAGTTCAGTGAGAAATGCGATGGTCAAATATCTGATTTAAAAAAAAAACAAAAAACTGTTTGAAACAGGCTTGGCAGAAGCTGTGCCTTCAGAAGCTGAGGCAATCATCCATGATTGTTGCATAGTTTTCTGTAGGCTACTGTGGCACAAGAACAGCCTGGTTGGCTGTTTGGGTGGCAGATCCCCTTTGGTGTCAAGCAGCAAGGCAGCAGGGAGAGTCTAGCAGCTGTTAATTAGATAGTCCAGTTGCTCTATCCCACCCCATGTTTACTTACACATAGGGAAAGAACAGCAGAAGGACGCCTTATAACCAGGCCTTAGCAATTTGTCATTAGCACTGGTGATGATTTTAACAGTGTTCAGATGATGCTCGGCATCTGGGGGTTGGTCCCCTTCCTCTGTTTTGACACCATGTTCCTAAAACCTTTTCCCACTCAGGTATTATTATAATTTCTATCTGCCCTTTGGTATCTTAGATGAACAGATATAATAATTACACTTGTTGCTTGGTCTTTTACATGGCTAAAACTTAAAAAATAAAAAGCAAGTACATAAAAAATGTCTTCAGCCTTCACACTATAGTAGTTTCATAATATAATTACCTTATGCCCAGATAAACTTTTTTAAAAAAAAAAAGCAGCAATACTAATGTGCATCTGTATTTTATTGGTTTGTCAATTTTTATATAATATTAGTCATGTGAGAGAGCTCTATACTAATGTATGGAGCTTTTAAGGAACATGTGCTTATACCAAAGTAGTGTATATAGAAAGTCACCTTGAATATATGAAACCGTAAATGTCAAGAACAAGCAAGTTCTGATTTCTCCTGGACCGGAACTCTAACCTAGGTACACTTGCACAGATGCATATTATTTAAATATGGGCTACATTCTGAGAAATATGACACCAGGAGATTATTTTTGCATGAATATCAGAGACTTTAACCACTCTAGCTCACTGATCTAGATCAAGCGCTGTACCTGGTCCCCGATGTGATTTAGAGATGCTGTAAACACAGGTGCTAGGGTTGCTGGTGGCACCGAGACATTCTGTTACATAACAAACCATTTTTATAATAACTAGGTAAGAAATATGCTCTACTGGACCCTTGAACCACTTCCTGCTGTTACTGTGCACAAGGTATCAACATGCCCAACCTCTCGCATTGTACAACGGTCATGTGTACCATAACCATATAAGCTAGGCATGTAGTCATTTATCGTCCTTATCTAGTATGATGTAGACAACATAACTATATGTGATAGACTGTTTTGGAAGCTATTAAGTTTGTTGCATCGGCTTCAGAAAAATGAAGTGTGTATTGTGTTTCACTGTTTCAACAGCTATGTCACTAGGTGACACTAGGTGACAGGGACTTCTCAGCCATAGATCCTCTTCTGAGCGCTATGGTATAAGCAGATACGTGAGGGAAACATCAAACATGAGGATGGCACTTCCTCCTCTTGCCTTTTCATTTTTAGCCTTCAGGTAAATGTGTGTTTTTACTTTCGAGGTTCCTAGGTGTGGCTAAAGAGACAATGATGCCCCTATTGCTCCTTCCCATAGAGAAGTCTATTTACTGTAGCAATAAAAGGAAAAAATAAGATTTTCTGACAGCACTCTGGCTTTACATGCCTCAAAGACAGTTGCTCTACGACTTTATAATGAGGCTTTCAGTGACAAGGCCAAATGGCCCCGGGAGAGCATGCATCATCCTTCTGCACTTCCTGTTGGGTAATTGATCAAATTTCTTCTTTGATGTTTAGCAAGAAGACATGCCCAAATCTGTTAGAATGGTGTTATTTGATGCAGTTTTGCAAATGTTTTCATTTAGAGCAATTGTACCAACTTCTAGTTGACTGATAAAAGTAAGAATACAGTGTTACTTTACTTATTTATTTATTTATTTATCTATTTATTTATTTATTTATTTATTTATTTATTTATATTTATTGTAGCCTGACATTTTAACAGAATTGGAGGTTGTATTGTAATAGAGCTAGTGTTGCTGAGTTTCAGGCTGCTTGGAATGCACTAAAAGAAGGAGCTTTTTTTTCTCTCAGGCCTCAGAAAATGCCCATTTGTATTGTAGATTGGTTTTTAACTTGAATATGTTATTAGTGATGTTCTCATATTTTGCTAATCCCTCTGCTTTTGATTTTTCCTTGCCTTTGTAATGGTAATTTGTTTCCATTTGTTTCCCAAATAAGTAAAGAAGTGGTTAATAATGTAAATGAAGATACTTAATATATTGTTTTAACCAATATATTACTTCTATATTTACATGTACAAAATTAGGATGGGAAGGAGGAAGTCATTTTCCCCCTGACAACATGGCCACTTGTAAGCTGCCTATATCTCTAAATAACTCATAACCCATGCTATTGCAAGCCACCCTAACTAAACCTGGTATGTCACAGAAAGCAACTAAACAAATAAACAAACAAGCAAAAGACCCAACAAAATGGCGTGAGAGTAGTTTTATGGGGTGCCTAAGGAAAAATCCAAAAACAGAGATTGAATAAGTCACATTACATGGAGCCTTTATTCACATCCAAGGGGATGTCTTAGGCAAAGTGATGGGTAGCAGTCATGACCCCCCCAATTTATTCAAGATTTTATAGGCAAAAATAAAAACAAAAAAATCCAATTGTGATATATACAGAAAGCCAGCCCTGATGTCTGCAGCAAGCCAGTGTTGTTTACAAATGTAAAGAGACAGCACTTAAGTGGTCAGGAAGTTCTCATAACTCTGAGATCAGGGACATATTATAAACAATTTATGACTGGTATCTGTGACCAGTGAATTTATGGCTGTCTATGGGACTAAAGGCCAGTTTACCCAAGACAGTTTTAGCACTTAAAGTATTGTTAAGAAAACTTCCGTGAGATGGCATAACTATAGACCAGTGGCCCACTACAGTAGAAGGGAGACCTGTTGGGGAAAGGAAGGGTTTCTACAGAAGTGAAAGGTAATATGGGCATAGAAATAACCACAACAAACTACATACATGTACAAGTGTCAGTGAATAAAATAAGATAAACAATGTAAACAAATACTGTGAGACAGGATACTAAATGGATAATACCAAAGCTAATGATTTTTAATATCTGTTATTTTGCTGTGATTGAAATATCTGTTATTGAAAATTGGTTTAGAGATGTAAATGTAGGCATTATTCAGACAGAATCACAATTAGACAGTGAAAATAAAAAACCCATGAAAGTCCAACCTAAGTAAAAATTCTATGTCGCTAAGAAGATGAATTTTGAGATATTTTTGTTCACTGCAGAGGGTTCATACCTTTATCAAAAATCTACAAGGCCTAGCCAGAGATCAGATATAACAGGTTTGCTCACAACTGTTGAATCAATGGAAACTATGTCCGATTATTTCCATAAGTGATCTTCTAGTCCTCATACTGAGTCCCGCTGGTTCTTGTTGGAGTTAATTTTTCTGTTGTTTATAAATAATTTTGCAAATTAACTCATCAGAATTTGTATAAGAAATATATTTTCTATTGAGCTGCAGATCAATTGAAGGGCTTCAGTGAGCCTTTCCTTAACTGAATTTTAAGGGGCAAAAAGGAGAAATCCCTTTTAATTAAAGTTAGCCAAAAATTTTGAAGTGGAAATTGTTTATTAAGACTTATTTTCTTCATGCCCTTAAATTTTTGGATAAAAAAAAAAATTAACATCAAGACTTAGGTCATGTCTCATAAAAACAGGGACTAAGTTTGCTTTGTTTTATTTGAGTTGTGTCAAATATCATGCATTGATGAATTTGAATCCCATTCAATTTTTTCATTATGCTTATTTATTTTTGTGTGTTTGCATGTCACTGTAGTGCATGTGTTCAGGTCACAGGACAACTTTCATGAACTGATGGTCTTCATCAACTGTGTGCATTCCAGGGACAGACCTTAGGTAGTCAGGCCTATCTGAGCATGCCTTTTCCCACTGAGCTGTATCACTGGTTCAGGCCACATTTTAATAGACTATTCCAACATTTTTACAATTTCCTTCCTTACTTAATTTTATATCAGACTATAAGTATAAACTAGCTAGTAGATAATTATCTTAGGCCCATATCAATCCATTATGAGCTTGCTTATTTGAAAAGGAAGAACTCTTAGAATATTATACCTCATCTCTCCCAGTTTTAGGGAAAATTGCAAGAAGGTCCATATCCAAAATGATCTGGGTCATGCTGTGATCACTAAACACTAAGCACTCACTAGCGTCTTCTACTACCTGTCCCATACAGCAGGTATTCTTTGACCTTTTTTGGGAGCATTTAAAGTATCTTACGTATAACTCAACTGTGGGATCTGTATGAAAATATTTTTAAGCTCCATAAAGAACACTATTCTACATGAATCTGTAACATGATAGAAGTGAGAAGGTGCCTAAGAGCTGAATCATATATACTATGAATTATTTCTTTGAAGCTTGGCAGGAGTCAGCATGAGTTATTTTTATTTTATTTTTTCCTTTTATTGAAAATTGATTTTTTTCTCATATAGTATATGCAGATTACTGTTCCCTCCTCCCTCGCCTCCTCTTTCATGCCTCCCCCCACCCCAAGTCCATTCCTTTCTGTCTCTCATTAGAAACAGGCTTCTAAGGGATAATAACAAACCAAAACAAGATGTCCTACAGCCCATGCAACAGCAACACTTGCTTGGGCTTAGGGTGTTAAAGGAGAAGGCAAAGAGGTATGTTTGAGCTATACTTTAAGGAAGAAGGCTCTTGCCCAGGTCACAGATGACGTGGTACTCAGAGGCATGTAGAAGGGGAGCACAGGGCTTCCTGAAAGCAGTGAATAGTTTAGATGGACAGGAATCAAGGGAAGCAGGGGTGGGGTGGGAAATGGTGACTATTATGACTAATTTAATCTATTTCATAGAAATGGCTGGCTGGTATCTTCTGAGTGCTCCATTCATTTCAATCATCACCTCATCTCATATTCTAGCTAGCTAAAGAGCTTCTTCAATCCCTAGAAAATGTTTAATGTATCTCTTGAGGATGCAACAAAATCTCCATTATCATTTTATTTTATCTCTTGAGATTAGCAGACATAAATCTAACTAATATAGAATAGTAAAACTTTAACTGCAATATTCTTAAAAGGTTCATGACTTATAAATAATGCACAACTTGGCTTCCGTAGCTACTAGAAATGGATTGTTGAGTGAAAAGGGGGAAAAATGAGGTAAAATAATGGTCAATTAATATGGTGTCTGCTTTCCATTTCATGAGTTGATGCTGTGGGCACCCAGAGAGATGAGAAAATATGACGTGGCTGACTCAGAGCTGTGGACAGGACAGAAAAACAGGAGAGAAAATTCTACACTTCATCCTGTATTTGATAACAAATCCAAGTATCCTATTGAGTTTTATTGCTTATACTGCAGTCTAAGCGTGCTATCTTTGTTGTTCAGCACAGATGGTTTATATATAAAAATAAATATATTTTATCTACATGTGTACTGAACAAAAACAACAAAAACAGCATGGCAAGATAACTGTATGAGCCCTAAAGCACAATACCATAATTCCTCAGAGAAGGAACCCATGAAAGACCAAAGTAATGACTGCATCAATGATTCCACTAAAGTTCAATGTGGTGACTCAATGAAATTTATCAAGATGACTAACAGGCGTGTGAGTGAGAGGTTATACAGAGGAGCAGGGAGAACTCAACAGCTGTATCACTGGAAAGCACATTTCAACAGGGGTGATGTCTCTTGAAAGATACAACCGTGGAAACAGAGGAGGAAACAGATGCATGGGGAGGAGACTCTGTCCAAACCCAGCAAAGCATCAGAGAGAAGATCCTTAGACCTGTCAAGCTACCTTCAGAAAATTCCACGGTTTTGGGTGATGCACTTATTTTTTATATGAACCATCTGGGCTAAACAACAAAAATAGTCCTGAAGAATCTTCCAAGTTTCAAAGAGGCAACCTGTAGAATGGGAAACACATCTTTACCAATTATATCTCTAACAAATGGTTAGTATCTAGAATATACAAAGAACTCAGAAAACTGAACATGAAGAAAACAAGAAACCCGAATGGTTGATGGGGCATAAAACTAAACAGAGAGATCTCAAAAGATGACACACAATGGCTGTGAAACACTAAAAAAATGTTCAACATCCTTAACCATCAGAAAAATGCAAATAAAAACTACTTTGAGATTTTATGTTCCCAAGTCAGAATAATCAAGGTCAATAAAACAAATAACAGCATATACTGGAAAGGATGGAGGGAAAGGGAACTTACTGGTATCTGGGTAAAACAAACAGGCATATCACGTATGGATATCAGTGTAAAGGTTCCTCAGGAAGCTGAGAAGAGATCTACAACAAAATCCAGCCATACCACTCCCAGACACATTCCCAAAGGACTCTACATCTTACTACAGAGACACTTGCTCATTCACATTCATTGCAACTCTATTTACAATCACCAGAGATGGAGACAGTCTAGATGTCCAACAACTGATGAATGGATAATGAAAATGTGGTACATTTACATAATGGAATAATATTCAGATATTAAGAATATAAAATTATGAAATTTGTGGGTAAATGGATGGAATCCACCCTGAGTGAGGAAACCCAGACCCAGAAAGGGAAACATTTTGTGTTTTTTCTTATATGTAGCTATTAGCTTTCAAGTTTTAGGTATATTTGTTCATTCAGAATATCCATAGGGGTTAGGTAATTAGCAAAGGACCGAGAGGTGGGAGGAGGATCCTTTAAGGAAGGGGAAATAGAATGTAGTGTCATAAAAGGATACAGGAGAAATTAGAATAGGAGGATTAAATGGGGAGGGAGATGGGAGAGCAGAGTAAAGAAGAGAATATAGGGAGGAACAACTGACACTAAAGGCCCTTTAAAAGCCAATGGAAACCTACTACTGTAGAAATTTCCTAAAATATATGCATATATAAAGGAGTTTAAATGGAGTGTCCATATAATGGGAAAGACAATGTTCCAACTAGATATCATATGATTCCAAATAAACCCCCCAGTACCAGGAATGGGTTGCATCTTTTTGAGTTGTTGGCCAAAGAGGTTCCATACACTCCAATCATTATAGACTATTACAAATGTTTACCTGATGGGAAGACTCTATTGTTGAAGGCACCACATACTTAGATCATTGAATATGGAGATGGTGCTCAGATAGATGCTTCACCCATGCTGACTAGCATCCGTAGTGCACTGGTACAATAGTGCACAAATGTTATGGGAGTAATCGACCACATTTTTTTTTATTAGATTTGAGGCCTTACTCCATTAGACCTATACCTGACACTGTCAATGAGAACCTAAGACTCATTAGGTCACGAATCCTAAGGGAAAAACCTACTACCACTATTCAGTTAAATGAATCTAGCAACAAACTGACTTCTAATAACATATACACTTAGATGATGCATCACTCAACCCTCATCAGAGAAGCTTCTTTTTGCAATATGGTAGTAAAAGAGATACCCACAACTGGACAATATGTACAGAATAAGAGATTTTGGAGCATCCAACCCTAAATGGACAATCTATATCACACTCCTCCTCCCAAGGCTTAAGGATCTATGATGAAGAGGAGGTACAAGGATTTAAGAGCCAGAGGTGGTAGAAGGCCCTGAGAATAAAATGTTTCAGACACAATAGTACTGGTGCACATATGAACTCAAGTAGACTGTGACAGCATGCAGAAGACCTGCATAAATTCAAGCCACACCTCTAAGAAGAGGAAGTGGCCACAAAGCCCCCACCCAACCAAGATAAGAAGGAGAAGTGGACAGGAAGTCCTACCCCTAACCAAGAAGCTATTTGTAATTGATAGTTGCTGGGAGAAGAAAAGTCAGCTTTTTTTCAATGGGGTGACACTTGGTATGTCAATCACACCTCAGGGTAGGCCTCATACTCTTGAGTAGTTGGCAAACACAAAATGGACTCTGTGTCTTGTTTGGATTTTTGTTTGTTTGGCTGTTTTTATTTTTATTTTTATTATTGTTATTATTATTTTATAGAGAGAAGAACACGAAGTTGGATGAAGAGGGAGGGGGAAGGAGTTGAGTTGGAGGAGTGGGAAGAATATAATCAAAGCATAGTATATGAAAAATTTTAAGCTTAAATTACATTTTAAAAAATATTCCAAGTTTTCATTTTCCCAGAGAGGTGACTTTTTCTTTTTTCTTTTCTTTTTTTTTTTTTGGGGGGCCTGAGTCTCATGAGACTTCATGTCCTGCCTACTGGAGGGAAGACTTCAATTCTGAGGAAACTGTTTTGCAATAGATAATTGCTGAAGGACAGGGAATCCCTTTATTGAGGGTACCAAAGCTGGTAGAGTTCTCATGCTCCGGTGGATGACCCTGCACCCATGCAATTATGGACAACTCTAACAAGACTTTAATGGCTTATTTTCTTAAAGGCATAAAATTGGGAGAGTTATGTTTTGGGGCATATAAAGGAAGGTGGAGAGGTGAAATTGGAGTAGATATAATCCTATTTCATTGTATACATGTATGAAATTATCAAAAATAAAGGAAAACATTATTATAATCAAAAGAAACAACAAATGTCATAGGATCTCAAATAGTTCTAATTTGTTGAGTAACTTAGTATTTTGATATTTCAGAATTCATTCCAATACATATTAGTATGTACTACTTTTATCACTGATTTATATTCTTTAAGAGACTATTTAATTTGCATTCTTATTGAAAACATTATTGTAAGACTGTTCTTATTGCTATATAGATCCCAAAGAAGTTTGAAACTCTTTTCCTTTAAGGGTTTGAGCATCAGTTTTCAAGGGAAAGGAAAGAGTGTAATATGGTACAGATAATAAAACCTGAAATCAGAAACCTGTGTGACCAGCTATGCAATTCAAAGGAGGTAGATTTTGTGTCATACATCATAATAAAATACCCTCTAATTTATGTAAACCTTTGTTACTGAGTGTTATAGTCCATAAGTTAGAACATCCGAATCTACCAGCCCTGGAGGCCCTCCCTAGAGAGAGAGAGACAGAAAGAATCATTACTATATCAAAGAAAACAATGACCTTAAACATCTCCTAATGGCACACATGTCATAGATTTGTCCCTCAGAGTGTCTCTGCATGGGAGTGGATGAACATTTAAGATACAAGGCCTGTTGGGAGGTCTTCAGGTCATGGAGCATGTCCTTAAAGGGAGGGTGGGGCTCTAGTCTCTCCCTTTTCCTCTTTTTACATCCCAGCCATGAGGTGACAAGCTTCATCCTGCTTCACAGTTTTCCATGATGTGATGCCTCCCTACTGACCCAGAGCACCAAAACTGAATGATCATAGAGCTAAATGAACCTTTTCTCTCTGCACATTTATTATCTTAGTAAGAAAAAACTGACTGATACAAGGGACTGTATAGTTTCCATTTATTCACATTTTGATAATTTCTTCCATGTCTCTGGTGACGTTCTTGTGATTTACTTTCCTTCCTACAGCATGTTACTGTGAAGAGAGACAGTACAGCTAAGTCACCAGTGTGAGTTATCAGCTGCCTCTAAACTGTGTAAGAAGTCTCTTCCCTCCCTATATTTGCAAAATGTAGACATTTTTTAAAATCCTACATAAATTTTGTGAAAATTAAAGACTTAAATTCTGATAAGAAAAGTAGCTACCTATTCAAGAGTCTCTTATTAAGTTCTACGTTTAACTCAGGAACAAAATTTTGAATGAATTGCATTCTTTACGCTCAGGAAATCCACAGTTTTTTTATTCTGAATGAGAAAGTATCTATCCATTTTGATTAATGCTTTTATGGTACTTCTTCCTTGTACAATACCCTGGGGTCTGAGTGACATAAAAATGCTTAATCACTGGATAAATTATAGAATTTAGTGCGTTCTTCAGTGGTGTGGAGAAAAGTTCTAGTGTGGTATGTCAGAAGATGCTTGACTAGACTCCCCTGTGTGAACCAGGGATCAGCTTGGCTCTCCAGATCTTCAAGTTAGTTTTCAAGAAGCCCGGAATGAATAGCTGTGACAGTGTAATGATGCTTGTCTTTGATGTGGTCTATAAAATGCCGAATTAACTTCTGGAAGCTAAATAAAGGGGTTTTTTTTGTATTAGAAAATGAATGATGAAGCCATTTCTAGACACTGTCTATTCTTAGTTCGTATGTTTAGACTTGAGATGCTTCCTCCGTTGTCCATATGGCTTTTCTCCACCCCCAGCTTCTACTTAGGCCTGTTTGAGGAAGTTGTCACGTTTTTGTGAACCGGTTGTTTTGAAACACCTTACATGTGCAGCCTGCTTAATGGTGTTCCTGAGAGTATCTGTCATGGCAGTCGACCCTGCCACTGAATGGAAATTCTCTGTGGAGAAATTTAGAATGGATTACAGTTTGAGGATTACAGTTCTACCACCCCCACTACTGTACCACTTACAAAATCCTCACTGTGGTCACTGGAGATTATTCCCTCTCCTGGCCTAGCCATCAGGGAAATCAAAATGAAAACTGCAGAGGGATAGATACCAGGTCATCTCGAAAAACCTCTACCAGTCAGGAAAGCAAACAAACACATGCTATAAAGGATATATATATATATATGTATATATACATATATATATATATATGTATACTTTCATATATTGTTGATGAGAATGCACAGTAGTAAAATCACTATGGACATAAAGTCATTATGGGCAACAGTGTTGGAGTTTCTTAAAGAAAAGTAAGATTACCACACGTAGCTATCCACTTATAAATATAGATACATGCCCTAGGGTTTCTGCACTACATTTATTTCTGTTTCTGTGATTGAAGGCCCTAACAAAATGTAATTTAGAGGAGAAAGGGTTTATTCAACTTACAGTTTGAGTTCACAGTCCTTCATTGTGGGCAAGTCAAGGCAGAAACTCGAAGCATCTAAGACAAGAACAGAGAGTGTGCATGCTTCTACAGCTCATCTCACGTATCCACGCTAATATAACCCAACCCAAAGGGCGGTGGTCACATTAGTGGTGGTTTTGGTGGTCCCATATTAAATAATATAATTAATCTCCCACAGACATTGTTCACAGGCCAACCTAATCTAGATGATATCCTGAGCTTCTCTTCTGGGTGAATCTACCTTGTGACAGTTGAAACTGCTATCACAATACAAAAGACATGAACGCAGTGTATAAAGAAGATAGTTGCATCCCGCATTTACTGTGGCAGCACTAATAATGGTAGCTAAAAAGTGAAATCAGCTCATCTTCCCATGACAAGTAAATAAAGAGAATGTTTTATGTACACAATGGAATATTGAGTCATAAAAAATTCCTGTCAGTTGCAGCAAAATGGGGTGAGCTAGATTTCATTTTTAAATTTTATTTTAAGCTATCCATGTACTCTCTCAAACATGCAAACTATTTTTTAATGTTGACCTGAAAACACAATAATAATTACTAATTACTCTTTCTTCACTTCTGGGGGCCAGAGGAAGAGGGTATGGACTGTGGTTAAACAGGGCATGCTTCTCCAAGTCTCATTTCTCGTGGGAGGGACTTCTAAAGCCTAAGCACTGCCAGGCTGAGAGGCAGACACCTGAAATCCTAGCACTTGGGAAGCTGAAACAGGAGGATCACAGATTTGAGGGACAGCCTAGGTTACATGGATGGCTACTGCCTCAAAACAAAAACAAAAACAAAAACAACAAAAACCAACCAACTAAATGTTCAGTAGATGCTATCTATCATTTTCGTCATTTGGGGAATGACTTGAAAATGTTTTGTATTGCTTTAAACACTTTTTACTGAATTTTTTAATTATAAAAAGAAAAAAAACCCTTTGTAGCCTTTCTAAAAAGACTTATTTTTGTAGAGTGCATGTGTGTGTGTGTCTGTGTGTGTGAGTGTGTCTGTGTGTGTGTGTGTGTGTGTAATAGGGAGGACAGAGCAAAAGGACTGTTGTGTGGAATGAATGCATGCTATGTGCATGTTTGAACATAGAATCCTGTTAAAATGCAATTTATGTGTTAGTAAAAATAAAAGTTCCAGCTTCCGGCCTCGGGGAGATGATACTAGGAAGAGAACAGGACTCTTTAGAGAGTTCTGTATCGCATCCTAATTAAGCTTCTTATAGAGCGCTGAAAGCGGTTCAGATAGTTCCAATTCTAATCCTAAGCAAGTCAGCTCTCTAGTGTCATGTTCTGTGTCTTCTCCCTGGCCACCCCTGTGCCTAAGCTGTTCTCTAGACACTGAGTATAAAGTTGTCTGGAGTTTGTTTGTTTTACTGTGATTATTAACAATAAAATCATTTGATGTCATAATTTAATAAAAAAAATTTCCTACACATTTACATTAAACACTAAAACAAAAAGTTATGGAAAAAAATTCATCCTGCTACCTGATATATAGACTTTGACGATTTTTACTCCATTCTATTAAAAATATAGTAATCTCAGCTTATTGCACTGATTTTATGGATGATATTTATTATATGTATAGATTATTTATTATAATATTTATAGTATATATAAACTAAGTATAATTAATTAATAGTAATATTTATTATTTATTTATAGATTATTTAGTATATTTATAGATTATTCCCCATAGTTCCTGGGAAAAAACATGTTCTGCTGGGGCTGAAGAGATGTTTCAGTAATTAAGAGCACTTGCACATGAGAAAACAAAATTTGACCCAGCACCCACATGCCTAGCACACAACGACTTGTAACTCCAAGACCAGATTTGATTCCCTTTTCTGGCCTCCGAAGACACACACACACATACACACACACACACACACACTCTCTCTCTCTCCCCCACAAAAATAAGTCTTTTTATAAACATCAAAAAGGGTATTTTTTATTTCTATGATTAAAAAATTTAATAAAACATATTTTAAAAGTAACACAAAACATTTTCAAGTCATTCCCCAAATGACCAAAATGATAGATAGCATCTACTGAACATTTAGTTTAGTGAATGTTTTTTTCTTGTACACTTTCATTTTTTGAAGCAGTAGCCACCCATGTAGCCCAGGCTGTTCCTCAAATCTGTGATTCTCCTGTTTCAGCTTCCCAAGTGCTGGGATTTCAGGTGTCTGCTTCTCAGCCTGGCAGTGCTTAGACTTTAGAAATCACTCACTTGAGAAATGAAACTTGGAGAAGCATGCCCTGTTTAACCACAATCCTTGGAAAAGCAAGCTCTGTTTAATCAGGTCCACACCCTCTTTCTCTGGCCCCCAGAAGTGAAGAAAGAACAAGATTCTTTGGAGCCTTTGGTCTGGAATAATCATTCCTTCTGGCAACGTAAGTCACTAACTGGCTGTATTAAGGAGTGCCCAGTGTATGCTGCTCATGGCCAAACGGGCCTGAGTTCCAGATGCTGTGTCCTATCTAGCAGGCACGAGAGTAGTATTTGCACGGAAATGGCTTTAGTGGTGTGGATTTCACTGTAGTCATTTTGTACAATCTCTTTCATTCTCATCATCTTCTTTAGGTCTGATTCTCCAAACTTTGTGATTTTTTTTTCATCTGCACAGTGTATATTGGTTTCTCTTTTTGCAATCAATCACAACCATTTTCCCTGAAGTTTAACTAAATAGATGATTGTATCTCTGTTTATACTAAAGAAGGTTATCTTGGTAATTCTTTGCAACATCTGTATTGATGGCCCTCCAAAGGAAGGAAAGGGAGTCTGGGAGGGGAAAAGACTGGAAGGTTAATGTGGATTGCTGATGAGATAGTAAACAGAAGAATCCATGCTGGTTCCCATCCCCCCATTTTCCTTCCCTTTTTAAAGTAACTTCCTCATTAATTTAGCTTCTATCATCAAAAGCTCTCACTGGGAGACATGAAAGAAAAGACTGAATGAGGAGAGGGGCAAGGCAGCCGTAGACATGAAGGGCAATAGAGAGTGATGTATACCCTCAAGGAGACCAGCAGGTCAGGGCCCTTATTCCCTTTCTCATGTTCAACAGCCCAGGGTGGCTTTGTGAGGAGTAGCATGTGCAGTTACGTGAAGGGCAGTGAGAAGAAGTGTATTACCATACACGCCAGCAGAACGAGAAATGTGGTGTATTCATCCTAATCAACATGTATGTGTTTTATAATTAATAATTACATATAACATATAATAACGATGTTATTAAAATAATAATTATTTATATACACATATGTATGTGTATATATATATGTATATACACACACACACACACACACACACACACACACACACACACACACACATATATATATATATATATATATATATATATATATAATTCATTCTCCAGGTTGAACTACCTAGAGGCTGCCTTGGTTCCTCCATCATTTTTTCAAGACTAGAATTGGAACAAGGAGATTTTCAAACCCAAAATGAAGATCTGAGCTGTTTGTTTCTTTTCCCTTTGCAGTTTTATGTTTGACATTTCAACCATCAGCATTGCACAGGGCATTTCAAATCAGATATAAATTCAATGTAGGCATAATTAAAACTAGCCCTCACCCAGAATGTCACCAGTTTACCAATCTGGAGTGAATTAACACATATGTTAAGTGTCGTGACTTCTTATGCCTAACAGGAAGCCAAGTGAGGACAAATGTCTCCAGCAAATAAGCACTTGCAAAACATTGAATGAAATAAACACAAAACACAGTGAAATAAGCAAAAAAAGGCAAAAAAAGCTTTAATAATTTTAGTTAAGTAACCCACATGTAGATAAATTTTATTTTAAAACCAAAACATCAATCTTGATTTTTAAAATCTTTGAAAAAAATGGCATTTACCACCATTGATCTTGTAAAGTTCCATTCATAAATAAAACTTGGGCAAGGAAGATGATTTGATGGTACAACCATCTCTTGAGCAACCGTGAGAACTGCCATTTGACCTCACATAAAAGCTGGGTTACACATACCTGTAATTCCAGAACCCTATCTTACAGGAAGATCCCTGGGGCTTGCTGGCTGCCAGCCTCGCTGCAGGTTCAGGGAAAGACTCCCCAGAGAATGAATATGGACATCCAACATCCATCTCTAGCTCCCATGCACTCCACACAAACATAGGCACATCATACACACACACACACACACACATACACACACACACACACACACATACACACACACACACACTCAGATCTCACACACACACACACACACACTCACACACACACACTCAGATTGAAGACAATAAAAGCAAAAAATTTAGAAATTGCAGTGTGTGTGTATGTGCATGTGTGTGTTATGCATATCCAAGTCAGAGGACAGCTGGTAGGGGTCAGTTTCTTCCCTCTACCAAGTGCATTCTGGGGATTTAACCCAGGTTATTTCACTGTGGTCATTGTTTCTAACTTCTATCATCCTCGTCTCCTGAGACAGGCAAAGCGCTTGCCAGTCCTGAGACACTTCTATAAGATATTTGTCTTTTTGTCAACATCATTACACATACACACACACACACACACACACACACACACACTCAAATCAAATAAAAAATAAAACAAAAACAAACAAAAAACCAGTATGTATCACAGATATTATTCCTATGGTTCTTGTGTAGTAGGAAATTTCACATAATATGAATTAAGAATTAATAGGCATTGCCTATGGTTTCAGACTTGAATAAGATCAGGATCAATGTCTTAGTACTTCTATTGCTGTAATAAAACACCATGACCAAAAGCAACCTGGGGAGAAGTGGTTTATTTAATTTTACAGCTTGTAGTCCATCATCCAGGGATGTCAAGGCAGGAATTTGGAAGCAGGAACTGATGCAGAGGCCATGGAGGAATGCTGCTTACTGACTTGCTCCCCATGGCTTGCTTAGCCTGTTTTCTTATAGCACCTAGCTAGTGGTCCACTAGCTCAGAGGTAGCACTGTCCACAGTGAGCTGGGCCTGCCCCATCAGTAATCAATCAAGAAAAAAACACACAGGCTTGTCTACAGCCTAATCTGTTGGGGGCATTTTCTTAGTTGAGGTCCTCTCTTGACTCTAGATTGTGTCCAGTCGACATAAAACTAGCCAGCACAGCCACAGCACCTAAGCTTGCTTTTGAACTGTGAAGGGACAGTGTGAGGAGACAACATGGTTTGCTAGCTCCCTAACTCCTTTGCCAATGAAGTCTTTTTGGAAAGAGCTATTCTTACTCATGAGTCAAACATTAAAGTTAATATCCAGACATTGAGGACCAGAAAGAAAACAAAAAGTTTTTAAGTTTATAAGAGATAGTTTTAATCTTTGATCCAAGTAATGAAAAAAATAATTGCAGTCAGGCATGATAGCAGTGCTTATAATCCCCAAATTTGGGAGCCAGATATGAGAGAGCATGAGTCCCAGGCCAATGTGACTACATAGTGACACCCTTTCTCAAACAAGAATAATTAATTTTAAAGTTTAGCATGCACAACATGACGGTTTTAAAATCTCTCTTCTTAAATCAAAAATTCCTAAGGGCTTCTTTAGTAAGAATTAGTAACCCCAAGATCTAAGCATGTTTAGGGTTTTCTTTAAAGGAAGAAAACTGAAATCTATTTCCAGAAGACTTATAAACTTCATCAGTTATTTCTAGTAATTCACTATCTGTGTAATTGTGGCTGGCTACTCTTTGTATCTGCTTTTACTTATCTTTGAGTCCTGAGCCAAGTGGTACAACCCCCATATCTAGTTGCCCTGAACAAACTTCTGGTAGGAAAGAAAGCAAGAATAGATATGTGTTAACAGGTTATTATGTGGCTGAGGGCATTTTTCTTTATACACGTTACCTTGTTTAAGGCCAACTTTAGCCATTGCTAAGGTAAAACTCACACTGGCTGACTCACTCTGACAGCGCACACCAAGATCAGGTGATATTCCCATGCCTGTTCCTGCATCATTTTTATTCATTGAAAATGAAGCAAAAAAACTCAAGAAACTCATTTCAAGCATCTTTTCCTCTAGTAAGATTGCTGAGTTTTCCATGCATATTCATATTTAAAACTATGAAATCGCATGTTTCGCATGCATGAGTTATATGCATACTTTTCATATTTGAAAATAAGAGAAATCAAACAGAAGAATTTTCATTGAAAGATATTTCAAGAGAGTGACAGAAAAGTAAAATTTCGGATGTACATTAAGCAAATACGTTGCCCAAAGGAAAGGAGCTAAGTGCAGGTAGTTAGGAAGACGTTATAACTTAAACTCAGTGAGATTTTCACTGTTTCCTTCTTGTTAGATCCTTGATTCCCTCAAAGCAGAATCCTTAAGGGTGATGTTTACTTTGTTTTGGAAGCAGATCATACTGAACTTAGAATTCAACTATAGCACAAGTGTTAATCTTTCTTTAGCTCGAGACTTTATTAGTTACTCACTTAAATTTTGCTTCCAGTCTCTACTGGAGGGCAGTATGGACATACATACATGTGTGGTTTTGAACAGGAAAGATATGGTTGTGTCTACTTCACAATTGTAAGGAAGTCATCCACATGGAGCTGCTGCTTCTGCTTAAGACAGAATAAATGTATCAGAGAGAAGCCCTCTGTCTGAAACACCTAGAGACCTTCACAAATTTATGAAAAATGTCTTTCAAAACACTGAATATCTGGCAATGAAGAATAGCAAGATATGAGAGGGGAAAGAGACCAGGCACTGCTGCTGCCTTCATTTGCTTACCGGAGAGTTTTGAAGAGCAGTGCATGGGTAAAGTAGGTGTATCTGGAAGCTTCCCTGAACTGAGATGGAGCTCAGAATCCAGGGAGACAAACATGACTAGACACAGCTAGGCACAGTGTCTGTGAGAGCTACCCAGAGAGGACAAAATCTGCAGAGTTTTTTTAGATCACACCTGAGTTCAGATATAAGAGGGGACCTAAGGCTGAGGGAACAGTCAACACAGAGAATGTGAGGCGGCAGCACCCCGTGCTCACACAGGACCTGAAATCCTTTCTGTCCTAGCCTAACATCCGGAATGGAAAACCCTAGCACTCTCAGGAAATCATGTAGGTGATCAGAGAGGGTTTCCCTCAGTACTGCAGTACCACAGATTCCATTCCAAGCAGATTTTAGATTTTCCCCTTGAAGTTTAAAACTTGGTCTCAAGGGGGATGGAGAGATGGTTTAGTGGTTAAGAGCATGAGCACTCATAGCACCCACATTCAACAACTCACAAACACCTGTAATTCTAGCTCCAGGAGATCGGATACCCTCCTTGAGACTCCATGTGCACCAGCATTCATGCACACACACACTTAAAAATAAACCTTTTTTTAATTTTAAATATCAAATGGAAGAAAACACCCTTTATTTTCACTGCATACCAGAAACCAGGTCAATATGAAAGGAAAACAAATTTATTCACCACTGAGAAGGACATTATGGGCCATTTTGAGAAGATGAATCAGCCAATTGAGATTATCACAGACATTATCCATGATCATGTTAATAAAGCTAGCTAAGCCATAAATACAATTGTGCTCCATGCGTTCAAGAAAGTAAAGGGCATATTGAGCATAAATATAAAGCATAGGCATGTAAATATGTTACTATAAGACAAAGTAGTGGATTTAAGAAGAAATGACATGAAGGGTATTTAATAATGGTAAGGGCAAGCATCTATTTATCAAGAGGATGTAGCAGTTCTTAGTACTTGTGAATCTAAATCTTAAAAATACATGAAGCAAGATGTGATAGAATAATAAAGGGAAGTTGAAAATGTGCAGAGGTAATTAAAGATTTCAACACTCCTCCCTCAATAAAATGTATAGAATGTAACATACTATTGTATATTTTAGGACACTTACTCTAAAATGGTATAGACGGCCTTAATGATACTATCAGGCATATTGACCTCGTTGACATTTCTATAACTCCCCTCCCACCCATAGAGGGAGATCTATTGTGTGCAAATGCCCTTGGAACATTTGTAAAGCATAGTTTGGGACATAAAATGAGTCTGGATACCTTTGAAATGATTCCAATCACAAAATCTATGTACTTGAAGCACAGTAGAACTGAATGAGAAATTAATGAGAAAAGAAAATATTGAAACTCTGCATATATGTAGGTACTAACAACACCTTTGTAAATAACCCAGGGGACAAAGATGCACCCAACAGGGAGTTTTATAGTATTGTAAATTGTGATGCACTTCAAAGGACAAAATTTCAAAACATATAAAATGCAACTAAAGCATCTTTCTAAGCAGAAAGCAAAGCAGCTGGAGTTCCTCTTTAAAGAAATCCAGGATTAAAAGAACAGAATTAAGAAACAGACTTGGAAAGGAGCCCAAGAGCCATTCTATTAGAGCTGTGAATGCCTTAGATCTTAGCCACCTTGCTTATTCTGAGTGTGAATATGGACATGGAGCTCCACTGAGACTGAATCCACAGTGCTTGTGGCAATCATATAGACCTCTTATCCATCCCATCCGGATGAACAATAGCTCCTTATGTTCTGTGGGCACCGTAGATGATTATGAAGTTCTGATTCTGTATGCTTGATATAAGTGGTTCACCAGTATTAATCTAAGTTTAGACATAGAGCAGACATCATTTTCCTGGGAAAGATGGCACTTAGTTAAATAACATTCCCTCTGGAGGCTTTAAAAAAATGCCTCCAGTTTCTTGAATACTCCTTGTGTTTAACCTTGGCCTGCTGACAACAGTCAGATCTTGCCTGTGCTGCTCCCTCCCCCAAGTAAGCTCTCTAACCCGAGGCTGTAACTGTTGGAAGTCATGTGCTTTGTACATACTCTCTACCTCCCTTGCTCTGGGTGTTTCCTGCATCAGGGCCACAGCATTTGGTTTTGACTACATTTCCACAGACCCATAGCTGTGAAAGAACACCAAGCCCTGGCTTTCTCTTTCAGATTTTAGATATCTTTCATTGGTGTGAGAATGAGATGTCAAATTTGGAATTCTCTTCATGACATCTCTTCGCTGACCAAAAAACTCATAGTAAGCCTTTTGGGAGACTCTGAGTTCAGAAGCCAGCTCTGAAAATCCAACAGATTTGTCCTGGTGTCAAGCATCAGATATCTATTGTTGCAACTCTTGATTTTAATTTGGTGTTATGCTACAGAGCTCATGTGCATCACTGATTTACTGAGCCAAACCTTCTACACGCCTCTTGTAGCAGATCAGGACACGCATTTATTCTTATAATAGTTCAAAGAACAATAGCTCTTTGAAGTGTGTGGCCTAGATTTTTAGGCCATATCTCTCATCTCTGGTACATAGCCTTTTGGGTTTTGCCTTTAGAAGACTGTAACTAACATAATTCACCGTTCTCTGGAAACCCTGGATATGGACCTAGCCAGTGTCCATCATCCTGGCTAGTGTTTAATAAAGCTTGCTCCAAATTTGTCTCAGTAGTAGTAGTCTTATTCTCTGTTGGTGGGAGAAATAAGTAGTCTTATTCTCCTTGGTTAATACAAACCCTTTGTTTTATATATGCGTGTGTGTGTATATATATATATATATATATTTATATATACATAGTATAATACACATATGTAATATATAGAGAATTAAATTGACTAGGCATACACCTAGAAGATATAATGAATTTGGGTTTGGGTCACTGAAATAAATGCAATATTGCAGTGAAGTGACTCTTTTTTGTGGTTTCCAATTAAATATAAAATTTATAATTTCAGTATACTGTTGATAAACTGTGTGATAAATTTAGTAAAACTAAACATTTCTTAATTAAAAATAATTTATTCCCAACAAATTCTGAAATTGATGTGATCCTTCAGTGAGTCATAGTTATTTTGCTCGTGGATATCTCACTTCAGTGTTACGATTGCTGAATGTGATGGTTGTGATAGATAAACATAGAGGTAGTTTTGGTTAATTGTTTAAAATGGGGTTTGCAACATCCATTAACTTTTCCGTTTATGGAAAACTTGACTGTCACATACAACCTGTTCAATAGCATTTTAGTCACTAGAACCTTGAAAGTAGAGTCAATCCCCTTAGTCTCTGATTCCTCATTGACTAAGTTTACATACCAATGTGACCTCTGTCATTTCAGCAGCGTCTACACCATCTCTGCCGGGGAAGATTTAATAAAAACATCTCTTTTGTGTGTGTGCACAGGAAGCAATGCTCTCTCCACTAAAGTTTTTACTATCAGTCATTGTTTCGTGTCCCACAACTAAGTCCAGTTTCCTGTCATTGGACCACGAGCACAGAAATATCTTGAAATGAAGTTTTGGGCGTCTCATTGGTATCCATGATGGTTAAATCACTTTTACCAAAACTCTTTTTCATGTTGATATCTTAACTTCAAGAATCTTGGATGCTCCTAATGATACTTGTAATGGGGACTCTCACTCTGACACTTTTCAACTTAATTGCCCCAGGTTTATCAAATGAATCACAGCCAAAGATCTTATGAAGTGTAGTTCTTAAATGATACAACTTGAAAGTCCATAAAACAACCTATAAAAGCCTACAAAATGGAAGCTTTGTTAGTACACATTTTTATGTTTGTAGAAAGAAACATTGAAAAAAATCAATGAAAAACACAGACAATTGTCAGTGTAGTGGAAGGAGCCGTATCAAAGCCAACAGTTCTGAGTATATCTTCTTGTATTCTCTTCCAATCTAAAGACTGAATAACTTAAATATTTAAAATGTACTATATATTCTCAGGTTTCTCAAGATAACGTGAACTTGGGTACCATATGACTGAGCTATACCGCTCCTCGCCATAAACCAAAAGGACTTGAAATCCTACTTGAGAGACACTTGCCCTGTTCATTGCTGCTCTATTCACAATAGCGAGGGAATGGAACCAACCTGGATGTCTACCAACTGATGAGTGGATAATTACAGTATGGCACACATGTAAAACGGAATATTACCCAGTTGTAAACAAAAAAATATCATTCAATTCACAGGTAAATGGGTGAGCCTGAAATCATAGTATACTGAGAGACATCGCCCAGGTTCAGAAAGACATGCCGTTTTCTCACACATGTACATCTCAGCTTTGAGTCTTTCGTTTTGTGTGATTAACTGCGAGGACTTGTAGAAGCCAGGAATCTATAAACACACCCTCGGGGATGGCCATAATGAGATAGGTGAGTAAAATGTACATCGAATGAAAGTAAAGGTTGTGGATACTGAGAGTGGAGAGCTCAGAGCACAGAATGGGATGGAGAGATGGAGGAAAAGGAGAGGGAGGAAAGGGATAACTAAAATGCAGGGTTTGTATAAAAAGCTATATAGAAACCTACTATCCTGCAATCCTATTGAAGATCAAGGAGAGTGAATCATATTCCTCCCAGAAGATGACCTGAGTTATTAATGAAAATCTCAGTGCCAGGCATAGGGTATTTCCATGAGATATCCTATTATTGGGGGGTCCCAGAGGCTCCTCTAGACAATATAGGATATTGCTGTTGCTCCTGCTAGCCCACTATGACTATACAGTAAGAGCCCATCACTGAAGACATCACTCACTCTGGGCATGACATAGGAAACTCAATCTTGAAATCAATGAGAAACTCTTTGCCTGCTGGCTAACTTTTAGAGTGCTGGAAAGTGGTATACAATGTTGTACTGCAGATAGAGGGGGCACCAGTGGTCTCTCTCAGTGCTAGACCTTGCATACTATAATAGAAACATGCTAGATCATGTGCCCAACTGCAGTAGTGGCACTATAGCTTTGGGAGTAGCTGATCACTTTCTGACTGGATCTGAGGCCTGCTCCACAGGAGAGATTTTTATGCTTGGTACTGTAAACCTGATCAAATGCCCATGTCTGGGGAGGTCACAGGTCCTAGGAAGAACCTACTAGTGGTGTTTAGCTAAATAGTCATGTTTCCAGACTGCCTTCCAAATATTTCCTTTATAGTTTCATAGCCCATACCCACACTCATACCCATTCATCTTCACACATATGAACATTGAAAGCCAGATACGCATATAATAGGAACATGTATTTGTCTCTCTGAGGTGTGGGGGTCACCTACTTTAACATAATACTTTCTACATCCAGCCAATTTTCTGGAAAATTTTACCATTTCATTTGTCTTTAGAGGTAAAGAAATCCCTTTATCTATATATACCATATTTACGTCATCCACTCATTTGTTGATGGAAAGCTAGGGTGATTCTATTTCCTTGCTATTGTGGCTAGAACAATAAATACGAATGTTCAAGTGTCTCTGGTAGGATGTAGCTACCTCGGCCTTTGGATATATATTTTATTTTGAAGGCTTATTTATTGATGTTTCAGGGTTTTAAAATACAATTTGATTTTAAAAGTCATTTATATATTCTAGATATTGACCCTCTGATTGAAGTGACCAAAGTAATACTAAACAGAAAGAATGCTGACTGTACCTGACCTCAAATTATACTTTAGAGCCATAATGACAAAGTCAGTATTATATTGGCATAAAAACATTCTGTCGATCAGTAAAACAGAATATGAAGAAATAACACAGCTAAGGCTGTCTGGTTCTTTTTTTTTTTTTTTTTTAATCATGATGTGTTAAAGACTACACTGGGAATAAAAACCAGCTTATTCAACGAATGCTGCTGATAAAATTGGATATACTGCAAAAGTATGAAACTACATTTACGTTCCTACCCTACGTAACTATCAATTCAAAGTGGATCAAAGACATTAATTGAAAAGCTGAAATGCTGGACTAAATTAAATTAAATTGAAAAGTTTCTGCACAACAAAGGAAAATATCAGATGATTTGATAGTATATATAATAGGGGAAAATCTTGGCCTGTACTCTTTAAAAATAGATTTTTTTGAAAACGAAAAGGAGGTTGTGACAGAGACTATCTGGATTAAGTTTTTTCTGAACTTCAGTTGATTTTCATTTCTTTTCAAAAACAACTAAATTATATTTTTAAAGGTATTACATACGGTACATTAGAAGAAGCACTAATTTTTAAACTTTTTTTTGCTAGGAGTGACTATTATCGTCATTGGAAGAAATTAGTACATAGCATGCTTGCAATTTATTTATTTCTTCCTTTGTTTTGTATTTATTTGGTATTTGAGACAAGTTTCACACTGTAGCCCAGGCTAACCATTAATAATCCTCTTGACTTAGTCATTTAAGTACCTAGATTATAGGTGTGAACCAACATACACAGCTACAGTTTATTTACCGCTGACTGATGTTCATAACACTGAAAGGTACTCTGCATTCTACCAGAGGAGAAAGTGAAGCACCAACTGTGCTACAAACATTTCAATCTAGAGTGGTGATCTGCCTGCAAGATATGCTCTTGCAATAGTGGCACAAAAGTTGTGGAAGTAACCAACCAGTATCTGATTGGATTTAATGCTTTGTCCATGAGATGGAACCCATGTCTGATACTGCTGGCATGTCAAGGACCTGGGACTAGATAGGTCATGGACCTAAGGGAAAACCACATACTATTTTTCTACTAAAGGAACATAAGAATAAAATGACTCCTAATGACATTTTGCTACACTCAAATTCAATGCCTTCCTCAGTCATCATCGGAGAAGCTTCTTGTGTCAGAAAATGGAAACAAATAGAGAGACTCCAAATTAGACAATGTGGAGAGTGAGAGATCTTTGAATACTCACTCCTAAATGAGATGTCTTAATCAATTCCCTCCCCTCAGGGTTCAGGGAACTATGTGGAAGAAGAGGCAGAAAGATTCTAAGAGCCAATGGGGATAAAAGACATCAAGGAGACAAGGCTTTCCAGCCACAACAGGGCTGATGCACACCTGAAACAGAGACGTTGGCAGCATCTATAGGACCTGCACAGGTCTAAGCCAAATGGGGTTCCAATGATGAGAGGGGAAGTGGACATAAATCCCCATCCCTAACCCAGAAGCTGTCTCTGATTAACAACTGTTTGCAAGGGGAAAAGTAGTTTTGTTCCAATAGTCTTTTACTGGGTATGCAAATCACACTTAGGGGCAGACCTCATGCTCAGCAATGATATTTTTGTAGACTTTTTATCTCATTATTCTTTATCTGGTTTGTTTTCCTCTTTACAGGTCTTTTGCTTATATATTATGGTTTTCAATTTTGTGTGTGTATGTGTGTGTGTATATGTGTGTGTATGTGTGTGTGAGTGTGTGAGTGTGTGCATGCATCTATAGTGTTTCTTGTGGTTTTTCCTCTGGCTCTTTTTTCTTGTTTCTTTTGTCCTATTCTGGTTTTTATTTTATTTTATTATTTTTAGATGTCTATTTGTTTTCTAACAAGAAAGAGAGCAAGAAATAGTGTGGACTCGGGTGGGTAGAGAGGTAGAAAGGATCTGGGAAGAGTTAGGAGAGGGGAAACCTTACTTAGAGTATGTTGCATGCAAAAAATCTTTTTTTAATAAAAAGGGAAGAAGAAAACTCAACTTCATTTTTAGACTTTTTGTGTGTGTTTATTTTGGGGGTTTTTTGGGTTTTTTTTTAATTTTTTTTCAAGTCAGGGTTTCTCTGTTGTAACTCTGGCTGTCCTGGATCTAGCTCTGTAAACTGTAGATTTGAGGCTGGTCTCAGACTCACAGAGATCCACCTGCCTCTACCTCCCAAGTGCTGAGATTAAAGGCATGCAGCGCCACTGCCCAGCCATTTTTAGCACTTAAGAAAATGTGTTTTGTAGAGTCGTGATTATTGAGTTAATATATTCTTTATTGATTCATAACAAAATTCCCTCAAACTTAGTGACAAACAAAAAAGGGATGAGCAAATTGAGCATAATACTGGGCATTACTAGGCCAATATTTCATTATTTCTACCATTATGTACATTTGAAATCTCTGAAGTAATAAAAATGTAAAAAGCTCCCATTGAAACAAAGAAACATTAATTGGTGTGACTTTTCTGATCAATTCCCCTTTTCGCTACCCATAAGGACCAGAGTTGGAGACGTTGCCTGGAATCTGTGAATGGGAAGGCAGCACAAGGTGAAGCTGGCAGAGTCAAGACTCTGGACTACCTGATAATCACATAAAACTCATTGCTAAGTAATCAGAAAAACTTTAAAAAATAGAATTGTGAATTTGCAAAGTGTATTAAGACAGGATGTGCACACTATATTTTAAAAGTCTCCAATTCTTCTTTCATCCACTAGAGTCTAAATCACAGCCCTGAAGAGACAAGTAAAAATGGGGCTCAGGGAACAGTCCTCTGCAACATTTGGAGCATTCTTGGTGCCTTGTAGAAGTTGCCAGAGAGGTTCTTTGATTTATTTCAGTAATGACCTACGTCTACATAGGTGGCTTATAAACTAGAAATGAAGCTTCTGTGAGTTCTCGGAGTCAGTAATAAAACTTTATGTAAATATCTTTCCCAGAAAGTCAATTTCACCAATAGTGAGGAAGGGAAACATTTTCAAAACCAGATGTATCTGGTTCGAAAAAGTACCATGAATAAAATAGATGTGTGAAGTATCATTTTAGGGCTTTGATTTGTATAAATTTCTAGTTAAATTTTCAATTAGTGGTAAAATGATAGTTAAGTATTTAATTTGTTTGAGAGTTGATCCCAGAACTATTATTATGGGATAATTTAGTTGGTACTATAAATTATTTTATATTTTAAGATGTGTTTGATGTATCCCAGACATGTAGCAATGATAATAGCCCCCAATTCTTTAACAGCACTCCTGCCATTAATATTATTTGTTTCATGAGACTTTGTGGGGGGAAATGTTCCAGGCAATAATTATTCATTAATGCAAATAAACATTGGATTACAGGAAAGGCAAGCCTTCCACCAAAACCCGAATTGGTATCACTTTCTAAAGGCAGTCATTAAATATTGTGAAGGACTACTGCTCCTGAGTAGAATTATAAAGTGGGCGAGTTTGACACTCAATGTTTTCAACCCTATTCTTCCCCCCATCATCATGAAGGAAGATACTACTCATGTCTGCTTTCTTCTGTGGAAGGGTAGAAGCTAAAGTTCTCCATGAGCACCTCACTCTAAGTGGTAAACTGATTTCTATTGTGAAGTTGGGAGATATTTTACTTGTCTTTTGGACAAGACCAAAAAGCCAACATAAATATCCTTTTACCTCTGTCTTCCTCAGCAATGAGCCTACCTTAGTACTCTTGACAAACTCAACCATGGGAAGCCTACAGGAAATGTGGTCATGGCTGGAATCTAGCTGTGAGAATTGGTCCGTCAGCCATCATTAGAGGTGAGAAACCAGGTGAGCCTAGCAGAGCATCGTCCTGCTCCGCAGTCCATAATGTTTCCTTCCCTATATATGATCCACAGAGATCCGTGGCTTCTTCAGGTCTGCTTTCTGGAGGGGAAACCAAGAAGGTGCAGCCCTTCATTTCTAGAAGCATGCGAATCTTTGATTTGTATGATACCATCCCTCTCCCCTTTCCCAAGCTCTGGCAGTATGAAGTAGCCAGCCCTTTGATCCACTGCAAACATCCATTGCAAGGCTTTGAGTCAAGCTTGCATCCCATGAAATCATTCTCAGTCTCTTGTTCTCATCCCAACCTCCTGTAATCCTAGTGCTGACTGCGGCAGAACTACACCAGAAAGCATGGGAGACAAGTGGAGGTCATAGCGGCAATGTCCAGGGAACGTGAGTCAGTGCCCATCCTGTGATGCTGTTTGCTCAGTATGGTGCTCACCACTTGCTACAGTTCATCCTCAGCAGAACTGAGAGCACAGAAGGGACTGGAAGAAGGGGAGAGGGGAGTGTCCATCAGAAGCAAGTAAGGGGTTGAGGAGAGTGTATGTAGACTGGGAAAACCCTTCTCTTCCTGCACTGACTAGTATTCAGTCACATTATTATTATTATTATTATTATTATTATTATTATTATTATTATTATTACTACTACTACTATTATTATTATTACTATTATTATTATTATTATTACTACTTGCAAAAGAATAACATTGATGTATGTCCCAAGGGGAACCTGAGCAGTATCACACCGTTCCTTAACAAAAGCAGTCTCAGGATAGGTGTCTAGATGGTTTACATGCTCTTACTTCTCTTTACGTTATTTAAATCATAGATCTATTCACTTTCAGCTAATCCTGTCTGCCAGATATTGTACCATAACTTGGTGTTGTGACCTAAGTTGGATCCATCGTCCATAGCTGTCTTTGGCAATATAGAAAGTGGATACAAAAGTCAGGGATGAGATAACTGATTCACGCTAAGACAGGAACGCACTTGCCTGTTAAATGCATCAAGATGTCCAGCATCCATCTTCCACAGGGAAGTTTCACATAGGAAATTGGTGTGAGCCTACGTAAGTTTTAATAACTTGTGCTTGTAGATCATCTTACTATGTTAGACTGTCTCACACTGGCGGCCATGAACATTCTCTATTCTCATTTATATTGGCCATTGCTAAAAATTAAGTTCTGTGAATTGAAGTGGTGTTAGAAGTCCTGTAAGAAACAAAACAAAACATGCTTCCCTGTGGGAGGAGAGCAGATTTACTCCTATCAGTGAGCCCATCACTGGATACATTAACTGCTCTGTATTAATTTTGTGGCTCAAAGATAGTTTTCCAGGAAGTGATTGAATCACTGAGCCAGGAGAGCCATTTCAGACTCTCTTCAGGTCTACAGTGCTTGTGTTACAGCCTTTCTTTCTTACCTGAAAAGATATTTCTCAGTTCAAAAGACAAGAGCTTGTGAATCAAGTTAGACAATATTCTGTTCATCTGTATGAAAGGGTTTAAGAGTCTGTGACTTCAGGGATCTTCACTGTGACTTCAAAGTAACCAGGACAACAAACTACAGCCTGGATTTGATTTTATCCAGGTATTATTGTTGTTTCTTCCCTTCCTTCTTCCTTCCTTCCTTCCTCCCTTCCTTCTTTCTTCCTTCCTTCCTTCCTTCCTTCCTTCCTTCCTTCCTTCCTTCCTCTTTTCTTTCTTTCTTTCCCTCAGAATCTAAAGTTAGCTAGAAGGCAGCTGATAGATGGAAGAACAGCCAGGCATCATCATCATAAGCAATAGCATGGTGAATGATAGATGAAGACACCAGACATCAGTCTCTGGTCTCCACAGCCAAGAGTACACACCAGTGTGCACATCTACTTTCATATACATATTTATAACTACATTTTATATATGTAAATATACAAAGTAAGTCATTTAGAATGTATGATTAAATGCTCCTCTGTTTATCTTTATTAAAAATGCTCCATTTGCATAAAAAAATCTGTATTCTTTCAATATAGCTACTTCCTTTCCACACTAAAGCATACCCGTGAAATTCTTTGGCAAATCTTTAAACAGCCTAACTAAAAAAAAAAAGACTTTTTAAATAACTGACTAAACTTATTCTTTAACAATGTCATACCTGCATTTAGTGCATTCTGATTACTGCAACTCCAAGTGCTCTCACTCTCTCTCCAATTCCTGTTACCACCCTGCCCCTTTCATCCCTACAAGTCCCTTTTTCAAAAATACAGGATAGACAGATAGGCTTGTTAAATTGTTATTTTTAGAAATTGGCACTCTAAGGATAGTGTTACCATGGATGGGCCAATACTTAACCACACACTTTTAAAACCTGCCTTTTGTAAAAGAAGAAAATGTGAGCTGTCATGAATGGGTTCAAACATTTCTGTTTTTCTCAGAAAATAATCCTCTGGGACGAACTAAATCTTAAATGTACAGTCTCCTCCCTTTCTCTCTCAGCAGATTTTGCTTTGCTTATTTGGAGCCTCTACTTTTAACCTCATCATAGTTTGCTAAATCTACTAAAGACCCCCTGGGGCCGAATTCTTCAACCTCACCAGCCTCTCCAGAGGCCCCTCACCACCCTGACCCAATGGCAGCTGGGTCCCTAGAGTCCTCACACCATGCTGTCCAGTTTCTGCTCCTCTACGTGGGACTGTGGAATGTCCAGCTTGAGGTCGGACTTAAGAAGTAAGCAATCACTACACACCCACGTGGAAGGGAGAGAGTCATTTTGTCCAGCAAGGCGCCTGAGAGTCCACACAGTCACTGTAATGTTGGCTCAGGGTTGGGGGAGGCTGGAGGTAGGCGAGCAACTCTCTCAGCTTCAAGGTCACTGGGAGAAAGATCCCTTGCCCCAGTGTCCAGCAGCTCCTTTCAGCAGACCCGGTGGCCCTTAGAGCATGTTTGTGTGGGAGGGATGGGAGATCCTTGCTCTGGGCGGGGCGATTGTGACTGGAGGAGGGTGGAGCTGCTGGCTGCAGTGTGCCTGGGGGCTGCTAGACGCGGCTGAACCCCTGCACTCACTAGCAGGAGGAAGCCAACAGGAAAACCCTTGCCTTTCCCTGCCATCCCAGCTCCAGTTCAACCTCCAGATCCCGGCTGCCAAAGGAGCACCTCTATGCAGTGGAGTACCTCTGAGTATATCAGAGCAAGAGGCTCCAAAGACCTCCCCATCCTGAAGCCCAGAGTCTCCTGCAACCAGTCCACTAGGTCAGCAGTGGAGGGTGGGCTGCGCTGGGCTGATTCACAGCCCTGTGCCTGCTGTGAGTGCAAGCCCTGCTTCTTTTTTTTTTTTTTTTTTTTTCTCCCCTCAGAAGACTCTGTGCTCCGCTCCACAGCTACCAGACTCCGTGTCCCAAGTCTTAGCACCAGCACCCCTTAGCCTTCTGGATGAAAACCTTTGGTTTCTCTCACAGGATACACACAGAAAGCCTGAGCCAGAACGACAGGTGCCAGCCCTGAGCTTTCAGGACAAGGGTTTCCAGGGCAAAAGAGGAGAGGCTCTTGGAAAAGAAGGAGACACTGGTAGGACCCACCGAGTCAACTGGTAGCCCGGATGCTCATGCTTCTGTCATGGCTCTCAGGACTCGGGGCTGGACTGCTCTTCCTGCACTTCTCTCAGAAACTTCTGTTTCCATACTTCTGGGATGATCTGTGGTTCTTGCTGAAGGTGGTGCGTTATGGAATTCAGATGGAGATGTTCAAACGGAGAGGGAAGCTGGTCACCGTGCTGGATAAGTTCCTGAGGCAAGCCAGGAGGCAGCCACATAAACCCTTCATCATTTATGACGGGGATGTCTACACCTATGAGGATGTGGACAAGAGGAGCAACAGAGTGGCCCATGCCTTTCTGCACCACTCCTCGCTGAAAAGGGGGGACGTGGTGGCTTTGCTGATGAGCAACGAACCCGACTTCGTTCATGTGTGGTTTGGCCTGGCTAAGCTGGGCTGCGTGGTGGCCTTCCTCAACTCCAACATTCGCTTCAATTCCCTCCTACATTGCGTGCGCACCTGTGAGCCCACTGCAATGGTGGTGGGCGGAGGTAGAGTATGGGCTGTGTGGTCTGCTATGCACAAAGTGAACCAACCTATTTTCCTACTCTCCCTTTTCTAACCATACTTCTTGCCTAACACTTGGAGGTGGGTGATAAGGTGTGTAAGTTATGCGTATGCAATAGTTTCCCCATCCCATGGCCTGTGACGTAACTCCTCCCCCACCTCTTTAATCTCTGCTTCCTGCCACTGTGGGAAGGAGCACATAGTACCCCCCCTTCCTGCAAGAACTCAAGAGAGATAGGGTTGGGTCAGTTATTTTTATCAGCCCTGACCCAATGTCTCAGGGAAAACAAAGCCATCATTTTTTTCTTTTTTTGGAAAAGGCCCCCCACCCTCCAAAAAAATAGTAACTTTATCAGGAATGACTGCATTTGGCTAACAAATTTTAGACGTGAAATTCACGCACATTCTTATTTTCATTCTTGCACGTACTTTGTACTTTGAGAGCTAGGATTTGACAGAGGCAGGTCGGGCTGCTCTCTGAGCCAGGGCAGGCTCTTGGAAGACAATAGTCCTCTGTTTTACTTCTCTCCTTCATTTTCTGTCAGTAGTGTTCTTCCTTCCCTGATGCTGGGGTTGACCATATATGTAACATATGGTTACATATATTCGCACTGAGTGATGAAGGTAAGTCTTTCGTTTGATGAGGAATTAATTAAGAAACTAGGAAGGTGGGTTGCTCAATAAACTGAAATAGTAATACTTACTTGGTACAATCTAAAAGTTTCAGACCATTTCTTCTTGTACAGGGGCAAAAAGTCAAGATGGTATCCATGATAAAGATCTTGGTTAAAAAAAATACTTAAGTATTTTAGATTAATTGATATGTATCAGTTCTTCATTTGGGATTCCAGAAATCCCATAAGAATATGGGAAATAATCTAATTTCTGTTCCATTGATGAATAACAATATAGACATTCCCAATTCACTTTTCTCATGTATTCACACATGGTAAAAATGAGTCAGGCTGTGGACGAAAGAAGTGTTGGACTCTCAACACCATCAGTATTTCTTCTTCTCTGTCCTTCCAGCTTATCTTGTGGTCACATTGAGTCAGGAAATGTTTATTCTCAAGTATTGATTTCTGCCAGTCATAGAAATGGAAAAGCCAAAAACCGTGTCCCTTGTGTACTTATGTCCATTGGTCTGGTGGTTTTCTCAGCCATGTCTTCCACTTCACTTTGTAAAGAGACCTGTTTGTTTACTGAGGTTTCAATGACCTGTGTAGAATGAATGAGTCATGCAGAATTTTGACAGTGCGGTGAAGCAGCATTTACCCGTTACTACAGCTATGAATGCAGAGGGAACACAAGCAACATTTATCATCTGTGGACATACACTGACATTTTACCCCATGGCTCACATCACTGCACATAATGTAGCAAATGTAGACTCCAAATTCTGCTAGAAATTATCTCCCTTCAGAGGAGTAAACTAAGAGGGCTGCAGTGTCCCTGAAAAGATCTTTATGGTCATGATGCTGAGGTCAATCTGACAAGCATCCCAGATCAAAATACTAAGGAGTCTTCTTAAGGGACGTAGTTCTGGATATCCTCAAGTTGATATGAAAACTTGACTGTAGTGTGAGGTGTTGCTCAGTTATGTTCAATTAATGCTCATTTATTTGTTCTAGCTTTTACTTTGCTCTCCAGTTAACTAATTGTAGTGTTTCCTTGTGTTGCTATTTCAAGTCCAACATCTCACCTTCCCCCTCCTCCTTTTTAGAACATTAAAATTATGGAGACTTGGGACAAACCTAAGTCCAGTAAAGTGCCATCCAAACATAAAGACCCAAATTTGTTCTCCAGAGCCCTATCCCCCACCCAAATAAAAAGCTGTGTATGGTAATCTCAGAGCTGAGAGACAGATGTAGGTGGATTCTAGGAAATCACTGGCCATTTAGTTTAGCTCACTTGTTGAGCTCCAGGCCAATGAGAGACTTTATGTCAGATGAAGCTCCAGAGAGGAACACATAAAGCTAACTTCTGACCTCCACACAAGCCCATTCACTGCACTTACACACACCCACACTGAGAAGGGGAGGGGAGGATTACTACTTTGTGTTGCTGGAGTTGTAAGTCTATATTACTTAGTAGAGTTTCTCGGTAAACTAGTAAACTGGAGAAATGAAGCTTAAGTCACGTTAATCATTCATTTTAATGAATATCAAATCACAAATTGCATGAATTTTAAAGATTTGATAATTATATTTTAATCAATGAATAGGTATTTTAATTAAGAAAGTCTAGATCATAGTAAATTGTGTGTGTAAAGTTCTTACCCTGAAATATTATATTTTTTTGCATTTTAAGCTGCATTTGGTAGACAACATACTCATAATGATTAGATTTTTAAATTTCAGAATTCACAGATTCTAACCAGCTGTTCCTATTAGGGAATCTTTATAATCCTAGAAAGCAAGTACAGAAGTGGAGAGAGGCTTTAGACAGAGCAGCCAAGCTGCTCTGAAGTTCATGTAGTTCTGTAGCTGATGGAATCTGCCTGTGAGTGTCACTTTACTAAGCTGTAAGATGGTGATAATGCCACCTTATTCAAAGCACAGTTCTGAAGATTACATGATTAACCTTTTATGAAGTGGCCCAGTGCCTAGTAGGTAGTAGTTAGATGCTTACTGACTGAAAATAATTCATGCTGTGCTTATGAAGACATCCTACACCCAAAACACATGGTTTGCTTGAAATGGTGTTTTAGAAAAGTTATACTTGTTATTAGTTATGTAGAGATTTTGGGGTGTAGTGTGTGTATGTACAAGTTTGTATGCATGCACGTGTACATGTTTGTGTGAGTGCACGTGCATGTGTGAGCAGTGGAGGTCATAGGACAGCTTTTAGGGCCATTCTTCAATTGCCATCCACTTTCCTTTGGAGACAGAGTCTCTCTCTCTCCTTGGCCTGGAACTCATCAAATAGTCTAGCCTGCCCAGCCAGTAAGCTGCAGGGATCTGCCTGTATCTCTGTCTCCCCAGTGCTGGGACAAGAAGACTGAACTATGACACCCAACTTTTTTGAAGATGGCTACAGGGGATCAAACTCGGAACCCATGCTTACAAGGCAAGCACTTTACCAACTGAGATACTGCAGCAGCCCCAGAAGATAAATACAATTTTAAACAAGTTTTATGGGTCAGGTCCTTGGTGATAGGTACAGTTCCTACCTTGGATTAGTTCTCTGGTATCCATCTTCAGGAGATAGCCAAAGGAAAGGTGACGAGCCAGAAACAAACATTATTCTTATTATTATCAGTAACGATGATGTCAGCTGTTACCATTTCTCAAGGCTGACTCCTGTAAGGCATCCCCTGTGGATCTGGGAGGCAGAGGCAGGGCCCAGATGCAAAGAAACTAAGGAGCTTAGGTAGAGTAGCTCACTTTAGTAGGTTGCAGAACCAGAATTCAAAACATGGCTTCTGATGTAAGATTCTGAACCAATCATAATCCAGTTACGTAGTGACTGCCAGTTACACTTCAGTATAGTTATGAAAAATTATACATCCAGGTTACGCGAAAATATTACAGGATGGCAATCTCAAGATACGAGGCTTTTAATATGCAATAGTTAGAAAAACGTGTATGAAATTATTCCCTTCGACAGAGCCTGAGGACCCACGTTTACTTGCAAGGGAGTCTTCTATCCATGTTATGGTCTAGGGGTCCAGGTCAGTTTCGTGTTCTCTGCCAGTTAAAGGATTAAAATTAAAAATTAAACAATTAAAAGGCAGGACAAAAATTAAAAGGCAGGACAAATTTCCAGGTGACAGCCTGGAAAGTCTCAACACAGCTGACGGCATCTGCTGGTAAAGATTTTATTAGGGAAGAGGAAACCCTGCTCCTAAAAGACACGAAGTGCTCTGGGTTCACCAGGTATCCACAGGTTTCCTTGTTATTTGAATTTGTGTATCTTATTTTCTCAGTCACTATAACTTAAAAGAATCTTTTTAAGAAATAACTTAAAAGCTTAATTTTTTAACTTCAAAAAAACTTAAAGCTTAAAAAAACTTAAACTTAAAAAAACTTAACTTAAAAAAAAAAAACTCATATTACCCCAATCTCCTCTACTTTAAATGTGATAGCATCCTGTGTATGAATTTATTTTAAAAGACTTCAGATTTCTCTTCATGAAAAGTAACTATTTGTGTCCACAGTGGACGTGCTAATTCTATAGCCCTGCCCTGTTTTTATGAGCACTTGCCTTCAGGCTGTGCAAGGAAAATGTTCCAGTTAACAGTCGGGCCTTTGTAATCCTGCAGATACCCTTAAACCACAAAGGCAACTGTTTCTTAGTGCTCCACAAGAAGAGAGGGAAAATAAAGACAATTTAAGTTTTGTATAAAATGGTATGTATGGAGGTACAGAAAACAAAGGCCTCTGTGAACCTACCTTGTGCCCTGTGATATACCCTTAGGTGGGATCCAGGCTCCTTTTTCAAGATATTGCTGGTTTTTTTTTTGTACTTATTAGAATGTCTTTATCACATTTTTCTCATATTTGATTTAGCAGGGTCAAGAGAGTTACCTTGCTACAGAAGAAAATAATTGACTTCATTAATTTAAAAGTATAGTGTAATTTAAAAAAAAAAAAAGAAAAGAAAGCTAGACAGAGAATTGAATGAAACAAAATGACCCAGATCCATCACCTCTCAATGGAAAAGGGAAATTACTTAACACATCGTATGAAGACTGCCGATTTTGGAAACAATTATAAAGAGTAAGAGTGTGAATAGATGTTAATTTGTATGTGGGTAGAGGGATAGATTTTGAAGGTCAGTGTACCTGGATTAAGACAAGCTCATTAGCTTTGTTGGGCTATCATCTTTTAGACTTTCATTTGCCTTCAGATTCTTTGTGTTTCATTTCCAAGAAAGGAAATAACAGGCACTTTCTAAGTGTTCTATGATTTGTAATCAACAGTGCTCATAAAAGTATATATAAATAGCATAATGTACATAATACATAAATAGCATCAATATACGTAAATAGCACATACTTCCTAACTGTTCTATGATCTGTGATAAAGTGTTTATCGAAGTAGCTGAACCACTGTTTATGCAAGAGTGGGTTTCTGGGCCTCATATGAAGCGCTGGTATCTCCATGTCTCTATAATACTCTAGGAGACTGCTTACTTAAGAATCATTTCCTTAAAAATCAGCGCCTAGCCATGCCCCTGTAGCAAGGCCATTCACCTGTTCTACACAGGAGAGTGATGGTTACAAATAGGAGATAAGATCTATAATTTCATCCTGACTTACCTGTGAACATTGTTTTTCAATATAAAGAAATTAAATCACCTATTTGCAGTTGACTTTCACATTGGATTTATTAATGCAATGTTTTTGGTACTGGAAATCAAACTAAGGACCTCACAGATAACAGAGAAATATGCTACCAGGGGCCTATACCCTGAGTCTTGTATAAAAATTTAAAGATAAAATGCTTACCAATACATTAAGAACTATAATCAATTTATTCCCTTCCCACACATTTGGTATTATAGCTCTGTTAAATGTAGAGCAGGATGATGTAAAGAGTTTTTCATGCAACAAGCAAAGCACAATTCACATGGCATGTTAGAGGGGCATTTGAAACTTTTGTTATTGATTCTGTAATCTCAGAAACTTGACCAAGAGGTCCAGTGGTGACATAAGAAGAAGAAATCATCTTTCACTAGGGTGTTTAGTACTCACAAGATCATGACTAACTCATTTTTACACTTGAGATTCCATCTAATGCCATGCCTTGAATATGGGAGAAAAATTTGCATGTTTCTTGAAAGAACATGCTGCAAAAAACAAAACAAAAAACAAAAAACAAAAAACCATAAGAACAAAACCAAATGCATGGAGCTTTCTTCTGCAATAAAGACTTTATCAAATACCATAGGAACCCTAGCTAACTCATTTTCTCAGATAGATTACTATCAAGATCTGCAACTATTGTAGTTTCCCAAGCACAGATACCAGCTCCTTTAACCAGCAATCTATTTGAATGTATGTTATGCCTGGCGGGGCATTAAGCAAAAGAGGTGTCTGCTGAGGTGTCTGCAATTCTGCAGAGATCAATGGTTTGTACATTTCTTTGAGGAACAAAGCTTAGTGAGTTGAGTTCCATCAGTATATTTAAACAGTATTATATTAGGGGCTGGTTTAACAGAATTGGCTACTTTTCCAGAGGACTTTTCTGATTTCCAGCACACACATCAGACTCACAGCCTTGTCTGTAACTCTAGTTCAGTGGAGCTGAAAACAGAGTACTCTTGTGGCCTCCACAGAGACTTGGGGTGTACATGGTATAAATACATGTAGGCAAAGCACCAACACACATAAAATAAATATAATTAAACAGTATTATTTTAAGTTATATCAGTGTTCTGAATTTCCTTTCAAAACAAAAGAAACTTTTTTCATGTTGTTAAAATTGATAATGATAAGTAACTAGTAATTCTTTATTTATTTTTATAAGACTTTTTAAAAATTTCATACTGTGAGATGTGTATGTGGGTGCCCACAGTGGCCAGGGGGTGTCGACCTCTTGGGGCTGGACATGGCACATGGGTACTGAGAACTGAATTTTGGTCCTCTGGAAGAACAGGAAATACGCTTAACATTTAGCCATCCTCTCGTCCCTCTTTATCACTGCATAGATATTTCAACCTTTCATTCCAGTGCCCATTATCATTTTAACCACTGCTGAAAGAACTGTATTGGGAATTCTGCCTCAGCTAAATCAGCTGAATTTTAAGGCTATGAAATCATGTTTCCTTTGACTGCTGCTCACTTCCTTTATTCTCATAAACATTATCACTCATTGCAAACTCTATCTCCTAGGCTCTGCAGTTTCAAAAAAAGACTCAGCTCACAACCTTATTGTAACTTCACGTTTATATCCCAATTCATTAAGAAGGCATGGAAGTTGAGCTGCTGGTTTATAATTCCAGAAGACTAATTTGAGATTAAGATGACTGCAATAAGTCGTGGAAAGAATTGTTAAGTTTGAAACGCCAGAAAGAATCATTTAAACAAGAGCTAGAAAGATTATTTTGAAAGACTAGATCCTTAGCGCTGTCTTTCTGTTTATGTCTTGTCTTTCCTTCCAGCTGTCCTTGTGGGTCTTCACTCCTTGCCAAACACTCTGCAAGCAGCAGGACACTGAGTAACTGTATACACTAATCAGAACTGGGCATTGTCCTTACATGTGCACTGATCCTGCTGTGCCTGGAAGACACTTTTTGCTTGGAGTCACCTATCACCTCCGGCTTTTATCATGTTTCCACCTCCTTCTTCAAGTAGATCTCTTAGCCATGAGAGGAGGGATTTGATAAAGACATCCATATAGGACTGAATGTTCCAAGGTCTTTCTCTCTCTGCACTTGGTCTAGTTGGGGGAATCTCTGTATTATTTCCCATCTACTGTAAGAAGAACCTTCTCTGATGTGGGCTGCTGGAGGCACTGAACTGTGGGTATAGCAGAATGTTGTTAGAAATCATTGTACTACTATACTTCTTCAGGGGAATAATAGTATTAGGTTTCCTTCTAGATCTGTGACCTATCTAGGTTCAGGTTCCTTAGCAATAACAGGTATTGGTTCCATCTCATGTAGTGGGCCTTATATCCAATCAAAGAGTTTTGGTAACTCCCGTAACATCTGTGCCACTATTACACCAGTTTATCTTGCAGATAAGTCACAGGATTTGTAGAGAGGTGATATTGGTATACCTTTCTTTGCTGGTAGTGTTTAGAGTATCTTCCAGTATCATGAATGCTAGTCCCTGAGGGTAAAGCTTCTAGTGAGGCACCAGCCTGACATCTGCATTTTGGTGACGTAAGTGTTTTCCTGAGCAATAGGGCCTTACCATCAGGTTGTGGAGCTCAAACATTAACATTGGCAATAGCCTGTGATATTTGGGGGTTTCTATGGGGGCACCAATAACTCAACCAGAAGTAATCAATTTCTGCCACTGGAGGTTTCACCTGGTGACATAACATATCTAGTTGGGGCTTTGGCTTCCCTATTATTTGGTTACGCCACCTAGATTTCTTTCATATATGAATATATTAAGAAGCTTCTACGGTAATAGGTTTTCATATAGTTTTTCAAATGGCCTTTAGTCTTAGTTGTCCCTCCTCATATTCCTTTGTTTACCCTTTACTCACTTCCCCTTTCTTATTTACCCCTCCCTCTTCTATCTTTCCCTCATCTCCCTGGAACACTAATTTTATTTTGCCTTTCTTGGGAAATCCTTTTCTCCTCTCAGGTCCCTTACTAGGTACCTAACCTCTGGAGTTATTTGAATTAAAGTGCACATTTTGAAAGCTTATAAACTAACATCCACATAAAAGAGAAAACGTAGAATATGAGGTCTGGGTTACCTCACTCAGAATGGTTTTTCTTTTTCTTAGTGCCATCCATTTAAATGAAAATTTCATAATTTTATTTTTCTTAACAGCTGAATAATATTCTATTGAGTAAATGTACTGCCTTTTCATTATCCATTTATCAGCTGATAGACATCTAGGCTGTTTCCAGTTTGGGGCTATTAGGAATAGGTCAGCAATGAACAGGGTTGAGCAAGCATCTTTGTAGTCAGATATAGAGTCCTTGGGGATATGCCCAAGAGTGGTATAGCTACATCTTAAGGTAGACCTATTCCTAGCTTCCTGAGGAAACATGACACCGATTTACACAGTGGCTGTGCAAGTTTTCACTTCCACCAGCAGTGAATGAGTATATTCCTTACCCAATATCCTCGCCAGTATGAGCAGCCATTTGTTTTATTGATCTTGGCCATTCTGACTAGGGTAAGAAAAATCTCAAAGTAGTTTTCATTTGCATTTCCCTGACAGCTAAGGATGTTTAAACACTTCATTAAGTGTTTCTCAGCCATTTTTGTTTCATTTTTTTCAGGACTATCTTGGTTTTGTATCCCATTTTTAAATTATATTTTTGTTTTCTTGGTTTTCAGGTTTTTGTTTGGTTTGGTTTGCTTTATGTATTTAGATCTTTATATATTCTAATACTAATCCCCTATCAGATGTATAATTGATAAAGATCTTTTCTCATTCTGTAGGCTGCTGCTTTGACAGCATGATAGTGTCCTTTGCCATAAAGGAGCTTGTTAGTTTCATGAGGTGACATTATTAGTGACTGTGGTCTTAGTGTCATGTGCTATCAATATCCTGTTCAGAAAATCCGACCCTGTGCCAATGAGTTTCCACTTTGCACTTTCTCTCCCATCAGCTTCGGAGTACCTGGACTTACACTGATGTTCTTGATTCATTTGGAGTTGAGTTTTCTGCAGGGTGATAGATATGAATCAATTTTAATTCTTCTACATGCAGTTGTCCAGTTTGAACAGCATCATTTGTGGAAAAGTCTGTCTTTTCTCCATTGTATTTTTGGCTTCTTTGTCAAGAATCAGTTGTCCATAGGTGTGTGGACTTGTGTCTGGGTCATCGCATCAATTAATTTATAAATATGTCTGTTTTTATGCCAATGCCATCCTGTTTTTATTACTATAGCTCTGGAGTACAACTTAAAATCTGAGGTGGTGATATCACCAGGAGTTCTTTTATTATTCAGGATTGTTTTACCTCTTCTGGGTCTTTTGCATTCCCACATGAAATTAAAGATTGTTTTCTCAATCTGTGAAGAATAGTGTTGGAATTTTGATGAGTATTACATTGAATCTGTAGATTGCTTTTGGTAAGATGACCATTTTCACTATATCAATCCTATGGACACATGGACACAGAAGATCTTTCCATCTTCCGGTGTTTTCTTCAGTGTCCAATGTCTTAAAGTTTTTCTTGCGTAAGTCTTTTATTTGCTTGATCAGAATTATCCCAGGAATTTTTTTTCTTTTTTAAAAATTGAGGTTATTGTGAAAGATACTATATCTATGATTAATTTTTCCTCAATCTGTCATTTGTCTATAGAAAGGCTACTGATTTTTGCATGTTAATTTTGTATCCTGAAACTTTTCTGAAACAGTTTATTAACTCTTTGAGGTATTTCTTGGTGTAGATATCTGTTGTAGTCTTTATTGCATGGCTGGCCCATTCTTTGGTTGTTGTTCTTCACTCTGGATTCTAGGCAAGTGTGTTTGTTGGCTGTGGGGTCCCTGGTAGAGAATGATTGGAGAGGGTGGGGGGTTGATAGGTGACACAAAGGAATAGAGATGGGCTTGGAGGAAAGGATAAGAGTGTTTTCTGGGAAAAGCTAAGGGGAGTCTGGGTCAGGATTGATGGGCAGAGTCACTAGAGAATGGAGATAGAATGGAAGGAAAGGCTCCTCTAGATAGGCTGCAGCAGGACTCAGAGAAAGTCTGGAGAGACAGGAATAAAATCTGATTCATTTATGTTGATGCTTCTTTATGGTTAATATTAATTATAGGAAATAAATCAGCAGTGTTTCCAAATATGTTGCAAAATAATAGAACCAAAATGATTGGCAGATAGCTATATGTTATCATATAATAAAACCAGTGCTTAACACATGGCTATATGTTACATTATAATAGAATTGAACAGTGGTTGACAGACAGTTTTTTGAAATAACAAGATAATCATTCATGTTTCACATCCTCATCCATGAATATAAGTAACACAGTACTATGAATTCAGATTCAAAATAATATATACTTATGTTTCAAGTTTAATTTTAAGAATTAAATAACATAGATGCTTTATGCACAGGCTAAAATTAATATATTCTAGAGAATTCTGATCAGGGCCTATTATATATTAAATAGTATTATTCCTAATCACTTTTTGAAAATATTTTTTAAAGCATTCACATTTGTTTGTGTCTCTGTGGGGCTATGTGTAACTGAGCACAGGTGTCCAAAGGTGCCAGAAGAGGACATCTGACCTTAGGAGCTAGATCGCAGGCCATTGGGAGCTGCCTGATGTGGGTGCTGGAAACTGACTTAGGTCTTCTGCATGAGCAGTGTGCACTCTTAATCTCTGAGCTCCATCTTTCCAACCCATCATTGTTTTTAATGATGCATATATAGTTTTAGAATTGCTTAATTTCAGCTTGATTATTTGTTATACTGGGCACCATTCTGAGGCCTTGGCTTATTAGGTTCCTAGAGATGCTATGATAAAGTACCATAAACTGGGAGTTTGAAGAGAAGTACATTCTGCCCAGTTCTGGAGGCTGACAGTTTAAAATCAAGTTGTTGTCAGGGTCATACTCACAGAAGAGTGAATCTTTCCTTGCCTCTTCTTAGCATCTAGTGGTTGCCAGTAATCCTTGGCTGTGTTTGCACCGATTGCAAAAGGCCAGTGGGTATCATCGTGCAGCACCACCAAAGATGTTAGGGTAGACGGTAAAATAGCAACGCAGCATTCCGAAGTCCCTTAGACCTTAGAAAAGAATGGCATATCATAGAACTATGGGGGAAAAAAATAGCAGCTTTAGTAAATGTAAATTGTTTACTTTTAAAAACCCATATTAAATTAAGGTAGAATTACAGTAAAAAGAATGTGACAAACATAGTTATCTCCCTATCTTGGAAAAAGAGTTTTCAGGAATGATTTTTTTTGTATGCTGCTGGGTGCCAGGCATCTTACTATCTAATTCTTCCTCATGAGGGGCTCTCTGCTATCCTATCTCACTTCTTTCCCATCAGTGACCATCTTTAGAGTGTGACATTGTAGCCTATATTTGTGACCAAATGAAAGTTTCAATAACTTGGTCTCTCATCCCTTCAGACACTACTCTTTTTATTCGTAATCCTGGAAACAAAGAGTTCCTTAAAAACAGTGTCCTCCTTCCTTTCCCAACACCAACAGTCAGACCCTTGAACTCACTACACTCCAAAGTTTTACAAATGTGGAGACCGAGCTCCTGGGGTTTTCTGTTCCTTTTTTCTGCTTGATTTAGGTTTTGTCCTTGACCTTGGGACTCTATGCTGCTGCTGGAGGCTCCACTCATCACTCTCAACTACCCCTGTCACATCTCCCCACCCCCACCCCAGAGGGCCTTGTTCTGTTTCTAGAAGGCATCCTTTTTGTCTCTGCTTAAGGTCTCTCTAAATTCACTCAAGCTTTGGCTCCAAAATGATCTTGAAACCACAGTGATCCTATGACTTCAGAACAGCCAGGGAATTTCCTCAAATGTGTTTCATTATGGTTGAGCAATTAAGGACCCAGTTGTTCTCCTGGAATACTTAACTAACTACCAAGTTGTATTTAGAAGAAAATATCCAGTGCAGTACCTTGAATTTAGATTTGAAGAGAATCTAGGAAGTAGTTTTATTTAAAAATTGGAGAAACTTCCTAATTTTAGTAATAAAATTCATTAGATTATTTTAGGCAGTTCTAAAGAGATATAAGGCGGGAAGAAAGAGAGGTTCAGTCTGAACTTAAGTGAGACCATGCTTATTCATGGCAAGGGGGCAGCTGTGAGGAAGGCCAAAATGCCTACAGATAAAGATGGGATCCAGACCTTTTTAGGGGCAGAAACTACTACTGCACAATAGTCCCTGTCTCCTGGGCTTGTCCTGGCCACATGGGAAGCTGGGGAGTACAGTCTTTTAGCAGGAAACTATCTGAATCACCAACATTTAATGTGAATCTGTTTTGTGTTGTTCAATCAGATGGTGATAAAATTGTCATTTCAGTTAATCCTGTTGAAATAGAGCCAAAAGCCTGGAATAGTGGCTCATGCTTATACTCTCTGGATTTTGCAAACTGGTAGGAGATTGCAAATTCACGGCAGACTATGGATGTTTAGGGTGACATGCAAAAAAACAAAATTTCCCGAGCCAAATACGAGCATGAAATAGCCTTGATGTCACTCAGTCAGATGGATTGATATGTTGTTCCCATCTCGTTTCTGTCTTAGCATATGAAAGAAAGCCAACAGGAAACATTGGAGATTTGAGTTTGCTTACCTGTTTCTAATCCTTTGCCTTTCAGATTTGCTTGGAAGCATAGAAGAAATCCTTCCCAACCTCCCCAAACACGTCAGTATTTGGGGAATGAAGGATTCTGTTCCACAAGGTGTAGTTTCGCTCAAAGAAAAGCTGAGCCTCGCCTCCGATGAGCCAGTGCCATCACGTTATCACGTCACCTCGAGCCTCAAGTCGACTTCCCTCTATATTTTTACTTCTGGAACAACAGGTGTGTTCCAGTTCTGTTTGTTTAGGTGGGGGCCTATGTATGTATGATGCAAGTATGTATGTATGCCCCTGCATTCATGTGTGCATGTAGAGGCCAGAATAGACTGTCAGGTGATCTCCATGATTCTCTACCTTGTTGCCTTGAGATAAGAGTCTCTTGTTGAACTTTTTGGCTAGTTGGATTGGTAGCCCTCCCCCTCCCCCCAATGCTGGTGTTACAGACACTGTGCAGACATGCACATACAAATAATTTAAAGTAATAAAATCTTAGGTCTGGTATGGTAGTGCATGTCTTTGATCCCCTTGGGGGGGGCAGAGGCAGGCAGTATTCTTTGAGTTCAAGGCCAGCCTCCTCTACATAATGAGTTCCAGGAGAAGATAATGAGACCTTGTCTCAAAAATAACAACATATTTTTTTCAGGCATTTGTAACAAATTAACATCTGAGCAAGCGTGCATGCAAGAAGATATAAACTTTTCAGTTCCGGGAGCTTCAAATCCAGATGGAAAAGTTAATTGCTTTGACTTTAAAGGATGAATTGTTCCGATGTTGGCAAATCTCCATTCTCATTGGCCTTAATCTGAATTGAGATTTCTTTTGTGTGTAAGATCAAAGGACACTGGAATTTCTGAAGACTTCAACCCAGCCCCAGAGCTCAGCCAATTTCTTTGACAATATCTCTGCTATTTCTCTGGTCCTCAGACTCCAGTATCTAATAATGAAAAGAGTTGTTTAGGTAGTTACTAGTGATCATCTGCGTTTAGAAATCTGGCAATGTGCTTTAAAAGAGTTTTCTTTAATCTTGATTTTAGGCACAGGTGGCAGCTCCCCTAGCTTTCCCAGAATAGCTGGGTCATGTGACTCACTGAAAGTCTTGAAGGCCTTGTGGGTCTAGAAAAAGAAACAAAATGGGCTCAAGGAACTCAACTCCCTTTATTGGGAGAAAGGTTAAGTGGTGTTAACCAAAAAGAGATAAAGAAACTGCTTGAGAATTCACAAAAATTCTTTGACTTTTAGGAAGCGCTGAGTACTGTGAATGACAAGTCAGAGAGGCTGCTGTAAGGCGTTTGATGGTTGGGATTTGATTTTCATGTACAATATTGCCATGGCCTGTGTGTGTACTAAACTGTGTAGTGAACAAACCGACTGTTGCACAATGATCTAAAAATCTTAGCAGTCAATCATTTGGTGCATCTTATCTCTTTTAGTGCTTCAGAAAGTGGACTATATTTTAAAATATGATTAGAATAAATAAACTCAAAAAATGCCAGTATGCATCAGTTTGTCAGCATAGATGTAGTCAGACATTGGGATTTAAAAGGGAATACACTTTGGAAGGGGTTTTCTTAGTATCCCAGCAGGAGGAGCTTAGCCAGTTTGTCTTCGTGGTTGCATTTTTACGGCAAATCAGAAGTGGCTTTAGGACAGTCTCTGCATCCTCTGCAATGAGAACAGGCTGGAGCACATTGTAACAGACATTTATTTCATCTTCAAGGTCAAAGCTGGGGCCTTTTTGTGCTTTTTGCATGACTGGCTAAGACACCACTAATTTTACGTCTTATATTTATTACCTTATATGTTGTGTAACTCAGAACTTGGGGGAAAATCTGTTAGATATCTGAGAGAAAAGTTCTATATTTATTAATTCTGCTTCCAAGGCAGAAACAATGTTCAGTCCCTTAAAAAAAAAATTGCTTCTCCATGTCTGGAGAGAACAGGTACCTTAGTGGAGACTTAGCACCTATCCACAAAGCATTGTCTACTGATTTGTCTTTGTTCACCTGCACCCTACCCCTCCATTAATCCTTTCATGATGCACACGCTTTCTCTTCCTATCATAAAAAGATCTACGAAACCCTGCCTAGTCGGTGTCATAACAATAGACACTGTCTAACTGAGCTGTGTAATATCCAGATTATAGTTTGTTTTCGTTCATGTCAAACTTTTCTCCATCTGGAATTAATTGTTCTTTAGGTTGATTTGCTTAATAGCAGTTTGCTGTCCACATAAAACTGGTTTGTATTCAGTATCACAAGTTTCAGTTTTAGGAGTTTTTCAGAATGTAGTCTTGAAGTCTTCTCATTGTCCAGAAGCCAAGATGGTCAACTCTAGGGGACTGTGGATTAGAGGGAGGTTTGCTTGTGTGTGGCAGGCGAGACAGGATGAAGGATGAAAGCAAAAGATAACAAGGAGAAGGAATGGATTACACACAGGTCTCAGAGAGGTTGGGGATACCAGCAGGAGGTCAAGAGGCAGTAAGGAACTCTGCCTGGAATGCTGTGCTGAGAAGGGGCAGTGGATGAGAGCTTCATCCGAAGTCTCCCCCTGTCCTTTGATGACTGCATAGGGGTCATGCCTGAGCTAGATTACAGAAAATATTCCTGAAGAAGGGAATTTATATGGCATGCCTGGGTGGGAGTTGGTTTTCTTGCCTCGGTTTTGCTTTGTGTGTGTGTGTGTGTGTGTGTGTGTGTGTGTGTGTGTGTGTGTGTGTGTAACGGGGTACCTGCTTTATCTGTCCTTATCTGTGAGCTATTCGGATGCCTTAGAAAAGAATATCCAAGAAGAAACCTAGCAAGCATTAAAGGGAGAATGGGAAGTCAGGAATATTGGTAGACTTCCTCTTATCTCCTTGTTTTTAGCTTCTGTTTTTCTGAGGTTTCCAGAAGTAAATTTTTCAGGGGGTGAAAAAAAAAAATTAGCCAATTACAGGGTTGGCAGGACAGCACGTGACTAGAATTGTTTCACAAACAGAATTTCTCACAGAGCAGCCTATTTATGGTCACACCTTTATCATCTACTCTTTGAGGGGCCTAGTTTCCCTATTTGTGAGCCTTTCTGGGATTTCGTGGGGACAATCAATCAGCTTTATTGGGTGGATGTTGTGACTCACCATACTCTTGTTCCTTTGATGAAACTCCCGTGGCTGGTATCTTGTCTGTCTCCTTGTGCTTAGGGTCTGCAGATGTGTTCAATCTAGTCCTGCTGTCACTAGATGGACTTGAAGGGACAGGATCAGGAATCTCTAACAAGGCCACTTCAGCCTGGAAAGGGCAGCTATGTCTTAAAATATTCCCATAAGTCTCAGGAGGAAACCAAGTCCAGACATGTTTTCTGTGTCTTGAGCCAGTTGCCACCAACATGTAGACTTCCTTTTTTACACGCTTCCTGCTCTTTATGGATCCCTCCTCAATTGGTTTTCTCTTGGCATGTTCTAGTCTGCCTTACCTTTCTCTTAGCTCTCAGGTCACCAGATATATCCCAATTTCCCACTTCCTCCCTTGGCCCTATCCCTATCATCTTTTCAACTTCAACTACATTTGAAAAATACCAGTGTCAGGATACATAAAATTTTAAGTGTCAAGAACTGTAGAGTCCGCCTGAGTTAGCCTTCTTCAAGAAAAAGTTCACCACAGAAGATGCAAGCAAGGGCTTTATGACTATAGCAGTTTGAGATGTATCACTGATGTATGTTCCAGTTTCAATACTACTTGACATCTTGAGCTCTTTAATGTGTGAACATTTTAAGTGAGAGTCCTAATCAGGTGTGATTTATTCTTCTGCTTGTTTCCTTCATTCAAACCCAAACCTCACAAACTTTTGATTTTTTTTTTTAAAGTTCCTATCTCTTGTCTTCTTTATAAAATAAATTACTAAGTACCTTCCATTGTTTCTGGTATGTGAATGAGTTCGTTATACACTGAAAACTAACTAAACTAGTAAAAGAAGCAGGCTTAAAAAATGCACTAAAGTGGCTTGAAAGGTAACAGAGGCATTAGCTATGATGCCCATACTTCTGGGATGGCCTCTCAATGAAAAGCATTTAAAAGCTAGTCTGATGCAAGATGCAGGGACATTGCAGGAAATGGAGGGTGTGGTGACTAAGGAACAGAACTTCTCTATAGAAGAAAGAGCCCCCGTGGATGAGGAATGGAAAGCTGTTCTTCACAATCGTGGTGAGAGCTTCTCTCACTTCACATATTTTACGTGTAGTTTCAAGTGAGAAAATCTGTAGAGATTATCAGTACAGGGTGTAAAAGTTCAAGCTATTGAGAATAGTCACGAAGACTTCTTTTGAGAAGAATATGGTTTTAAGATAGTGGGCAAATATTTTTCCAATTTCATATACGCAGTCAAGTCTGATCCCATTAATGAAATAGAGCACAAAGTCTGCAGTAATTTTAGAGCTGGTGCAAAACAAGGCAGACTTGAGACTTCCTGGAGGGCATTTGAAGTCTCCATGGACTGGGGCCCTTCCTTTGCTGCCTCTTGTGGTTCCTCAGCTTTGCTTTTCTGCCTGCCTCCAGGAAACTGCCTACTTGGCCTAATCCCCTTAGTATTTTATAAAGCCAACAAGTTTATTAATGAGATAGATTTGTTAGTTTTTGTGGCTTTAGGGATTGAATTCAGGGCTGTAAGTTCGTAGACGCTAACTGAGGCTTTTTACCACTGAGACACACTTCAAGCCACAATAAGGTAGATTCAAAATGGAGGTTTGTGCAGGAAATCATATGAAAAACTAAGACCCTTTGAATCCCAGGAAGAGGATGAGTAGAATACAATCAAATCTAATGAGTTAATTTAAGTGACAGTATTTATCAACTGGAAGACAAGTTGTACTCCATGATAAACAGCTTGAAACACATGAAAGTGCTAATGTCCAACTATGACCATATAATATCATATGGGTTAGCCTATCAGATCTTTCTTAATGGAGGAATTTCTTACACTGACATTATAATTTTCTAAAGCAGCAGCAAATTCTAAAACAATAAGGAAAATATCTGCCTGTAGATGCCAGTACTAAGGCACTATGAAAAATTCAAGCATTTTATATATTACTTAACAGCTACACATTTTCATAACAAACTAATTATGTATGGAAGAAGGCTAGACAAAAAAGAAACCTATGTTTGGCCCATGAAATGTATGGAACAATTCCAACATATTTTATGAACCTTGCATATTAATTTTAATTTTATTTACTTATGTTTGGTATTTTTCTCTGTTGTAACTCTGGCTGTTCTGGAACTCACGCTGTAGACCGGGCTTGCCTCAAACTCACAGAGATCCGCCTGCCTCTGCCTCCTGAGTGCTGGGATCAAAGGCATGTGCCACCACCACCAGGCTGAACCTTGCATCTTTAAAAGATCATATGACAAGGCATGTTTAACCATGAAAACATGTTTAAACAGTGAGAGTACTGCTTGGAAATATTGTTCTCTGGAAAACTTATATTTTACATATAATTTTGACTTTATTATGAATCCTCTAATTTGGGGACATATATTTCCAGATGTTAGCATTTCTTTTATTATTGTCTAGCAGACACTGTATTTTGATTTTGCATAATTTTGATTTCTTTTCCATAGGTTAAAGATTGTAGAACTTCAATACAGCAGTAATAGCATGTCTCCTACAAAGCATCTAGAATAATGTGTATTTGATGTGTATTTGTCTCCATTCTTTGTGTTGTTGGTATCAGGATAATAATGCGACATATATACGTATGTGTCTACATTTGACATAAAAATAACAACTCTGCTTAAAAGAATGAGAAATAGTTTATTTTGAACACAGTATTTGTGACCATGACTGTGCATAATAGATTCAAGTTACTCTGGAAGCCATGTTCTGCCACTGAAGGGGTTGTATGAACTTCTGAAGCTACAGAACGAAGAAAATTATAAATCAGTCCATTCACTGACTGCAGTGGGGCTTTAGATGAGTGGGCTATGGCAATGTGGGAAGATGTTTTCAGTATATTTAATATGCTATTTTAAGCATTCTTAGTGATAGGTTGGTGGGGGCTAGAAATCTGCTCAACTTCACAATGTTCCAAAAGCTTTACCTGAAGGTCATGACAATGTTAGCTCACATACAAAGGTTAAACATAAATAGCCATTTTCTAAATCACATGAGCAGCCAAAGATAATTTTGGTTCTTCACCTGTATTCCACCTTTCCCTAATTATGTAACGTTACTTTGCTGACATCAATTTGTAAGATCTTTAACCTAGATGGGAACACCCCAGAGAACCTTGGATTCAGAATGTGCACAGATTAACTTTTATTTCTTTTCTTCTCTTCCAGGTCTACCCAAAGCAGCTGTGATTAGTCAGTTGCAGGTGTTAAAGGGATCTGTTGGGCTGTGGGCTTTCGGCTGCACGGCTGATGACATTGTTTATATAACCCTCCCCCTGTACCATAGCTCAGGAGCTCTCCTTGGAATTGGTGGATGTGTTCAGTTGGGTATGTTTTATTATTTTTTGATAATTTATCAAAATGTTTAATCAGAGTAGAACTTAAACGTATTCATAGAATTCAGAGTGACTGCATGCATATTGCACAGTGACAATGTAATATTTGTGGAATGGATACATTTTCATGACATAGCATACTCCTAAACTACAAAGGCTAAAGTCTCAGGCATTTGCCCTTGTAATTGCAGCGGTTTATAGACTCCATTTCCCTGTGGTTGCTCATTCTCTAGGAGACTAGTCCCATGATCCCCAGTCAGTCACAGAGGGAGTAAATATGTCAGCTGTATAACCATTTAGAGCAAGCTCCCAAATCACACAAGTTACTTCAGCAGCATTCTGCTGAGCAAAAGAAGTCGAAGCTCAGCCCAGAGACTAGATGTGAACAGTGAGAAAAATAAACTCCGCTTCTCCCAGGTAAGAAGAACAAATTCATATTACAGGGAGAAGTAGGGGGAAGAGTTGTTAAGGCCAGTTTCATTTTCCCCACAGTCTGTCTCAAACACCCAAGAAATCTTGGGATAGAGCTTATGATTCAGCAAGGTCCATTTGTAGATATTCAAGATGATGTTTCATTTACTAGCTCTGAAATAATAGAGCTCATTCATTACTGCTGTGCATGCCTGACACAGGGTGTAGCTTATTCAGAGTGTGATCGATATGCACACAAAGTAAGTATCAAACATTAAAGGTATGTGTAAGAATATGTACAGTGACATACATTGCTGTCAAATCTGTGTTGCTAGAAGTGAAGTCAGTATAGGGTGATTTTCACTTCTCCACAGACACAGTAAGATAATTATTCATACATGCATACATATACAGATCACCTTTGCGAGAGTTAAGAAAACTGGGTGTCAAACAAAAGCACCCAATTTAGTATAAGAAAAAGAAAGAGCATACTAAACAAGGCACAAGGGAAGGAGCTTCCATGTTGCTTTTTACCTAAATTAAAGCAGCACATCAGAGATGGGGTGGCAAAGAGAGAAGGGAGAAATGAAGGACAGAAAGGGAAGGAGAGACAAAGGGAGAAGGAGAAGAAGGACAGGGAGAGGGAAAGGAAAAGGAAGAGAGAGGAGAGAGATCCTTTGTGGAATAGAGAGATATTTGACTTATGTGTGTTCTTGATGCCCAGTACCAGACCCTCCATGGTGGAATCCACTGCCAGCCAGAGCTCCGGGGACCCTACTCTCACATCAGTATTGGTTGTGGACACGCCTCAGGCTGGTTTGCTAGCCACCCTTCAAACCCCTTCTTGAACCTCCAGAGGCAGAGTTGGGAGCAAGACTCCACGCACTGTGAAGGAGGGCATGAAAACAAGCATGGGTACCTGTGTTAGAACCTGGAGCCAGTTATCACATGGGTAGTCATATGACCAAGCTATTCTACTCATGTATACATGTCCAAGGGAACTGAAAACGTGCAGTCACACTTGACCACAAGTGCACCTATTATCATTATTATTGATGGTCAAAAGTAGAAGCAACCAAAATATACATTAGAGATGAACTAACAAAATATTACGTATCCATGGATGTACTCGGTCATAAGGAGGATGAATGATTGATACATGTTACAAGATAAACAAACCCAAACCACATTTTATAGTAAACAAAAGGAGCATATACAAGATGTCACATTAGTCTGTAAGAGGAAAATTTAGAGGCAGATGTACTAATTACAGCCCAGGACAAGGAAGGTGGAAATTAGAATGACTGCTAAGGAGGTGAAGTTTCTTTTGGGGTAATAAAAGCAAAGGTCCTAGAATTAGATGACGATAATGATGGCACCATTGCGACTAAATGAAAAAGCCCTGGATTGTATACTTGAAGTTGTAAATTATTTGCTATGTGAATTATACCCCAATTAAAAATAGGACATCATGTCAAAATATGCTACGAAAACTAGGTATGATGCCCACTGACGAACTTTCGGTTGGTGGTGATTTAGCATAGCTTATTGAATCTTGACTTCAGAGTGTGACAAAACTGCTTTAAAATCTTCACAACAAGCTGCATGCTTTTGTGCAAGGATAAAATGAGTCAATATCCTTCATCTCTCAGAAGAATGATGGATGGCCCTCCCAGGGCTTGTAGTAGTATACATGTAATTCCAATGCTTATGTTAGTATACATGTAATTCCAATGCTTCTGGTAGTATACATATAATTCCAATGCTTGTGGTGGTATACATATAATTCCTTCTGATTTTGAAGGTGCTTTCATTCCACAGATTGCAAAAAGCACATTTGCAATAGAAAGTCATAGTTACTACATGACCATACTAAAAGGTTATGGGACTATAAAGGTAATGCTTCCAATCGAATTTGCTATCAATGACTAAGGGTGAGTTGTGAAAGTCCCGGAAGTGAGTAGACCTGTTAAGACAGCAGTACCATTTGTGTTTCATATTAACACAGTGCCTATTTTAATCTCTTCTCATAGGTGCCACGTGTGTGTTAAAGAAGAAATTCTCTGCGAGCCAATTTTGGAATGATTGCAGGAAGTACAATGTGACTGTGTTTCAGTACATTGGTGAGCTTTGCCGTTATCTATGCAAACAACCTCAGGTAAGAGAGACCACTACCGGAGAGGCTGAGGGTTTCAGACAGAAGACACACTGGGGGGAAGCTAATTTTAGTTTCTCTGCTTTCACTCCACAATTCTCCAGAACAAAATTTATCAAAGACACAGAGGTGCTTATGATATACAAGATAAAATAAGTATAAAAGTCCAAGAAAACAGGAGGGTACCCAGGAAAGTGCTAATAATATGCTTTGTTGTATGAGAGGACAGGATAGATGCATTGTCTAATGCACTTCCAGCTCAAGCTAGTTCAAATCTTACTATGAAATTAGATCTACATTATATTAAAGAAAAGATAGCTCCAAATTTTAAAGTAGATAATGCTCTAAGATTATGAGCTTTGAAAATGACACTGATTATAGTTTTCTTTCTTTTGAATAAATGATTACATTGGGTATATTCCCTTTTTGTTTCCTAATGTTAAAAGGAAACTCTATTCGTACTCATCCCTGCAAAATTCAAAATGATAATTCTGACATTCTTTTGATCAGTTGCCAGCACATGAGAAATAGGTAAGCACAGCGATCTGTCAGAGCCTGGAGTTTGTCTTTGTGGCTTATTTGCTTATTTGTCCTTGTCTTTGTTCATGACTCATTTGTCTTTCCAAATGCTTTTTATTTTGTTTTTTAACTTTCTGACTTTCTAGACGCATGCGAAGTGACTTTTTTTTTCTTTAATCAAATCCGCAACAAAAGCAATGGAGGTCTTACCTAGAATGTGGGTGGAATGATCAAAATCCCTGCCATCTGTTGTTTGTGCTCTGAATGAGCATTTGGAGGTGAAACCCTGTTTTCTGCAGTAAACAGCTCGCCATGCTAGGGGGCAGGCAACAGTCATTTAAGCTTCGCTTTTCCTGTGTCTTGCTTCTGCTTCTACACGTAGTGATGATCATTCTCATTCCCTTAACACTTCAAGCTATGGAGAATTTGCTACATTTAAAGGGAAACTCTGGAGTTTCAGTTTTCATAAAGAGGATATTCAGCCTGGTTGTGTTAGTGTTTCTCCCAAGTCAGATGGAGCCCGTTTCTGGGAAAGAATTGCTGACCTGGTAGGAGGCAACTTCCCTTCAGTCCCTGAGGTACCACACATCAGCTTAGCAAAGACATTTAAAAAAAAAAAAAAAAAGACCAAAGCTTCACCATTGATGTGACTCCTTTGTGGATGTCATCACATCAGTCTGGTACTTTTGTACTGAGTCAGGCAGACATGTCTGCTGAGACCTAAGCCCATAGAATGTTTGTGATAAATGTTCTGACTGTGTCCACAAATCTGTTTAACTGTAAGAGGGACTTTAAATGGCTGAAGAGAAAATGAGCATTTTCTGTGGTTTAGAAAATGGTTTATCTATCCATCTGCCTATCTATTGATCTATCCATCTGCCTATCTATTGATCTACCGATCTATCGTCTATCTGCCATCTCTATCTCTCATCCTTTCTATGTGCATGTGTGTGACCGTATAAATTCTTGACAGTAAAGTTGTAAAGGATTCTGAGTCTTTTTCTGAAATCTTATGAGAAAACCACTGGGTCAGAAGCTCATGTTTGGTTACCCTACTCATTACTGAGGCTGTCGGGTCAACCGTATAAAAATTAAAGGTGGACTTTTGAGACTTTTTTTTTAAAGTGTGTCCACAAACAGTGATGAGTGGAAGATGTATGTAAATGTCAGAGGGGAAAAAAAAACATAGAAAAGATTGTCAAAAGAATTCGTATTGCTTTTCTAGCTATCTAATCCATAGTCAGAATCTTGTGGGCATCGCCATGAGGAAGGGGTATTGATGTGTCTTTTGAAAAGTCCCATATGGATTGACTGGAACGTTTATGGGATGTTTGTTGTATCATAGCATACGTTCTGGGGTAGAGCCCACAGCTCTTCCTCTGCACGCTGGGAAGCTCTTGTTCTCCCAACTTCTTTCAAACAAGCCCCTTCAAGTGACTGACCTGGCCATCCTTCACACTGTGTTCTGAACCCAAATGAATGGTCAGCCCACTGCTTCAACGTCTCAGGCTCCATGTCTCAGTTTCAGAGTGACAGTGAAATTTGTTGTAGTCCCTGCGAAAACTGTGCCAATTAACCACAGGGCACTAAGTTTGTGTTCAGATTAAGAAGATTGTAGGCTTTGAACTTCATTTATAATTTAGGCGCACGCTCGTCAAGCTTTTCCCGTAAAGATCCATAACAATGAATGTTTTTGGCTCGGTGAATCCTAATTCCTACCTCACAATTACATAATTCTGCCTGTGTGTCTCAAAAATGTCATAGATTATCTCCAAGTAAACAGGTAGGACTGTGCTTTATCTGAATGCCGTAAACATGCAGTGGGCCACTTGAAGGTTGCAGTTTGCCAAAGCTGGATTTAAACATCATGATGATACTAAACACTTAGGTAAAGCAAAATTTCTGCTCGTGTGCAAATAATATTTTTAAAGCTTTCCTTAGTTTCTTTCTATCCTTCCATATATGTCCGTATATGTGAGAGTGTAAGGGTATGCTCCCAGTGAGATTAACTTCTGGACTTGCTACAGGGATTTGTGATGTCACAGTATCATTATTGTAAGTAAATTATTCTCATTTAAATGCATATACTTCTGTGTTCATGATTTGAATCAAGGAAACAAAATTGTGACTAATGTCACTGGTAACTTTCAATGACCTGTGAAATATTATCTATATCAGCCAGGAAAATAATTTTGTTATTGTTTCACTTCAGAAGTGCACATTTGGATTTCTCAAGAATCATTAAGAATCACTTTAAAGCGTTTAGTATATCTACCTAGCAAGTCCGGTGAAAGATTGCCAAACTAGAAAACTGCTTACTGGTTTGTTTATAGATTTAAAATTAGACTAATAGAGGCAGGCAGTGGTGACACACACCTTTAATCCCAGGGCTGCGCGGGAAGGGAGGCAGAGGCAGGCAGATCTCTGGGAGATCAAGGGCAGCCTGGTCTAAAGAAGAGTGAGTTCCAGGACATACAGAGTTACAACAGAGAAACCATGTTTGGGAAAACCAAATAAATACAAATAAATAAATAAATACATTTAGACTAATGAAATCTGAACTGGTCATACATAATGTAAATCAGTCCATGAAATTAAAAAAATTGCATCTTTGTAATAAAGTTAACACTTAATAGATGTAATAGTTCAAAATGGAAAAAACAAAGAAAATGTTCTATTCATTATTATTATTTCAACTTAAATTATAGGAGTATTTTAATCACAAGTGAAGGAATATTAACAAGAACAGAAAAGAGTATATTTAATTACAAAAATAAATTATGGTTACAATATTAAAAGTAAAACAAAATTGAGAAGGGTCCTTGTAGCTATTGAAACAGTCCATCATTGATGACTTATATAAGTAAGTAGAAAGAATTTAATTTACTTAAAAAAAAAGTTAACTAAGTCTACAAGATTCTATATCTTCTTATGAAATGATGCTTTAAATGAAAAATCCTTAGTTTTAATTTATTAAGTGGTAGCCACCTCAGCTTCTGAGTTAGATAATGATTTGATAACAGAATCATACAATATTTACCATTGATTTCCTTCAGGAACTTACCTTTATGAAATATAGATGCATTGAAAAGATATTACAAATCACTACTGTCATTTTGTTATCATTATGATTTATTTCCTTTGCTCAGGGGCTCACATTGTAATCCATGTTGGCCTGGAACTCACCATTAAGTAATTGCTTCAAACTCATAGCACCCCTCCTGTCTCAGAGGTACCCTCTACGGTGTGTTCGTTCCTGAGATTACAGATGTGAGAGCTACACTCACAACTAAGTGTAGTAGTCTTAATAATGGTGAAGATTTGAAAATAAAGTGGTAATCTGAAAAATAAATGAGAAGAAAATAATCGTGGTAGAATTATGCAGTAATTGTGTAATCATGGTAAACCAGGTGCTTGAAGGGTGACAGCTGTCATGGCTGGCGTTAGTTGACAACATGACAGTATTTGGAATCACCTGAGACAGGCCTACCTGTGAGAGATTGTTTCGCTTCTGGGCATGAATTAGATTAATTGATGTTGGAAGACCTATCTAACTGTGGACTGGACCATTTTCTGGACTGTATAAAATGGAGTGAGATCGACCATTGCTATATAGTTCTCTAGCGTTTGGATGGCGAGTACTGTCTGAACAACTGCTTCAAGCTCCTGATACCTTGACTTGCCATCGTATGAACTGTAACCTTGAACTGTGAGCCAAAATAAGCCCTTTCTCCCTTAAGTTTCTTTCATCGGGATATTTTATCAGAGCAACAGGAAAAGAAACTAAGACAAGCTAACAGTTTAGAACGATATTCAGAATACATCAACAAAACAATGCAGAGCTGCATTATAATGCCAGGTTATCAGTGTATATATGTGAGTGTGTAAAATAGTATCATACGGTGAGATTAAAAGTTTTGTTTCCTTTCTATTTTTTCTTTATTTTACAAGTTTTCTGTGATGTCTTTTCTGTGATGTCATTCTGTGATTTTCTTTTCTCCTGAAACACTACACATTGGGTCAGTTGATCTCTCTCCATACTCTTCTAAGGACAATTGTCTGTCTGTTTTTAATTCATTTTAATGTATATGGATATCTTGTCTGCCAGGATGGCTGTGTACCGCTTACATGCCTGGTGCCCATGGAGGCCAAAAGAGAGTGTTCAAATACCCTGGAACTGGGTTACAGACATCTATGAATTGCTATGTGGGTACTAGGAATCAAACCAGGGTCCTTTGCAAGAGCAACTAATGCTGTTTGTCACTGAGCCATCTCTCCATGCCTTGAGTTTTCTTTTAAAGGAGAGACAAGTAGAATCAAGTGGACCTGAGCATTAAAGAAACAAATTTGATATTTTGAACGAAGAGGTTTTGCTGAGATCCATTTGACTTTCTCTATGAGCTGTTACGTTGGGATGTTTATCTCTCTTATTTAAAGGTATCTATAGCCACAGCCCACACAAGTTCAAATTTTTGGGACCTGATGTGAAGACTCATTTTATATTGACCTCAGGACAGTGCCAACACTTTTCACAAAAGGTGATACTTGATAAAACTCATCGCTAACTTGAAAGGCATCCAAGACTTATGCCATATAGAAGATTGATCTCTGTTCAAGCAAAATAAATCATAAGGCTTGCAATTCTACTGTTTTATTCAGAATAATGATAGTGGAAAATCGTAGACTTAGTTCCATGCCAAATAAGCAATATCCATGGACTCCCAGGGGGTGGAAGCAGGACAGCTGTTATGGGCTATCTTCTGGCAGAGAAGAGGCTTCTGTGGGAAGAAGCTGCTCTCATCTACTGAGCTTGTTTCTCTACCTGCAGAAGTTACACAAAGCCCCTTTGATAAAATCAACCAACAAGTGAGTTCATTTCAAAAGATTCTGTGACCTTTGCTCTTTTTATGTTTATTTCTATTGTTTTGTTTTGTTTTTTTCCATCCAAGTTGTAGTTGTGCACAGTTAAAAGATTGAAAGAGGGGCTGGAGAAATGACTCAGTGGTGAAGAGTGGGTATTGTGATTGTAGAGGACTCAAGTTTAGTTCCTAGCACCCAGGCCAGGAGGCCTACAACCACTGTTACCCAAGCTCCAAGGGATATGACTCCTCTGGCCTCTACAGACACCTGCTCTCACAGGCCCACGTATACACACTTTTTAAAAAGTCGGGAGAGATCTGAAGAGGGGGCTGACTCAGTGGGTAAAATTGCTTGCAGTGGAAACAAAAGGACCCACATTCAAATTCCCAACACTCTCCTAGAAGGCCAGCCTGATCTTACTTGCCTATAATCCCAGCATTTGGGACAGACCTGCAGATCCTAGAAGTTCACTTATCAACCGGCGCAGCCAAATGGTGACATTCGGGTTCAGTGAGATAACCTGTGTCAAAAAATAAAGTATCAAGTGGTAGAGAAACACACCTAACCTTCTCTTCTGGTCTCCTCCGGACATCCTTTTCTGGTCTCCACATCCATGCACATGGTGGGCGCACCTACTTAGAAGTATATGCACACAACCATATGTATACACAACGCACACACAAACAATTAAAAGATACAGATGATTTTTTAAATGCAGGAGTACTCTCAAGATAAGAAACATGCCATCTTTTAATCCTTTACCTGTAGAGGCAAGTGACTTTAATATATGCGAGAAATACTTATTTTTGTATCACCAATGTGCTTCAGTAAAACATGCACGCTGTTATTTTGTGATTTATTTTTTTCAGCTTTAACTGTCACCTACTTGGTTTCTCATTCACATATCCAAGTGTATTACTTAGTTGTGATAAAAACAAAAGCAACTCGAGGAGGAAAGGGTTTATATCTGCTTACAGTCGTAGTCCCTCAGGAGGGGAAGTCAGGGCAAGAGCCCAAGGCAAGAATTGCAGCAGAGACCATGGAGGAACACTGCTGGCTGGCTTGCTTTCCATGGCTTGCTCAGTATTCTTTCTTATACAACTCAGAACCACCTTTCCTGGGGTGGGCTAGTCCCTTCTACATCAGTCATAAATCAAGAAAATGCCCCACAGACAGGCCAACCTGGTAGAGGCCTTCTCAAACAAACAAAAAATGTCAACATAATAGATGATTTAAACTAAAATGTGTCAGAAAAATGTAAAAAGACTAAATACTGCATGGAAAATACTTCCATAATACATAAATCTATGAAGCTAAAACTAGTTGAGGTTTCCTTTTCTCAGATGATTCCAACTTCTGCCAAGCTGACAGAAAACTAACTTTTTAGTTAGTTAGTTAAAAAACTAGCTTAGCAATATTAGCATGGGCCTTGCACATCAGTTGGTGAGACAATGTCTTTTCTCATAGGCAGGCTAAAAGGCCTGTGTCACAGGTGAGTTTACATCCTATCAAGCTGACAACACTAAGATTGTGTCTGTCATTTATGACCTGTGGTTTTACTTTTAGTCATGCATGTGTTCAATAAAAATCAGAAAGCTACTTCCAGGATGCAAACTTCGAACTCTCGAAAGCAGAGAGAACAGTCTCAATGGACTGAATACAGAGTTCACTTCATTCAAGTCCTTTATGGATGTAAGACAAAGTTAATTGACCTTCCCCTACTGATACAAAGGCATTTTCTTTTTGGTGTAAAAAACACAGCAATACCACCCTGCAGCTTCAGCTGGACTGGCTACCTGGTACTATTCTGGTACTAGGTAATCCAAGGTATTCAGATATTCCTTGGAATCATTCATTACTGATTGACTGTAGGGATGATAAGATTTCTTCATTAGCAATCTCATAAACAAATACCTTTAGTATGTAAGAAATTAGGGGCAAAATATTTGTAAAAATAATTGCTTCAGCTAGGACTTTATATCAGGTACAGGTTACAACTTCAGGAAGCAGTCATTAAGAGTCACCTGTCATTTACAAGTGTTTCCCACAAACCAAGTTCACACACCCCAGGAAGCAGCCCTTCCCCACAGTATCTTAGCCCACAATTAACAATTGCCTTAAACTCTCAGGAAGCACACATTAAATAATCATAGAATATTTACAAAGATTTCCTCAAAGCTAAAGTGTGACTCATTAAACCACACTACTACAAAGATCTGTTCCTTAGTTCATAGTTTAGCTTCATATATTTATGTATTATGAAAGTATTTTCCATGCAGTGTTTAGTCTTTTTATAATTAATGTCTTTTCTAACATATTTTAGTTTAAGTCTTCTATTATATTGATATTTTTTGTTTGTTTCATCTGTGATTGTGCCATTTCTCACTTTTCTTATCTTTACATGAGATTACATTTTCATTATACTTTCAACTGGCTATCTCTTTATGTCTACATTCTTTCCTTTTGTTTTCTTTAAATGTTTTCCTTTTGGCTGGCTCAGTTGATAATGGTGCCTGCTGCCAAGCCTGAGGACCTGAGTTTAATACCCTGGACTCACATAGTGGAAGAGGATAACTGGTGCTTGTAAGTTGTCCTCTGACCTACACTCGCAGGCTGTGGTATGCGTATGTATGCATGGGTATGCATGCATGCTCTAGCACACACACACACACACACACACACACACACACACACACACACACACACGCCACACATACACTTAATTTAGAAACTTAAACACTTTCCCTTGAGTACTTTAATGACTTTAAACAATACAACATTCATTCTTAATTTGCCACCTGCTATCATAAGAAAGTGTTTTTCTACTTAACTGATAGTGTGGTGACTTTATAAAACTTTAATTCAGTCATATACCTTGAATGTTTATGTGCTAGCTATCTGCTTTAACTGTACACAGTGAATATTCATTCATATGTACCTGCTTCATTTTCTAGACTCTTTCATTCCATTCTAGTTGTTTGTTTGTTGCTCTGTCTATGATCCTACATGTTTTTGTGTTGACAGCACCCTTTGTGTTCCATCTGGTACCACAGACAAAAGACATATTTTTAGTCTTACATATCTTTGTAAACATTTTTTAACCTATGGGAATTGCATGTTTCTGTGTGAGTATGGTACATGTGTGTAGGTGTTCTCAGAACTCCTGGAGCTGAAGTTACAGGTGGTTGTGAGCGTGGAAGAGGTGCTGAGAACTAAACTCAGTTCTTCTGCAAATGAACTCAGGTAGACCCCCCTGTAAGAGCAGCAAGTGTTCTTCTTACCCACTAAGCCATCTTTCCAGCCCCAGCTCATGTTTAGGTTTTAGTTTTCTGAAGATACATTTTGTCTTTAAAGTTTCAAATATACTTTCATAGAATATAAAATTGTCATAAATAGTCCCACTGCCCCTTTGAGAATTCTCTCTCTCCCTCTCTCCCTCTCTCCCTCTCCCTCTCTCCCTCTCTCTCTCTCTCTCTCTTTTCTTTCCACTTACTTTACCAAAAAAATGTTCAAGTACTGTCCTGATATTTGTTATTTTTGATATTTTACGACCTTGAGTAGCTTGAAAGTCTCCCATCTCTTTTAGAAACTGTTCAATTAGATTTATTATTTCTTCAGTTTATTACTGTTCTGCAGGAACATACATTTTTCTCTGGGACAGTTTTCACAGTGGCCCACACATCATAGACTTCCTTTCACATGCTTCAACCCAACTGTGCTTTAATAATATTTCAGAATGGTATTACAATCTAATTACAGAAGCCTGGTATTTGGCACCCAAGGGTTCAGATTCTAGCATGACTAAGGAAAGATCAAACCATTTTATTGAGGTACTCCCAAAAGTTGATATATTTTCTCTTAACTAATTTCTCTGTCAACTCAAGAGTTTACTGCTCTTGTTTGTAATCATGGTGTCAGAGTGATGTAATTAGTGGAGGGTGATTCCATCAACTGAAATCAGCTTTTATTAAACTCTTCATTTAAGTAGCTTCTCAACCCAAACTGGTTTCTTTATGTGTAGAATGGAGAGAGTAACTTCCCTAGCATGTAGGCAGTGAGAAGCAAGCAAGGGGAGACTCACAGTCAAGCTTTACAGCTCTCTCATTTCTTCTCATGATTTCTTGACATTGAGGAGCATTTGTTGGGTTCCCACCTATAGGTTTATGTATCTGCTTCACCCATTCTTAGGCATATCTTTCTCTCTGTTTACTTTTTAGCTTCCCAAATCACTTCTCATTCATTTTTTATTTATTCTTGAGCATTCATAGATTTAAAACATTTCATTTAAAAGCCATTTGGGCTTAGAGATTGAAACATACTTCGATCAATTGATCATATGAAAATTTCAGTACCAAGGACATACATTCCTCTACTCTATTATTACTCTTGTTTATTTAATATTACTTTTACATAGTATCCAGTAGTTCTGAGCATATTATCAGTTTACTGTGATTACAATGCTAATATACTATTACTTGAACTTAAATGTGTGTTATTCTCATTAATTGACCCTGTTTCTTCAACATAGAACAAAATCCATTTCTTCTTTAATTAGAAATACAAATAAAAGTGTCAGAAGAATAGTGCATTCTAAACTATGAATTACAGCCAGTTGTCTCATTTTCAGTCAACTGTTACATTAATTCTAAGGACTTAATTTACTGTTACTTCTTATGTTGGGAATTGGGAGTTACCTGTAGGCTGCAATATGTACAGAGGCTACTATTATCCTTTAAAAAAAAAGATATGAATAAACAGAATCAGAGTGGAAGTCACTATCTCACTCAAACTTGTACAGGTAATAAACCATAGGCCTAGGTAAGTAACATTAAATATGCCATAAACCTTTAAAAGTTTTTCTCATCCTGAAATACACTTCCTTCATTCCCATTATCTACCCCACAAAAAGGGTCTTTGCAATTTATAATTTGGAAAGAACCTTTTTTCCCTCCAGATATGGAGAATAACTACATATAACCCTCTTACCCAGCATTATTCGTTAACTACTGAACAGGATTCTCCAACAGTTCGCTGTGGTTTTCTCCCATATTTGCTTCTCTGCTCTTATTGCACATGCCTGTTTACTTTTAGGACAGTTGCTGTGTAAGCAACAGTCTTCAAAGAGAGGGTGGGAAATTGGAATTATTTACAAGCGAATACAAGTGAAGTCTTCTCTTCTAACAGAGAGAAGGGGAAAAGGACCATCGGGTGCGTATGGCAGTTGGAAATGGTATGAGCAGTGATGTGTGGAGACAATTTTTAGACAGATTTGGAAATATCAAAATGTGTGAATTCTATGGAGCTACCGAAGGAAACATATGTTTCATGAACCATCCAGGGAAGATTGGATCAGTTGGGAGAACAAACTTCTTTTACAAAGTAAGTGTAGTGCTTTCTCTAAAGAAAACACACTGAGGTCTACAAACTTTGGTGTAGAGCTTATACTTGCCCATTGTGAAAAATTTTGCCACGCTTTTGAGGTTGAAAACATTTGCAAAGTTAACAGCGACTGTGGGCGAACTGTGATGCTTACTATGGGTTCCCTTGTGCTCTTTCTGCAGCATGAGAATAATTGTTTAACTTTTGCTCAGTTTTCAAGTTTAATGTTTAATAGGAAAACATAAGTCCTGAACAAGTTTCTCTTTGCTCCTCTTAAGTATTTTTCTTCCACTACTCCTTGTCTTTTATAACTTATACCACGGAAGTTATGAAAGCTCCTAGTACACAGCAGGTATCGTGTTTTAAGAATGAAAGAATTGCTGGGCAGTGGTGGCACAATTCTTTAATCCATGCACTTGGGAGGCAGAGACAGGAGGATCTCTTTAAGTTCAAAGCCAGCTTGGTCTACAGAGTGAGTTCCAGGGCAGCCAGAGTTACAAGAGAGAAACTATCGCCAAAAAACAACAACAAAAAAACCAAGTAAGTAAAAATATAAATAAATAAATAAATAAATAAATAAATAAATAAAGAAAGAAAGAAAGAAAGAAAGAAAAAGAAAGAAAGAAAGCAGGGTCTGGAGAGCTGGCTCAATGGTTCAGACACTTTCTGCTGGTCCTGAGAACCTGAGCACCATGTCAGGCAACTGCTCACAGCTACCTGTAACTCCAGCTCCGTGGGATCTGATGCCCTCTACAGGCTACAGGCCTCGCCAGGCACCTGCACACCCAGGATATTACTTACAAACACAAGTATACATGTACAAAGATAATTAAAAAAAAAAAATCTTAAGAACAAAGGTGAAATTTTTATTTAAACAGCCTCAAAATTTTCAAGGAGAAATTTGTTTTAAAAGTACCTCAGGGGGAAATAAACAAAATTGCCGTGATGTAGGATATTTGAATAATACAATAAACAAGCTACTTAAAGTGATATATGTGGGGCCTGAATCTATTAAATGAATAATACCAATTCTTTCCAAGCACTTGGGAAACATTAACAGAAATTACTGAACTGCTTAGGAAACTCAAAACATTTGGCATTCATAGGAAGACCCCAAGAGTGTGATGAAGATGACTTTTGATTTACATTGCTGGCTTGACTTCATTATGTTTCCTCCTGGAAGATTGCTGTAATGTCAGTATTATAAAACATCAAAATTGTCTCCATTTTTCGGAAAAATATACTGATTTTCAATTCATTTTCAATTCAGTTGTTTATAGTATGAAAAAAAAATTAAAGTTGTACCTGATACAGTATGGATTCTGATCTACCTTTCTACCGTTTCAGCTACCAGCTCTCTGCTTATACTGCAAGTAATAAAAAAAAATCCAATGATTATTCCCATAATTAAGCAAGGAGAAGTTTAAGCATGTCTCTTAAAACTTGAAAGCTTGCCAGGCAGGCATGGTGATGCATGCCTTTAAGCCAAGAATTCAGGGGAAGGAGGCCAGAGGCTGGTAGATCTCTATGAGTTTGAGGCCAGCTTGGTCTACATAACGAATTCCAGGACTGCCAGTGCTCTGTAGAAAGACCATGTCACAAACAAACAAACAAACAAACAACAAACAAACAAAAACACTGAAAACTTATTGTTTAGAGAGGAATGGGCTTCCAACTACAGAGATAACATTATGAGTGATGGAAAAAAAGTACATAGCGGTGTGGGGTTCCTCTAACCCCAACATGCTTACAGATGCAATCTCTGCTACTTAAGTGCATAAACTGAAGAGATGGCATCCCATAAATGTCCCTAATGCAAACAAAATAGAAATCTGGAAGCAATATATGTGTGACTCGAACTCGAATCAAAGGTATGAGCAGTCCTCACCTTTCATATGTTGATTTCACCTGGGGAAATAATTTGGAAAGGCTAAGCCTTGAAACGAAGGAAAAAATAGGTATAGACAAAAGGCAGCTGAGTAAATGACAATCAGATCGAAATAATAACTGCTTCCAAGTGGCCAAGAAATACTCACAAAAATATTTGCCCCATAAACTCAGAAAAGGATCCCAACAGGATTCTCTTTAAAAAAATGAGAGCTGAGATAAGAGGAGGTTTCAAGGACAACGTAGATCATCAAAGGAATTAGAAAACAATCATGCTCAGCTTAGAGAAAATAAAATGAAGGAAAATGAACATATAATAGAAATGAATACCGCATAAAATATTTAAAAACAAAACAGATTATAAACATTGTTAGGGAGAAAATGAATAGGATTAAGGAGTTATGCACACCAGTAAAAAGACAGTTCCTAAATCTAGACAGTTCTGGCATGTACTTAATTGTTCTTGCAGAAAAGAACTGGTCACAGAGAAAAGTAATTCTTTTAGCTATACTAGAAGAAAATGATCTTAGAGATTTGAATCTTTAGCCAAAGAGCAGACTACGTTCAAGTAAACTGAGTACAGGACAGAATAGCAAACAGGGAAGAATACACTAGTAATATGAATGAACAAAATGTAAAGAACCATACGGATTTTAGTATTGGTTAAATTGTTCTCCCAGTATAAGGACAACAAAGGTGATTTCTAAAAATTTTACAAATAAACAGAGGATAAAAGACATATGTATTACAAAAACGCTGTACTTCGCTGAAAAATGCATTGAATGAAATCATCTGGTCATGAAGATAAAACAAAACCTAGAACTCGCCTTCCATTTAAAAAAGAAAATTGATGGTTAGCATTAATTTAGTTTAAACACAGAAGACTGAACAGAGCCACTTTATGCTTCTAAATGGAATGGAGATAAAGGCTGAAAGTATAAGATATATGAGTTACCAACATATACAGGAGACACCAAAGAGGAAGTATAGGTAGTATTTCTTCCGTAGCAGTAAATCCAAGGATATAATATAAAGATGAAATATAGGAGTGTTAAAAAATGCCAATTCCCTAACATTTTTACAAGCCGTTTAATCATCTTAAATGTATGCATCTCTTGTCCATGATCAAAGACCACCTGAATTCTGGCATCACTTACAACGTCAGGAGCCTCCGAGACCACCCTTAGGGTTGACAGTTGACAAGGACTCAGCTCTCACTGGAAGCTGTTACACTCAGGGTTACAGCTTATCACAGCTACATGACAGTCTAAATCCAGCCAAGAGAACAGCTCACAGGCTGAATCCAGGAGACTATCAAGGGCAAGGCTATGTGTCTTCTAGAACTAAAACAGCTCTGCCGCCCAAAAGTCTGACCTCCACGTCCTCCTGCTCTTCGGAGGATCATATGCTGGGTGATCCAAAGCCCAGCTATGCTATTGTTGGCGTGGCTTAGAGACTCCATTTAAAAAATCACATTGTTACTATCTAGTTGGTCTAAGCATCTTAGACAAATGAGTGCATTCCTAATGAGAACAGCATAGCAAGGTCTTAGAGACAAGCAACAAAAAATTAAGGATGAAGGCCAGGTATCATTTTCATGGCAAAATTCTAAGGAACACAGCAGTGACAGATACTGCAATTCTAGTGTCAGCTCTGCAGCTACTGGATTCATAACTTGGGTAAGTTGCTTTTCTCCAGGTTAAAGGTCCCTCATATATTGATTGAAGAAATGACTTCTGGGTTCCTTTTCCAATATAAACATTAGAGGAAAGCCAAGAACGTATCAAGGTACTCTAGTTTTTAGGCAGTTGGTTACTTTTCTAGAAGCTTTAAGGAAAAAACCAACACAAAAATCCTGATAGAGCTTATGTCTCAGTTCTGTTTAAAACTTCTGTTTACAAAAGATGTTTGCAAAGACTGCGAAACAGATCCTCTTGCCCATGACTAGAAGAATGAGTAGACCATCCTGGGTGCCTTCTGTAGCTTGCTTTCGCGGCTTTGTGGGTAAAGCCTGACCTTGTCAAGGTGAAACAAAGCATAAAGGAAACAAAAGTGACTGCCAGTTAGGGAGGCTTGTTCATTAATGCCTTCCATTTCAATGTTCAAATCTCTGCTTAATTTTTTGTCTGTAAAAATTCCTTGTTTCAGTTGAGCATAGAATCTACTGGCAGTTCCCGTTGTTGCACAAATAGCTAAATGCTCTTTTTTTCTTCTTCTTCTTCTTCTTTTTTTTTGGGTTTGCAGCTTTTTTTCGCTTTTGAGTTGATCAAGTATGACTTTCAGAAAGATGAGCCAGTGAGGAATGAGCGAGGGTGGTGCCAATGTGTGAGAAAAGGTAAGATGAGCTATGAAGACATTGTCTTAAATTAAGTAAAGAACCTGAATCCACATGTAACCGTGCTGACTTTAGGGGAAAAAAGAATGGGTGTCGGGAACATAATTTGCCTAGAATTGTAATGCAGGGGGAATGGCTTAACTACTGGGTGTTGAGCCCTAAATGGATTATTCAAATGCAAAATTGTTAAAATGGTTAAATGGCATCTCTTTGGCCACTTAATCTACACATCTCTTAATCTACACTTCTCTTAATCTACACATCTAATTTGAAATCATGGCAGATGTCTATATCACATACCACCAATAACAGTAAATTAATTAGTCATCCTAAGTACAATGAAAAGTCAGGCTACCTTTGATTTAAATTTGGGTTTTGACACTAAGAAACCATGCAACTGTGGGCAGATTGGCTGACTTGAGTCTCATTTCCTTCATATGTGACATTATTCACCGCATGAGACTTATGGTGTCAATTAAATGGTGTGTACAAATCTCTGTGGTTTCTCTTCTCCCTTTTATTCCTCACTCAAGGTGTTTGTCTTAGTTAGGGTTTCTATTGCTGTGAAGAGACACCATGACCTTGGCAACTCTGATAAAAGAAAACATTTAATTTTGATTGCCTTACAGTTCAGAGGTCTAGTCTACTGTCATCATGGCAGGAAGCAGGGCAGCACACAGGTAGACATGCTGCTGGAGAAGGATCTGAGAGTTCTACCTCTGGATCGGTAGTCAACAGAAAGAGAGAATGTACCATTGGGCCTGGCTTCAGCTTCTGAAACCTTAAAGCCCTCCCACAGTGACACACTTCCTCCAATAAAGCCACACCTACTCCAACAAAGCCTCCTAATAATGCCACACTTTATGGGCCAATGAAGGTCATTTTAATTCTAACCACCACAGTATCCATCTAAAAATTTTAGTTTAGAAATTATGATGAAAATGAAATTCTCACTTACCTTCATATCATTGAAAATAGAATATAGATATGTACACTTAGGATTGCTCAGAGGCACTGTTGTGTAAACATGACCCAAATTCCAGTATGAGGGAATACCTCATACTGCCTCACACTACAACAGAGATGACTTCCTGGACCTTTACTTCAGTGTGATATTACAAATTGTAAGCCTAATGTGCTGCTGTTCTTGTTATTGTGTTTGTCCTGTGAGTGCTGGAGAGATTGCAAAAGAATGTATCACTTACTAAAGAAATAATTGCTCAAGCCTCTGAATATTAAATCAGTTTTTTGTTTGGTTTTTTTATTTGTTTTTTTGTTTTTTTGGTGGCTGGAGAGATGACACAGAGTTAAGAGCATCTATTGTTCTTGCAGAGGACTCAAGTTCAATTCTCAATACCCTTGTAAAGCAGCTCACAACTGCCTCCAATTCGAATTCCAGGAGACCTGAGCCTCTGATCTCTGAGGGTTCAACTCACATGCATGGGTATAAACACACACACACACACACACACACACACACACACACACACGTAATTAAAAATAATAAAATTAATATTTTCAAATGTTTCTTAGTTCAACTCCACAGACACTGTCCAAGAGAAAAAGATCAACTTTGGAAGATTTAGAGAACTTGAGGTTTTTCTAGCATGTTCATTTAAGATCATATAAGATCTGAATCTGGAACTTGAATCTTGGGATAGTGCTTATATAATTTCAGAGTTTCTAAACATGCTGACTGACTCCACTTGCCAGTTCTGCTCCTTTAGAATCCTATTGATGAGCTATTGCATTTTGTTCTCTATGACTCATTGTGCCTTCGTGATGTAAATTAAGACTCATCAGGAAGGACATGAATAGCAATGATTTGTCAGCGAAGAAACTAATATCTACATCCTGAGAAGTAGAAGCAAATAATATAAATTATGAGAAAGATAAGAATTTTTTACATGCTGGAATCTTAAAGGTAACCCAACAGCCTACACAATATATGTGAGGATTGGAAGGCATGTAGACCTTGTTCTAAAACACAACACTTAGCCTGGCAGTGGTGGCACGTGCTTTAATCCCAGCACTCAGGGGGCAGAGGCAGGTGGATCTCTGCTCTAATCTACAAAGCGAGTTTCAGGACAGCCAGAGTTACAACAGGGAAACACTGCCTGGAAAAACAAAAACCAAAAACCAAAAGGCAAAACAAAAAGAAAGAAAGAGAGAGAGAGAGAGAGAGAGAAAGAAAGGAAGAAAATCAAACAAACAAAAAATGAATACTCCAACTTCAATGTGTGACAGTTATATGACATTGGACAACTTGTGTTCTCTGACTCCCTTTCTGCATTGGCAAAATGAGGTGCGGTCATCAAGACTTTTTTCAGAGGCTTGCGATGAGAATGAGATGGATACATGTACAATGCTCTAGGATCACTGAGCGCTAAGGTCGAGGAAGTGGGCAGCATGACTGTGATGCCAGTGTGTGGCAGGGGTGCTGGTGAGGACAGAAATGATGATGAAGATAATCTGTGGAGCTCCTGTCTTCATCCATAGAGAGTGGGGCACTGTGGGACAGGAGCTCCTGTCTTCATCCGTAGAGAGTGAAGCTGACCCAGTGGCTCTATGTTGCTGAGGAGCAGCCCCTGCTAAGAGCCATAGGAATAATGCATCACGTCTCTGTGGCTAATTGAGATGGAAGTAAGCAATGACCTTGAAGGCTGCTGCTGTGACCGATGCTTGCCTTTATCTTAAGTGTAGCTTTGCCTTGCAGATCTCTGAGCCCAACCTTGATTAAATAGGTTTGCCTGGAATAATGATTTCAGATAAGTGTCTGACTGTGAGTGATGCTAATAAGTGTCATGAGGTGGGAGCACTTTCTAATGCCCTCCTCTTCCCCATCAAGTATTTCCAGAATAACACCCCAGGGGAATAAACCGTTCTACTACTGTGTTAATTGGGTCAGCCCACTTCACAGTACTATGCTCCAAAATGGTAACAGCTTCATTTTGAGTACTCCATCTATTTCATTTTCTGATTTTGACCTTCGACTTCACCTTTCTGGGCATTAGTTCTTTTCTTAATGAAATACGAATTGTAATACCAATTTACTAGAATAAATGCATGTATAATTGTAAAATAGTCATGGTCACTAGTATGTCCTGCTTATTACAATTATTCAGTTATTTGCCCACAATATCACCTGAGTTAAAATCTGTGCCATTTGGAAAGGCATGGCCCTTAATCTGTCAACCCTGAGTACAAAAGAAATTAATTTACATTTCCTTTGTATGCAATTCTTTTGTCATTGATTTTTGCAAAGTTGTTTATGAAAGGACTTGATAGATGTAGGCACCAGGAATAAATCCTTTTAAGTAGAATAGAAACAAATACAAAGGAAGATAAGAGCCTACAACAGCTGAGGTTGTCTTGTATAGCTTAGGTAAATTGCGGTGTCTGTGATGATAACTGTTAGACCAGATGGCTGCAAGAAAGACCCTTTGTCTTGCAGGAGAACCTGGACTTCTCATTTCTCGTGTGCACACGAAGAATCCCTTCTTTGGCTATGCTGGCTCTTACAGGCACACAGAAAGCAAGCTGCTTTTTGATATTTTTAAGAAGGGCGATGTTTACTTCAATACAGGAGACCTAATGGTTCAAGATCATGAGAACTTCCTTTATTTCTGGGACCGTATTGGTGACACTTTCAGGTAAGACTGACCCTGGGTTCCCAGCTTGTCCTGTGCCTGTGTATACCTCTTCTGTGAAAAGTACCCGGACCCTGCTCCTGTCCTTCTAGGACATGGAATCCTTTCATCTTGACAATGACTCCCAGCTCAAAGATTCACTCTCCATCTGTTTCTAGACGAGAGTATAAGGTGAGTGCTCATGTCAAATTTCATAATTAAAAAAAAAAAAGAATCAGTCTATATCAAGTCAGTAACTCTCCTTTTAGGGTATAAAAATAGAAACAACACGTGATACTAATGTTTGGGTTAAACAGAAGCACTGTGGGAATCTGGGAGTTAGGATTAAACAGAAAAGCCTTCGGATCAAATCTAGGGCCATTTTGTTTTCGTTCTTCCCTCTTATTTCTCTGTTGAGGGGTGGGTGTGCAAGTCACGCCATGCATGTGGCTTTGGGGAGCTGTTCTCTCCTCCCACCATGTCTGTTCCAAGGATCGAACTCTGGTTTGGTGACAAATGCTTCCAGCTACTGAGCTGTCTCACCAGTCCTGAGATGATTCTTGAGGTAATGAAACTGAAACCACCCCCCTTTTTCATTTTTACATTTTATTTTCTAATGTCTTAAGCTTGTGTTAGCCTACCTAAAATGTATTTTACTCAGTTAATCAATGACTATGGAATTGTTAAGGGCACAGAGTAATTATTTAAGCAAGGGTTGGATGAATTGACAAATGGTTAATAAAGAAGTAGTATGTCAAACTCTCATCTTGAAGAATTTTCTTCATTAAAATATAAGAAGTGAAGAAGTTAATACCTAGAAGTTAAAGTGGTTTAAGAAACTAAGACTTAATTAAAGTATTTCAATTCCTACTACCAAGGATAAAATTTGTGAACTTAATTTTACTTATTTTATTATTGCACACAATAGTGATTCTGTACTGATACACTCTTCTTGTCGTCATTTATTTTTATAGTTCTTTAAAAAATATTTTATAGTGAACAGTTTATACTAATAAAACTTAAAGTTATTTTAACCAAACCACAGCTGCTGGTTTTATTGAATTCTGAACAAAATGTTTTTGTAGACATGGCTTTTGCTTGGAAACTAGTTATTTTTGGCCACTAGGTGCTTCACAGAGCCAAATGCAGTCACTCCCAACTACAAGCAGGAGCTGGCTCTTCAAAAGCATGGTGCTTTGATTTGGATCCCTCTGTCTTGTAGGTGGAAAGGAGAAAATGTTGCAACCACAGAGGTCACGGATGTGATGGGGCGCTTGGACTTCATACAGGAAGCAAACGTGTATGGTGTGCCAGTGTCAGGTCTGTGGATGTTGGTGACTTTGAGAACTGTAGAAGAGAATGTGTGTTACTTTTTATTATGCTGAGAACTGTGGAAGAGGAGAATGTTTAATTACTTTCTAATCAATGTTTAAAATTTTGCATATTAAAATTAATATTTTAAAATGTTTTCATCTTGCCTTGGCAAACAATGCCCTTGGATAAGCTAACAAATTTTACAGACACATGAGAGGAGATGTACAGATGCATTTTAATGTTTTTGTGTGTTTTTTAGGCAGAAGCTAGAAAATCTGGCCAAGGACTCATTACTTGAAAATAGTTGAAACTGGTCTTTCCAATTGTCTCATTTTTCTTGTTATGACATGTGTTGGTGCATTCCATCAAATAGGGACATATTCTAGCTTAAATGTTTAATAATACCACTTGTGCTTGAAGTGTGTCCTTTTATGCAAATGACAGTGCTTCCAGCTAATGCTGTGGGTAGAGAGGGGAGATCAGGGATCAAAGTTGTCTGCTTAGCAGCAGAAGAAGGACAGGGGTTATTCACAAACAGTCTCTAGGACTGGAGAAATGTCCCAGCCCTCTGAGGTCCACAGACAGCATGATAGGCAGCAAGCAATGTGGACTTAGTCAAAATACCTATTTCTAGTTTTCTTAACTTAAAATGTTCCCTTTATTTTTTCATTAGTGATTAAAATGTATGCTTTTGCAGGGCTATAGTTACCTCAAAATAAATGTTTTCTTCCCTAATATTTGTGTTGAAAGGATGCAAATTATACATAATTTATTGTGTCTTCCATCCCATCTGTTTCAGTTCTGTAGTATAGACAATCAAGGACAAACTGTGGTCTTCCCTGTCATTCAGTTATTACTAGTGATTAAATCATGTTACTGCCACATTGTTACCTCTGCTGTAGACTGTCTCTGCAGCAGTGAATGTATGACAGACTGATTTTGAAAATTCACCTAGTAATACATTGACTTCATTTCAACCTTTTCCCCAGGTTACGAAGGAAAAGTGGGGATGACTTCTATTATCCTAAAGCCAAACAAGTCTTTAGACTTAGAAAAGATGTATGACCAAGTTGTAACATCTCTACCAGCGTATGCCTGCCCACGATTTTTAAGAATTCAGGTAATTTTACAGCCTCAAAATTTATTTTCAAATGGAAGAGCCAGAACCAAGAGGTGGGTCACTAGCAAAATACTACTGGCTCGCCTTTAGATAATGAATGTGTTTTATTTCTTAGGAAATTTTAAGAATAAAAAGCAGAGAAATGTCAAGTTGATGCTTTTTGATGCTATATTTGAAGCTGCGTAAGAAGGAAGCATGGTGAATTGCTAGAGATTGTCTTTGTCCTGACTGTGGAGTTGCTCTCTTCCTCTTCAGCTAGGAACTTAAAACACACAGATGCTCTCAGTGAGGGTGGCAAGCTAGAAGCCATATCTTACACGTGTCTTCTGAAAACTGTTGGAGCTATTTGCCTAAAATTAAGTTTAGCCAGGTCAACCTCAAAAGTGTTTGCAGGGTGTATACAGAGCCTGAAGCAATTTCTCTTTAAGCAGTTTTTCCCACTCCATTCTATAGCCCTTAGGTTTAATCCTCTCCCTCTTGTATTGTGGAAAATCCTGAGCTCATTTCTTTTGAGATAAAAAGCTCATTTTTTTGCTGGATTGCTAGTAAGAAATGGTTTGATAATAACTTTCTCAGCTACTGGGTAACTTTACCTGTTCATTTACTCGGTTGCTCAGTTATTTAATACTGTGGCTCAAACAGAACTTCCCAACATCAGTAGTTTTCTATTTTAACAACATAGCACACAGAGCTTTTCAGAATATATTTGTCACATTACTAGTAAATAACTAATGGGACAAAAATCGTATCTCACATTCATTTTTAAAACATTTGTAAATTACGTGCTCATAGCCAAGCCACTTCTTATCTAAGGTACAAACCATACAGATTTATGTTTCGTTTGCATGTTTTGTGTGTACTGTTTCAGATAATTTCCAGAAAAAATTCCTGAAATTATAAAGGCAAATAAATATGAAAAAGAAGTAACTTACGTATTAGTCGAAACTTTTATTGATGAAGTTGGGAGTTAGCATTTAGTTTTAAGTACTAACACATACAGATATCCTGTATACTTTTTACTCACATTGACATAGGCACAGCTGACACAACCAGGATAAGACAATCCAAGTTTCCTATCAGTTTTCCCATATTATTTGTATACTTACATGTCATGTGCATGTGTTTCCTATACATATATCCTATATATATAGACTCTTTTTCTTTTAATGTTTATAAATTTTTATATTTTTTAAAATTTTTATATAAATTTTATAATTTTTATATATCATATTGCAATATGCTAGATACATATACCTAACATAAATGTATGTGTATACCTAAATATATAAATACAACTTGCTCCATATAATGCTACTTGTATATACATTATTTCAGGTCTGACCATTTGGTGTTGGTTAACCAGTGAGGGAACTCTTCCTTGGGGAAGACTATTTCATCTCACTCTCAGCATTCCTTAGATGCCTAAGTTCTCAGTTCTCAGTTCCAGGTTGGGACCCTATGAGATTTCTTCCTTCTGTGTTACCATGTCTGTGGGCATCATCCCTGTTGAAGTCTTCTTTAGGCAGCAATGTTGTTGAGATGTCATAAGGGAAACTTCCTTGACGTTTCTTGCAGAGGTAATCTCACAGCAGATATCCTGTTCCTCTGGCTCTTGCAAATTTTCCTGCCCCAACTTTTGACAATGTACTCTGAGCCTTAGGTGCAGGAGTTGTGCTGTAGGTGGGTCAGTTGAAGCTGGGTACCACATGATCATTCGCTTCTGCATTTTGATCAGTTACAATTTTCTGTGATGGTCTTCATATCTTGCAAAAAGAAGTTTCTTTGCTGAGAGGTGAGAGCTACACTTACCTAAATACTTAGAATGCAGTTAGAAATTATACTGGTTTGGTAAGGTGGAAGTTGTAGGCTCTCTTCCATAGTAAGATCCATGACCTTACTAGCTCTGGTTTTCTTCTTTTGGGGAAGAGGTGGTTTTCCTCTTTTGGGGTAGTTCTTATGTCCAGTTAGAGATCCCTTGTTTACCACTAAAATACGAGTGCCCTTATTGCTCTCCTAGGGTTACTGTGCTCTGCTGGTCCTTGTGGCAGTTTATAGGTCCCTGACTTGATTTTACTCAAGGAACCCAAGAGTCCTAAACACTGTAGGCTATTGCTGTTGCCCCTGGTTTCCAGGCAGAGGTTGTACATAAGTCCTTATTACTTAAGACACTGTATATTTTAGACACAAGAGTCAGAGGATCTCAGATGGATTCGATCTGAAAGCCTCCTCCCTGAGGATTAGCTTTTATGGTAGCAGGAATCATGTAAGCTTCCACCGGAAGGAAACAGCTGATAGTTCTACCAAGCTAACTTATCCTCTTCCAGCCACGCCCACTCCCTCCATACTATCTCCCCCATCCCTGTTATCCCAAAGAAGTATATCTTCATGAACTAGAACATAGATTTAGAAAATCTCAGAAGCAGAAGCTATATGTTCATATTGTACTATTCTAAAAGACTGGGTCAGCAAAACACAAGTTTAGAAAATATTTTAATATCATTAACTTTCTAAATAGAATACTGGTTATTATAGTTATGGTTATTATTTCATTGGTTACAATTAAAACAGAACCTAACATTTAAAGCTTCAGACTCAGATCTCAAAATGTTAATGTAGCAAGCTTTGGTGGCACATACCTTTAATCCTAGCACTTGAGAGGTAGAGACAGATGCAGGTGGATCCCTTTGAGTTCAAAACCAGCCTAGTCTACGTAGTGAGTTCCAGAATAGGCAAGGCTACATACTAAGACCTTGTATTAAAAAATATATATACATATACATACATATATATATACACACATATATATATACACACAAATATATATACATATATATACACATAACAAATGAATTCTAGTAATAAATAATCTGAGAAATATAGAACTAAAATTTAATTCTGACCATATGAATAAAACAATTGCTTTGTGAAAAGTTTAGGTCACATTCTTAACAAGGTAGTTTTGCTCATAACAATTTTTTTAAATGTGATAGCACTCAACATGGCTGAAATAAAACTAACCCTGTCCTTTTACTCTACTCCAGAGACATAAATTACCAGAACCTTCTAAGAATACTTATATCATAGATTTTGTCTTTTATAACTTTAATCTTACTATAGTATTGCATATTCATAATATTGTTTTGGTACTGACATGAGATAAGATATGTATTTCAAACATGCTTAGTTTTTTGACTATATTAATAATTATTATGTACTTAATAAGCAAATATTTCAATAAAGTTTACAGATAAAAGTTTTCTATTTCTAATGTCTAATTAATACTAAATATAGAGAAGTTAATTGCATATAAAATATGATAGGGAGATATGGCCTATGCTGTTAAACATAAACTCACACACAGTAACTATTACAAATACTAATAATTTGTTCCACTCATCTCTGTAATTGTTTCCTAGGACAAAATGGAAACAACGGGGACATTCAAGCTACAGAAGCTACGATTGGTGGAAGAAGGATTTAATCCACTGAGGATTTCTGACCCACTTTACTTTATGGATAATTCAAAAAAATCTTATGTTCCATTGACCAAAGAAATTTATAATCAGATAATGTTAGAGGAGCTAAAACTTTAGGACTGTATTTAGGAAACTTTCATGCTTTCCTTGGAAAGATGAATGAAGATGTATGAACTCCTTGATTGACAGTTGGGGAGGGGTTCCTTTCATAAATCAATCATAAATTGAAAAAAAAATCACACATGAAGAATGCAGTTGATAAACCCAATCTTTCAAAACCCGCACTTATCAGCATAGTGAGCCATGATGTATGAGATGTTCCCCCCACCGTCATGTGTCTGACCCGGACGCTGCTCACAGCTGCTGCCCAGAATCACCAGAAAACAGAGTACTGCATGGGCCCAGGAGACCACCACAATTCAAAGAAGAGTGTTTTCCGAATGTATTTGGGAAGTAAAACCTCACAGGCTGTAGTGTTCCCACCGTGATGTGATAATTTACTCTGAAGCAGGGACTGGGCCAGTAGCGTCCTGCACGCTACATTTCCTTCATATTGCAAAAGTTCCTTGCATTTAATAAGACTTAAATTTGCTCCAACTGATACAAACTTTAGCTGTTTTTTTTTTAAAGTTGAAGATTCAGTGCATAACTAAATACTTGCCTTATTTTTTTTTGAATTTTTGAATTTTGAATATTTTTGAATATTTTAAAAAATACATAAATAGTTAACAGTTTAATCACTTAAAGTTCTAATATTTGAAGACTCTAGTTTTCAATGAAGAATAAAATTTTTACTCAGTTTATTTTTATGTTCTCTATCTTGCAATTCAATAAAACCATCGTTATCAATATGTGACTTTGGTGCTCTAAAATTTATTATTTTATTTTATGTGTGTGGTGTTTTCCTGCATGAATGTCTGTGCACCATGTGTGTGTCTGCTGCCCACAGAGCCAAGAAGGTGGCACTGTGTTTCTCATCACTGGAGTTATACAGTTGCAAATTGCCATGTGGGTGGTAGGAATCAAATCCAGGTCCTCCGGAAGAGCAGTCGGTGCTCTTGTCTACTGAGCCATCTTTCCAGCCCAGTAATTTGGGTCTTTGTTGTGTTGTTTTTAACTGTAAACTCTAATCAAAGGAACCTGACTGAAAATAATGCACTCATATCTCCTTTTTCTTAAACGCATGCTAAAGAGGCAAACAAACATGAAAAGTCTGGAAGAGCACAGCGTGGAAATGGGTGATCCCACATCCTTAGAATTGTTAGGCGGCTATAGCAACAGAAGATTAGCAATAACATTTCATGGAGCCGCAGGAACCACTGGTGAACAACAACAGCTGCACTAGAGCTGAGCCCTGGAATTACCACCAAGACCTAAGAAAGAAATGGCCTCCAGTCTGAACAGGAATGTGAGGAGTTCCCTGAAACACAGGGCACAACAGCAGTGTGGGGAACAGTGTACTGGCACTCGGATCCACTCTTGCCTTTAATTTAGAACCACAAAACATTCCTCCGTAAAATGAAGCATCATCTGTAGGAAAATGGCACGGATTGGTTGTGGTTTCAGTCTTCATCCTCCAAGCTGCCTGTGCTGGATCCTTGTTTCCAGTGTAAAATATTAAGGTGATAGAATGTTTCAGAGACAGGACCTGGTAGAAAGGGATTCATTCATGGGGTGGCCACCCTTGGCAAAGATTAGTCAGGATTTATAGATCCTTCAGAGATCTATATTCTTGAAAGAATGGGTTGTTGTGCTTGGCTTCTCCTGAACACGACTCTTTCTGTTGTTACTGCTCTCTCATAGTATGATATAGCCTAAGGAGCACTCACTGGAAGCCAAACATACATGGCCATGTGATCTATAACTTTCAGTCCCCAAAACTGTAAGCTAGATAAACATCTTTTTTGTGTAAGTACCCAACTTGAGGCATGTGTAATAAAAACTGAAAACCCATTAGGTTAGAAGGCCCTTATAGATCAAGACTAAGAAGTAGAATATGGTCCAACTAGATGCCTGTAGACCTGAAAACCTTACTCTCAACCAAAAGAAAGTTTGCCTGTTTATATTGTCTAAGAAATCCTGTATACCAATACGTAAATGAAAATGGATTGATTTCCTTTATTAAAAATGTTAAGTGAATATATAAATATTAATGCTTCTGCTAATTTCTAACTCCTTCAAAGCCATGGAGTTTAAATCATGACTGTAAACAGCACGTTTTTGTAACACCTTCTACCACTACTCAGTTCCTTTGCCAAATCCACAGACATTAGAGGCAAACGTTTGGAAGAGAACAACCCATTCTGGAAATGGCGGTAGGGATAGAAAGTGTCATGGCTGGATATAACTTTTTGGGAAGCTGCTGGAAAACACAGCAGATGTGATCACATGATCTAAGAGAGTGGGAGAACAGGCAAATGGCACTGTACAGCTGAACTACATCAAGGGCAAAAGAAGCCAATTACACAGCAAACAGATATGAAAACCAAGGTGGAGCTGATTTGTATTGCGGACATTAAATTACAGAAAGATGAGTCAGCTGCTTCTGTGTTCCCTTTGCTTGTGGAAAACGCCTATGAGGAGACAATCTCATTCCTGAAAGCAGCAGGCACCAGCACCACGTAAACGGACAAATTTACTCAAGACAAAAGACAAGCCCCACGAAGGCTTAACATTTTAATAATGCTAGATCCTGAGACAAGAGCTAGAACCCACATTTATAGTTTATGAGTGAATAATCACATTAAAAGTATTCACAGCTGCACTGCAGAAACACAAACTTTCAGAAAAATGCTTCAGAAAAACTCCATTGTGAATGTAAATATAAGTTATAATATACTTGTAGAGAGATGGGTGAATGTTTATGTGAGAGGGGAGAGAGAGAGAAGAAGAGGAATTGAGTTAGGTATCTAGTGATTTCAAATCTCTTCTAGTAATCAAATTACTGGGCACTAGGCAACAAGAAAATATATCAACAAATTAAATACATTAGCCACACGAAATATTGACAGTCAAAATATGTCTGATTTATCAAAATTAAGAAGCCCAGATGAAGATGGAAACATAATTTATTGAAACACTGTAACCATCAGGCCTTTACATACACACAGCGAAATGTTTTCTAGGAATGAAGTGAGCTGTGGTCTGGGCTATGGCACCTTAAAGACAGCCACAAACCCTGTCCACAGGAAATGCTAAGGCGGTTTTTTTCTTTAGACTACACTAAAACATTGCTAAAAGGAAACTCCGATCTTAAAGAAGGAAGAAATGAAGTTTTTTTTTTTTTTTTGAAAGGCACATATTTGGATAGATATAAAAGAATTTTTTATTTCTCACAATTTTAAAAATGGCTTACAACTATCTAAAACAAAACTTACAATAGTTCATCAGTTTACACTTAATGCAGATGGAATAAAATGTCAACTATCATAGAAAATGGGAAACCTGATGAAGAATGCAGATGTTTATTAAGCATTGGAGAATACATTTGAAAATTGATAATAATTTTGAAGAATGTAAAGTAAGAATGCACTCTATTTCCATGACTGGCAATTGAAAAACAGGACTCTCTGAGCACTGTGCATGGGAGCCCAAATGGATGCAGCCTTCTCAAGGCTAATTTTCAATGCAGAACTTTCAATGCATGGGAAGCATGGACTCAGCAGTTTTATTTCTAGGACTAAAAGAAAATAGTAATTAGCCAGAATTTATGTCTCAGTATTTTCGATTTGGGATAGCAGTGTTAATAACACTGAATATTGGATATAACCGCAAATGAGAAACAATTATACAAATAGTGGTAGAATCCATACTAAATTGGGCTTCATGAGGTTGTTAAGGAATAACTGACATGCTAACATGGCCTGGAACTGAGTGATTCTGCTAAGTTTGGGTCTTAAATTTCCCTCACAGGCTCACGTTGAATGGTGTGATGAGCTTCTGGAGAAAACTGTGGAACCTTAGGAAGTCTTCAGCCTTCCTAATGCTGCATCCCTTTCCTACAGTTCCTCACGTTGTGATGACCCCTAGCCACAAAATTATTTCCATTGCGACTTTAGAACTGTAATGTTGCTGCTGAGCTAATGGTCAGTTCCTAAGATCATCAGAAATACTTGTTTTTCTGTGGTCGTGACACACAGGTTGAGAAACACAGCTCTAGAAGGCGGTGTGGAGGGGAAGGACGTTTGGTCAGTAGGGTTAGAGCTGTGAAAGTAAGTTAGGACCCAATCTCCTTCACTTTCTTTGCTTCCCAGCTGTCACAAAGGTAAAACCTTTGTTCCAGAGCACACTCTCAGCCTTGGGGCTTTGCCAAGCAACAGACCTCAAAACAAGAGTCAATTGGTCATGGTCTTAATCCATCCACTAAAGCCTTGGGAACAATAGCCCATATGAACTTTTCCTCCTTTAGCTTGATTAATCTCAAGTACTTTGATATAGCAATGAAATCTGACAGGCACACACGCCACTACCATATAATTAAGAAAAAAATAATGTGAAATGTGTATCATTTATAATTTTTAAACACTCTGACGAGTGCAAACATTTGGAAAGACAGTTCTAAACAATTTTAGTTAAATGAAAAGCAAGTATAATGTTGGATGGGAAGAAGTGAGGTTTTTTAAATTTTATAAACCTTATTATTTCAAAAGGCTCTTAAATAAATAAAAATATCACACACAGAGATTAACCAGACCCAAGTCTATACATCTCATGAACTTCTATATAGTTAGGATAGGAATTCAGAAACAAAGGTGTGTTGCTTTGTATTAAATTGGCCATACACATTCAGTGATGAACATATTTTATGTATATTATATTTAATTATATTTCTCTCAAGAGGTAAATTTTTTATTGTCTTACTTAAGCCTTTTGTACTGTTTGAATTTTATAACTGCTTAAGGTGCACATAATCTTTTCAAGATCGTTACAAAAGAACATTGCTTTTCTTAGGGAAAGCCTAAGGAGTTGAATAACTAGCATTATAGGAGATAATTTTAAGACTTTGAACCATTTTGCAGTTATTGCAGTTATTTGCAGAAATTAATTTTAGATTGTCATTAATCTTTCGGTATATTTTACTTACCCATTGATTCATCAAATTTTGACATTCGAGAATTAAAAGCACTGAAGAGAAGAATTTTTAAAATCTGGTTTTTGAATAAATATGAAGTATCAGCATTAGCTTCTTGAGAAAAAGTACCCTTTTGGCTTAATTCTCCTCAAACTTTAGTAAAATTTTAAGTTCAATTTTTAATGTGATTCAATCACATTTGAGATGCTGTTTCTGGGCTGGCGAGATCACTCAGTGGGTGAAGTGCTTACCCCATCTCAGTGAGGGGGTGGTCTCAATCTCAGGAACTCATGTAAAAGAGCCAGGTGTGGCCACAGTGTTTATAATCCCAGCTCTGGAGAGGTGGGGACACATAGATTCCTAGGGTTCCCTGGTGAACCAGCCTAGAGCATTGAGGACAATGAGAAATCCGGCCTCAAAAATTAAGAGGGATATTTCCTAATCTACAACACCAAAGGTTATCTCCAGGCCTCCACTAACATGTGCACCTATGCATGACCTCGAAAACCCATGCATACACACACACACAAACACTTATACACACACATACAGACACACACACACACACACACACATACTGAGACAGAGAGAGAGAGAGAGAGAGAGAGATTGAGAAAGGCTTCTTTGAAAGCTAGTCACAGGGTGATTATTTCACTAGTAAAGGGTTTTAGTGTCATGACCCAAGCCTCCATGCAAAGTAGCCCTGGCAAATATCATCACTGGCAGATTAAAGGAGGGCATTAAAATGCAGTATTAAAACTGTCTGTGGAGTTTATGTTATGACTTGCAATGTTTTCGTTACTCAGAACACTGGCTGCTTGGTTTAAAGTAACTGCCATCTCCTCTGTAAACTGTGGAACTCTAACCCTTTTATAGGTTGGACACAGCTGTGAGGTTGCTGATTACACCATGTCACACTTTAGCCTGTGGTGAAAGGGACGATGTCATGAATGAGTTAGTTAACACATCTCACTTTGTAATCAGCAATGGCTCTTCCATATGTTGAAAAATTTACACCCTTTAAGACTCTTCTTTCAACAAGTAATCAGATGTTTCTCAAATCTAGAGTGTGTAACAAGCATTTTTTTTTTCAATTCTTAAAATGTGTGTTTCTGGGTTTTACCAGATTTATTGAATCCAGAATTCAGTGTCTTGTAAATATTAATTTGGGACAATCTTCTAGAATTACAGATTGTCATTTGGATGGTATCCTGTATCTTTACTTTGTACCATATTTTTACCAGTCTCTCAAACTTTCTGGCTTGTCTCAAGGAGAAACCAGGCCTACAGCCTCTCTCTCCCTGGGAAGACATGGACCACATTAGCCTTCTATGTTTCTAGCTGCAATCTGGGGTATTGACTTGTAATTTACTTGTTTCTGATAGCAGGTAGGGCCTACAATATTTTCGGCCCTATTGGAATGCCAGAGAACAAAGCAACAGTTAAATGTGTGCAACATTTAGAGCAGTTTCAGAAGCAGACTAAATCAACTAGAAGAAAGGTTGCATGAGCTGAAAGATGAGAGATTAAAAAATCATTCAAAGGACCGATGAGGGAAGGTACCTTCAAGGATACTGCAAAGCCAACCACTGGTGTTATGGGAGTTCTATAAGAAGGAAAATGAGAGAGACAGTTAAGTCATTAAACGATGTCTGAAAACAGCCAAATCTAGAAAATGAAATAGACACCCAGAGCCATGAAACCCTAAGGACATACAAGAGATGCACTGGATCATGTGTTCATTTAATTGTCAAAAGTTAGACAAAGAGTTTTGGAAGCATCTAGGGGAAAGTGACTTACTACTTATAGGGGAACCTATCTAGGACTGTGAACAGACTTACTTTTTAGAAGAAACTGTGCAGGGCAAAGGGAAGAGATTTGATATATTGAAAAGGCTGAAAGAAAACTGCCTAATAAGAACACGCTACTTGGCAATTATATCCCTCTGAAATGAAATCAAGACATCTTCTTAGTCAAACAGTATCTAATGAACTTCACCACTATTAGACCTGTCCCCTAAAAGAATTTCTTCCAGCTAAAATGAAGAGATGCTAAACAGCACCTCAAGAATATACAAAAGCACAAAATTCAGTGGTAAAAATAACTCTATAGACAGCATTATAAAACTCTGAGAGGCAAGGTACTTTTACTTCTAGTAAAAAGGCACAGGTATTAAAAATAGCCATTATTTAAGCTGTATTAATGGAGACACGATTTAAGTAGGTGTACATTGTAACGTTGAAAACATAGCCTGTGAGGGAGGAGTTAAAGTGTAGGGTGTCCTGAATGCAAGCAGTAAAAACAGGGCACTACAATTACAATATATTTTTTATAAACCATGCTACTTACAGAGATAAGATCTGTAGAAGTTACACAATAAAAAAGGGGAAAGGAATTGAAATCCATCAGCACAAAAGGACAATGAAGTACAAAGCCAGTAAGAGAGTAAAAAGGTGGGCTCTACTACTAATACAAACAAGTATAAAAGAGAAATAACACATACGTATTTACCAATAATTCAAATGTAAATATGTCAAAGTCCCTAGTGAAACATATAAGCAGAAGATGCATAGAAATCCAAGATCTAATTGTATGTCATTGTCAATAGACTCATTTTAGATTCAGGAACATGCATAGGCTGGAAATTAAGAGAGAAAAAGAGATACTATGCAAAATGCATGAAAGACAGCAGGAGGGCTATCCTTCCCTAATACAAAGCAGACTCACATTGCAAACTGTTGCTAGAGAGACAAAGTCACTACATAATGCTAAAACGACCACATAGACAGAAAGAGACAGCAATTATAAACATGTATTACCTGAAAAGAGACCATTTTAGCATATGAATAGTGGTAAGTTTGAAAGGAGAAACTGGCAGTTGTACAATACTAGAGACTTCAATACTCCACTTTCCACAAAGTGCAGAATAATCAGCCCTGGGTGGCTTGGTGCTCATTATGTGACCCAGGTTGACCTTGAACTTGTGACAATTCTTTAGCCTCAGTCTCCAAAGTGCCAGAATTGAAGAAGTAACTCTCCACGTCTGGGGTAACTTTTTAAAAATTGGCCTTTAGCATTTCGTTAAGCAAAGTGTCAAAAACATCAAAGAAAATAGGCACAAGGCATAAATCATATAAAACTGAAAGAAAATAATCCCTTCAATGTATTAAAACATCGAGCTTTTCATAGCTATAGAAACTCATGAAGTACTCTTTGCTTTAACTCTGATCATGTTGGGAAAAAATGAAAAATTTCACAGCAGTTGACAGGGAAATAGAGAAATCGACATTTTTATACATTGCCTATGGAACATCACACTTCAGAACCCAACGGAAGTCAGTTTAGCCATATCTGTGTTATTGGTTACTTTTCTGCTGTTGTGACAAATCACCACGACCAAGGCTACTTCAGGAAAAAATAATTTATTTTGTCTTATGGTTCCAGAGGTACAAGAGTCCATCATTGCAGGAAGGCATGACTGTGGGCATGGCGGCAGGAGCAGGATGCTGAAAAGCTCACAGCTTCTAAGGCAGGCACAGAGAGCCAACTGGAAGTGGCAGAAAGCCCCAGTGATGCACGTCTCCCAGCAAAGCTCCATCGCCCAAACCTCCCAACATCTCCATCAATTAGAGACCAGGTGTTCAAACAGTAGGGCTATGAAGGACATTTCTCATTCAAACTACCTGTCCTAGTCAGGTTTCTGTTGGGTCTGTAAAATGGCTCAAATAGACACTGAGAGAATGGCCATTTTAAAGTTGTTTATTTCCTCGGGTTACATTCTGACACGTCAGGGCTAATCAATTAAAAAAAAAAAAACATGGCTGAAGAGAAATGTGGCCACTGGGCCTTTACACTAAACAGGCAGTAGCTAGAGGATCTTTCTGATTGGTCAGGATCTGACTACTGGTGGATGCTCTTGTTAATTCTCATAGGGAAACACGGGGCTTCAGGGCAAGTGATGACTTGCCAACGTCAGCGCTGCCACCACTAGGCGGCGCTGGTCCTCTCAGTTTTTTTTTTTTTTTTTTTTTTTGCTGTGATAAAACACCATGATCAAAGCAATTTAGGAGGAAATTGTTTATTTGCCTTAGGCTTCCACATCCCTCCATTATTGAAGGAAGTCAGGACAGGAACTCAAACAGGGCAGAAGCTGATGCAAAAGCCATGGAGGGGTGCTGCTTACTGCCTTGCTCCTTGGGGCTTGTGCAGCCTGCTTTCTTATAGAACCTAGGGCCACCAGCCCAGGCATACCACTACCAACAATGGGCTGCTCACCCCCAACCAATCACTAATTTAAACAATGCTTTAACAACTGGATCTTATGAAAGCAGTTTCTTAATTAAGGTTTCCTCCTTTTAGATCACATTAGCTTGTTTCAAGTTGACATAAAAAAAAGCCAGCATACCCACCGTAATCAACACTGTAAACAAATGTATCATTAAACCAGCAATTTCATTTCTGAGTATTGATTCAACAGATTCACTTAGACTTATATTGGCAGAAATATTTAACAGGCCATTAATTTGAGAGTTTACATAGTAGAACAGTGTTGATGGCTTCTAAGAGTCCATTAAAAAGCATTATTTCAATAAAGTACAATGCAGAATGTATTATAAAAGTTAAGTGGCTTTCTGTGCAATAATTTTGGAAACATCTCCCACATATATTGTGAAAACAAAACTTCAGATACAAAGGTATAGTGCAGAGCACAAAACATGTTAGATATCTCATACTTTTTGTTCTAGATGTCACACAAAACCAGAAAATTTTCACACTACCTGAAAAATGAACCTAAACAGTATTCAAGGGTTTAGAATACCTTTCTTTCTAAAACCCTAGAAGAAGGAATTCATGTCATATTCAGGAAAAAGGATGGAAGTAGAGGTTACCAAGTCAGGAAAATAAACCAAATGAAGAGAGACAAATCTTGCATATTGTCCTCCATGTATGTTAGTTGGTGTGTGTGTGTGTGTGTGTGAGAGAGAGAGAGAGAGAGAGACAGACAGACAGACAGACAGACACCATAGTGACCATCACTCATTACGTCCCAACTCGCCTTTGGCTTTGTCACGTCTCTGTTTGGGCACTGATTATGTCGTATGACAAAATAGCATAAATATCTATGTATTCAATAGGGAGCCCATGACAGAACACATTACAGATACCACCAAAGTCTCATTTGGTGAATCAGCGTTTTTTTTGGGGGGTCACTTAGTGAGGGGTTACTCACAGGAGGAGAAATGACTCAAGGACAGTTGCATCACCGAAGCAACTTGGGAACTTGGAGCACAGCACAAAGTCTGCAGGCAGCTTAACATGTTGTTGGAGAGTGTCCTTTCCAAGTGCCTCAGTTGTTCTAAACTGCTTTCAGGCAGCTCAATTGGTTTCTGCTTTTTCCAAGGCAGCTAGCTGATCTGGTCTCAGAGTCTTCTTGGCAGCTTGAGTTGTCTGAGAGTCTTTTTTTTTTTAATAGCTTGGCTTCACTCCTTTGAGAGGAACTCTCAGCTTTTATTGCTTACACTGGCAGGACCTATTGAATCTGATCAGTTTTAGGGACTTTCTGAAGCTATTTTGAGTAGTTTACCTTCCTGCTTAAGGAGCTTCCCTGCAGAGTGGAATGTTTTGATCTTGGAGGAAACCCTTACACAGTCAATCTCTTGAATATCTATAGGACATTCCTTCTGCCTTCCAAAGTGTAGGTAACATATGGGAGCCAGGCTTCCTATGCATTTGCCAGCTTTTTATTACACTGATGGATTAAACTTATTCCCACTCACCAACAAACATCCACCATGATTCCTCTGATCTTTTCACGGATCAAAGAGGTAAACCAGGGACATGATGGAGACCATTACCTCTGCAACAGCTATTTAAGACTTTCCAGGTGGTATAAATTTGTGCCATGTTACCTAGGATGTGAAGTTATTTTTAGCGTTAATGTCTACCTCAGCATGTGCTAGCAGAATTCTAAGGCAGTATGATTATTTCACTGCTGTTGAACTTACTATATTGGTTAAAAACAACAACAGAAAACTAGTATGTGCACCACTTGCTCAGGGTGGCTATCTCTATTGTGTAGTCTAGATCTGAGAGATGGGGACAGAGTCTGTCTATAGGCCCAGATGAACCACTGTGGCATGGACTTGCTTTACTCCTGAATTTTATTCTAGTGAATGGGACATCTGTTTTATTATAAATTCTTAGCATATTAAATGATTTTTCTGTTCTACAGCTATAGGAAGCTGAAGCTATAGGAAGATTTGGGAATTTCTTTTTTTTTTTTTAATGTGTAATTATCTGAATTAAAATAGCCATAGATCACCTATGAGAATGGGAAATCTCTGCTGTGTATAATTGCCTAAGCATTGCAATGTTCTTCCTTATTGGGAGTCAGCCTCCTCTCCAGTAAAAGGGGGCTATCATATCATGCATTTCCTTGGGAGAACGGAAGAGTAGGGGGATGAAATTCTGACTGGTCTCGCTAAATCCTTTTGGGGCAGTGTGAATAGGGGGAGATGCCATATGTACAAGGAAGAGAATATGAGAAAGCAAATTCCTACCAAGATTTCAGACAAGGAGATGGCCCAGTGGCTAGAGCATTTTGACATTCAAGCATGAGGTCCTGAGTTTGATTTTAAAAGCCTATCCTGGTGACACATGCTTGTATTTCAATGCTGGGGAGGCAGAGACAGGTGGACCATGTGGCTCACTAGTCGGTCAGTCTAGTCTAACCATTGAGTACCATGTTAGTAAGAGACCCTGCCAGAGAAAAGCTAAGTAGTGAGCTCCTGAGGGACCTGAACAATGACACCTGGGGTTGACTTCTAGTCTCTTCATGAAACTAGATATGGCATATGCCAACTAAAAACGGCATAGGCAGCTGTGCCCATACTTATACACCCACACACATACACACACACACACACACAATTCCTGTCAAGACCCAGTTTACCAGGACAGAATGCACAGAACAAAATGACAGACGAGAATTCCTCATCTTAATTGAAATAACACCAAAAAGCAAACAAGCAAAAAGTAAAACACACCTCACATGCTTGCGGAAAGTTTTAAGGAGAACATGGCTTCCATCTATGCCAGTTGCTTTGACTTTAGGGGACCGGCATATGAAACTCATGAGGTTATTTCAGAGGCAGAATAGCTTCCATGACTCTAGATGGTGCTGAAACATTAGTGAGAAAGCTATTGGTCTTCAAGAGGCTTAGTGACTGCAAAGGAGGGATGTATCAGTGGCTGAACTATGAATCTTTGAGAATTAAACACAATAATGACTCTTTTGGAGACAGTTGCATAGCATTATTTTTTTTTTCCAAGACAGGGTTTCCCTGCTGTAACTCTGACTGTCCTGGAACTCACTCTGTAGACCAGGCTGGCCTCAAACTCACAGAGATCCGCCTGCCTCTGCCTCCTAAGTGCCGGAATTAAAGGCGTGCTCCACCCCACCGGCAGCATGGCATTAAATCTGACTCCTTCCTTTGCTCTAAATGTGCTTAGCGTATTCTAAAGAACTCACACCTGATGTTCAGGAAAAGGAAAGTCTGACATCAAGTCCTGTTAATGAACTTTTAAAATGGAAATTAAACTAATTGTGATCCAAACTCAACATTAAATTCTCTGCAAGATAAGTTTACACTGTAAGCATACAAAAACTTGGCTAAAATGGTTTCAGCGGAAGAGGCTCAGGGAGTGGTCTATTCGCTGTACTTCTGAGGGTCTTCCCATGTGATGCGCAAGGCAGATCTCCAGATCTGAAAGATAGAGATTCCTCTTGCCACACATTTGTGAATCGTGGCTTAAAACAGCAAAGCAGCCTTGAGACTGCAATGGACTCGATGTCTTTGAGGCGAGAACAGAAAGCTCAGACAGTGGAGGGCCAGATGACCAAGTCCCATATTTACTTGTGCCACCAAATTTGGATGGCAAGTCATCAGCTAAGTCGTTTACTCCCCTTTTCACCATGTTCTTGTTTTCTTGGATATTTATAAGTTACATGTCTGAAGTACCAGTTCCTACAGATGTGAGCTCTTTAAATGGTCAATGATGTAACGAAAAATTAAAGCAGGAGTTCCAAATAGTAAGAGCCTTAGTGTTCAGGCCCATATTATACTTTCATACCATCAAGATAAAATAATGAAGAAGACCCATTAAAAACTTCTGCCAAAGAGTAATAATGTAATGAATAAATACCTCTCAGACCAAAGTTAGCCAAAACAATAGCAATGCTTTTCCATATTGGCAGAAGAAATCCCTGCCAGAGAAATACTCATTAGTTCACAGCACAGAAAATGATCATAACTGATTCTATGAGCTGGATATCAAATGTTTTGGTGGCTAACAGGCAAGTCAAATTATTAAGCTTAAGAGGAAAGTCTATGATGGTCACATTTAATCTTCACCAGTGTAGCTGACTTCATTACTTTCTCACTTTTGCACAGCCTATTGAAATCCAAAGAGAAAACATTTGACACTCTCATGACAATTGCTGCATGCTGATTGCGCTGAGTGGAAACCTGGAGACATTGAGAGCAAATGGAGTTGTTGGCAAGATGAGTGAACTTTTTCTATTTCCTTGAGAAGAGCAAAACAGCAAGAGCAAACAGGTTTCAAACTCCTGTCCTGCTGAGACTGGACTACAGCAGCACAGAGCTAACCCTGGTCTAGTGAGGGAAACATGAGGGAAATCCTGAGGACATTCTAGAAAACAGCTGGAAAGCATTGTAGAAGATGATCAAGGTGACTGAACAAAATATATCCATGTAACATGGTGTTCTGGGTAAGATTCTGAAACAGAAAGGGAAGTTAAATAAATGCTAAGGGTATTTGCTAAAGAAGAAACTGTAAGCCATAATATCATCAGTATCGATTCCTTAATTATGCGTAGCAAATATACCACACTGGTTCAGGATGTTACAATAGTGGAAACTGGATATGTGTACAGGGAAGCTGTCTAGTTGATCCAATTTTTCTATCCATCTAAAGGCATTCTAAAGGAAAAGTATACTTAAAAAAATTATGGGGCCAGTGGTATGTCTCAGTGGGTAACAGCATGTGCTCCAAGCCTGATGATGTGAGTTCAACCCCTGAAACCCACATGCTAGAAGAAAAGAACCAATTCCTGCAAACTGTCTTCTGCCCTCCAAATGACCGACTTGGCAAGTGTCACGTCTCTCACCAAACAAACAAAATAAATAAATAGATGTGAACAAAAAAAACCACAGAAATTCCCAGTCCCTGCTATCTTTTCTATCTATGACATGATTTTGATGGGACACATTTGATACATGTTTATATAATTCAGGTCGATGTCATTCTTTGGGGTTTCAGATACGTTTTATGCCTCCACAAGATCTTCAGGACTCATTGTATCTTTGCCCTTTGCCTATTTTGTTTAACAGTCACACCAAACAACCATTCCTGTTTCCTGCTGTAGGGCAGTGGAAGAATCAGAAATCTGGGTTGCTACTGGCATATTTTGTATCTAGATCTTGACAATGGACAGAGCAAAGAAATACACATGCTTAGGATGAACCTGTGTATAAACACATATTTATGAATATTTACGTGTATAACTATCTATTTCTATATGAAGGAAAGTATGAATAAATGCTTTTAATCTCAACCTCTAAATCGTGACCATGTAGAACATAATAGATGTTCTTTGTTTATTTGTACCTGCTCTCTCTACGTGAGGTTATTTTACTTAGGTATCTTTCCCTCGTAATGACTATTTCAAAGTGAAATAAATGTTTAGCGGCTCTGTAAAGATGTCTAGAATACCCATACTTGAATATATCTTCAAAGTATGTGGTTTTGATTTAAAGTTATCAGAAACAAAATTAAGGCTAGGATACTTAATCAAATGGTAATGAAAGTTGCTACAGTTATGGATGACATTTAAAGCTACATATTATAAAACAAAGTAACATCTGTAATTGGAATTATAGTTTTATGCTGTTTATGTATTAAATACTTTCAGAATTATTATTTTATACTAGAGACATTATTTTATGATACTACACATCCTATAGAACAGACAATGAAATTGCTCTTGCTTATTAACTTGAAGAGATTTTTCAAAAAATATTTATTTTATGTATATGAGTGTTTTTATGTCATGTATGTATGTGCACCAGGTGCATGTTCAGTGCCCTGAAGAGGTCAGAAGAAGGCTGGGAACCAAGTCTGAATTATGCAAGAGCAACAAGTGCTCTTAGCCACCTAACTGTGTCTCCCGCTGCTGTAGTGATTTTTTTATTTCTTTAATTTTTTTTCTGGTTTAACAGTAGCATGTGTCCATTGATAACACAATGAATTGTTTCTGAAATTTTGATTTGGTTTTTCTGTCATCTAATATTTTGACTTACTATTTTAACACTGATTTCTACTTAAATTTCAAAAATGAAGAGAAACTGGAGTTAGAATTTCTGTATTTGATTACAGTTTTGTTAATTAATTAGTTTGGCAGCTGGAGCAACTCAACTCTAAAGCCTTGTTGCCTTCATTTGTAAAATAGTGTTTATTATAAACTTACTTTGAAAATACAGTTTTAAAGGCCCAAACAACTGGCAAATGTGGAAATTTTGAATATACGCAAAAGAATTACCGTATCTGCCTACAAATTAGATAAAACTGCTGATAGCCCTTATTTCACAAAAACCAGAAATACCGGTGACAATTAATTTTCATTGTCAATTTGGTTGAGTTTGGGAAATAGAGCATATCAGTAAAGCACACCTCTGGGTCTATCTGTGAGGGCATTTCTAGACATGGGTAGACCCTGGAGGCTCTGACCTAAGCAATGGCTAGTCCATTGATTGGTCCAAAATTTGAGTGGTCTATTAAAAGGTATTAGAGCTGAAGACGGTGGGACCTTGTTGGAGAAAGAGAGTATTCCCCATTCTTCTGCCTGCATCCTGGGAAGGGTGTGCCTGGTTTGACCTCCCCACCTGTTACCTACCTCTGTATGCTAGCTGTCAGGGAGTGAAAAGCCTCGTTTTGGCCTGACTTTCCACCATGATGCTGTGCCTCACCATAGGTCTAGAAACCATACAGCTAGGCAACCATGGACTGTTGTTCCTGGAACTCTGAGCCCAAATAAAAGCCTTCCTCCTTCAAGTTGATTCTGTCAGGCACTTTGTCAGAGTGACAAACTTCTGACTAACACAGTACCTATTTTCTAAAATTCAGGAAAATGCAATGTAGTGTCATTCCTTGAATAAATAAATGCTAATTAAGAAAAAAAAAGGGTATTCAGATTTGCGGCCATTCACTGATGAGTTTGTGGCAGTGGGAATGATGAACACGATTATATTCCATACAGAAATGATTTTAGTAGAGTATCATAATCATTTGGATCCAAAGTTAAGCTCTCACTGAACTCAAAGTCAAGGCAAGAATGAACTCTTTTCTCCCTACTTCATCATCCATCAGCCAGTGAAGACAACGGGGTCATCATTAGCGCCAAGAAGGCACAGCACAACTTGGAAAAAGAATTATACACTTGGTCTGTGAGCCTCAGTATCTTATTCCACAAAGTCAATCAAGAGTCACCGTCCCTTGTCTTTGGAGAATGTATTTGTGTCTGCCAGACTGGCAGCAGAGACACAAGACAGCTAGATGTTGCTGCATTCCCACAGGGTGCTCTGTGCTCTAGCTGATGTCTCTTGCTCAATACCAGGGAAGAGACAATTAATAGAACACTTAATTACAGCAGAGAGGTGGTGGCAGGAACAACCCAGTGAAGCAAGAAAATCCATCCCAAGAGCCCTTGCATTTTAGATAACGCTATATGGACAGGGGAGGAGTTGTCTTTGGTGTGTCTAGACAAAATGGGCTTGAGCTTTCTGAGGAAATTCTTGTGCTAGCAGGGTTTGGAAATAGGGCTAAGTGTTTTCCAAGCCCTCTAGAGGGACATCGCAGTGGTGACAGAACACAAACAAAATAAACCTTTAGCATCAGCTGCAAGCAACAGAGGATGATGCTTGCAGAATAGACAGAACAATAGGCTGGTGTGTAACCCAACAGACAAAAGAATTGAGACATCACAAGAACTGAGTCCAGCTCCCATGCTCCCATGCGCATGACTCTGACTCCATACAGTCACCGCTTTTGCTTCTGTTTCAACTCCTTTTGTATTTATAATTGGAAAAGAGAATTGGTTATTTGTGGAAAATGCCTAACATGAATGCAATCTGTCTCATTATCGATTTAGAAGGTTTGTAATATGTGTCTATCTGAAATAAATACATAGTGATGCAGAGAATTTGAGTTTGGTTCTAAAACAGGTTAAATCAACAGAGTATCAGCAACATATGTATATGTACAAATTGCACATCTGTATAAGCTGCGTCATGTACATACAATAAATCAGAAAGTTGTTATGCAATGATTACACTGAGAATGAGGGTTAGTGCTTTCCCTGTAATTGCAATATGAACTTTTCAAGGTTGTTTTGCTCTAGATAAAGTACTTAGAGAATCTGTCCCCTAGAAACCAGTGAACTTTTTAAGGGCTTCAGGAATATTTTTGTAAGATAATTTTAAAAATGAAACACATTCCCTTCAAACTAATTAAACGTACAAAGTCTTTCCACGAAATTCATTTTAAAGGTTTGTACACACTTTAGCAGGTGAATATTTTCTCCTTTGGTTGTGTATATTTTTACGTGTACACAGTGTACAGACTTGTAAGTAAAACATGTTTTCATTTAAAAATAACTGCAACAATGCAAACAATGTAAAGATTGCAACAAACGTTTAAAGTGGAGTATATTTATGTTTACTAGCATAGTACTTGCACACAGGCCCTGTCTCCTTTTCTAAATATATGATGCTAATGGAATTCAAGAGTACATGCCTACTTGTCCCTTGCAGATGTCCCCATGGATGAGGAAATGCAGGGTGCCTCTCAAGAACGGAATGACAAGGTAGCAGATCCTTTCTCTGGAGCCGGGGAATGCAGTCCCACCGACGCTCTGATTTAAGTACTCCTGACATCCAGAGCCACAAGGTAATAAGTCTGTGCTATTCTAACAAAGAAGTTTGTGGCCACTTATCACAACAGCCACAACTCATAGTGATGCCAGTTTCTCAGGCAAAAGGTTGTTGTAAAGGGGGAATTCTGTCAGCTCAGTGAGGGGTGGTGGGAGCCTATCCAGTCCCATTGCTGAAGTCCTTTTAAAAGTGGCTGGTGTAATCATGGGGCTGTGTATGACCATAAAGGTGTTCAATCAGGGTGATGCAGCCAGAGCCAGAACAAAAGGTTCTGAATATGGAAAACATATCCCTCAAGATACACCAGTTTCTCCCCAAATCATATTAACTTCCCCAAAAAAACAATCCATGCTTTATCAAAATAAGTCCTTCCCTTCACTAAAAATTAAGAACCACAAAATTATGGTTTAATATTTAGTTTTACTAAGTGATCTATCAAATGGAAGATTACAGTCATCTTGCAATTAAAAACTTGTATTAAATAACAAATATGAATAACTAGGGAGCAGTTATGGGGAGGCCTATGCAGATAGAGAGGACAGAGGACAGTCAAGCTCCACACAGTAGATGAGCTTCTGAACCTCTCCAATATCCAGGCTATGCTGCATTTGTAACTACAGGAAAAGGCTTCATTAATCCTGTTTGTCTGGTTCACATGGGCATTGAGTTGGCAACTCTTAGATTTGTGACCTGATGCTTAGCGCCCAGTCTGGCTTAGCGTTCACAACATTCTCCCTAGTAGTCAGTCTTCAGGGGCTCATAAAAAGCTAGCTAGGAGTGACCCAGATTTTCTGTGCTGGTCTCCATTTGTACCTCATCTAGGAATCAGGGTGACAGGAGAGGAATTAATCTGTATTTAGTGTACACAGGGCACCCTGGGCTGCTGCCTACAGTCAGGCAATGGTTCTCAGGCGTGGCTTTGGATTTCTAAAGTCAGCAACACTGGAAAGCTGCTATAACTCACTTCCCAGCCTTCTTTCTGCATAGATCAGAAATTCAAGACCTGCCTTGGCAGTGTATTTTAGCAAAACCTTTTAGTGTTACTTGCTCCATTGTGTTGATTTTCTTCCAGGAAACAATGCTCTAATTGAAAGTTTCCTTTTCAGGAGTGATAAGGAAATAAAGGGGAGGAGAGCAATTACAGGGGAAAGATGCAAATTTGATTTTTCTCTTTTCCCCTTAATAAATCACTAATATAATCCTTTCCTGTTCGTTTGTGGCTATAAATAAAAATGTCTTTCCTGTGAACAGGCTTTTAATCTAGAGACCACAGGGAGGCTTTGGAAAACCTGGAAGTTTATGAATCTCTTAGGCATTTACTCAGTGATTAGGTTTTTAAACCATCGTGTTCCATTCAGCTTCAGTTAACTCACTGTGGTCTTAAAGCTGTTTTAAATACCAAGCAAGATCACCATGGTCAAATGAGAGTAAAGCAGGATGCATTGTCTGGGAGTAACTTAGCATGAATATGACTAATTCAGTACTCAAACCTAAAGTCTTCCTTAGCTAATGTAACAACCCCTTCACTCAACTCCAGCATGCACTCCCCCAGTTTTATTCAACAGGGTCTTCCTAAACCTACGATAGCCAGACAGTAAGTGCTAAATGATACGGAGACCACTTGATGATCAGAAAGGGAAGGATACGCAATCTGCCTAAACTTCAAGGAACAATACAGTTGAGACCCCATTTGCAGTGAATCCTAGAGTATATCTCAAAATCTGTTCCTCGCCTGTCATTTTGTATCGTACATTTAGGAATGGTCTCTTCTCTGGCTTCACACATCTAAGGTATTAGATGTTAATTCCCTATTCCAGACACTATCTACATTTTAGTCAAAAATCTGAATGCCCCTTAGGTCTAAGAGTGACTACACAGTTACCCTTGTGCAGCGTCAACCACAACTTTCTAACTCACGATCATCATTGAAACAGTCTTGGATGTACCATGCTTTCTTTCTCATTTTGTCCCATTCATTCAAAAAATAATTCTTGTAAATTTAATCTTCATCCAATTTGTTGATTAAATTAAAAATCAACTTTGAGAGTTCAGAGGGCAGCTGAATCAAGATATCTTGCATAATTAAGAGTTTAATAGTGCCTTGTCCACACAGCCAACTGTCCACAAACACAATCACCTGTGAGCCCTCATCTACACAGCCAGCTACGTGGAAACATTCTCACATGTAAACCTTTAGAAGAAATGTTTGCTCCTTTCTGTGGTTAAAAATGGCCCATAGTTTTATGACTAGCCACATCCTGTGAAGGTTTTTCTCTCTTTCCTACTTGTATTTCTGAAATTATTATGAACATTTGTTCCGTAGCTGTCCCCATACTAACCTTGGCATTTATCAGTCTTTGATCCTCTTCTGTAAAAGAGGAAGGAAGGGAGGGACGGGGGAGAGAGGGAAGAAATGAGGGCGAGATTACATTCTCTGGTTCTTTCATCTTGAAGTCCTTTCGCACGTTATTTCTTACAACCCAGAATCCCTCCAGATCCCAGCTGACTGCATCTCTGATCACAATGAATGTCGCCATTGTTTTCCTACTTAAGCACTCAAATTATCTCCCTGAATTCTGCTTCTTCAACACCCCTCTATGCCTTGAAATCTCGTGCTTAGTATTCGACAGTCACAGCGACCGCTGTTTGTCTTTATCAGATTGTTCTCACTCTGCGTAGACTTCAAACAGAACCACATTGCACAAATTCTGATGTGTTAAAGAAGCTGCACCCCTCTTCTTGCTTTTGACTACACATTTTTCATTCAAAGCAAAGCGACTGAAATACATTTAGTCACTTAAGATTAAACCTATTTAATTTCTGCGAGCTGTCTCAGTGTGCCTGGCCATCTGGCTCTGTTTTCATCATCAAGAATAACCAAGCACAACTGAGATGGGCGGAATAGTCACGTTAGCCTCCAACTTCAACATGATCTGCATAGTAGGACAGCTGCCAGCTATTTCATAACAGATCCAAGAAGCCAGAGTGGTTCCTAAGAAAGTTTGAGAAAAAAAGAGAGATTGGTTTTCTGCATAACCACCTTCGTTTCTCCACTTTCAGCTTCAAGATACTCTTCTACCTTTCTCCTGGCTTCAGAGTCTGTCTGGAATGCATATGCAGGACATTCTTCATGCTGCTATATTTTCTGTAGGCTTAACTTGGTTAGGAAAGCTAGAGTTAGATACTATTGTATAATATATATGCTCATATTGATGGGATTGTTTTGTTGCAATTCATAAAATTAACTGAATGGACCTAGAAGAACTGTATGATACAACTGAACTAAGAGGTCCATTGACTTTTAGTGTTATTTTACTGTCTACTAAAATTATTTTTAAAATTTTAATAATTGGAGAAATCATTTTAGCTTCATTAGAAAAGGGCAAAATGACTGTCCTTATGAAAGTTTTAAAACAAAATTACCCCCATTTGTGGCAGTAAACTAAGGGTTTGAACCAGTCTTCGTACCAAGAAGATTAGAAAGCCTGCATGGAATGTGTTGTAAAGTTCACCATTCCTGGATATATACCTGAAAGGATCTAAGCCATCAAACAGTAGAGATGCCGCCAGGCCTATTTTCACTGTGGCAGTATTCACAATAGCCTAGTTATGGAACCAGTCTAGCTGCCCATCAACAGAAGAATAAAGACAATGTGGTATATATGCACATGATATTTTATCCAGCCATGCCATTTGCAAAAAAAATGGATGGACTAGATTACCACATTAAGCAAAACAAGTCAGTCTCACAAACATAAGTATTGCTTGTTTGTTAAAATTCTATGCAAATACTTGGAATTAAAAGCTGGGCTATTTGGAAAGGGAAAGGGAGCTAGCTGGAGGGGAGATGGGGCAAACAGAGGGAAACGGTGAGCATGAATATGATTGAATTTCTTTATAAATGTGTATGAAGATATCATGTGAAACATTATTATTGTATGCTAACTAAAATATATTAGGTGTATTTGAGGAGGTCAGCGTCTTAAGGTGGTTAAGATTTATTAGATGAAGTGAAATGAATATAAAGAATTGAATCAAGTAGTTGAGGCTTTTTGAGCCTGGGGTTTTGATAACCCAAAACTATAGTGGCAGGGATGGTGAGTAATGATTCAGAAGTTGAGGCGCAGAGCCAGCCTATTATGAGATCATTATAGATCCACAATGTTTTAGATTAGATCTCAGAAGACCATAGGAACAAGACTGAACTGGAAGTATACCAGTTTTGCAGAGGCCGTAGGATATCCTGAGAAGATTTGAAAACTCAACTCTACCACAAAGTGCAGTTGTAATCAATGTGACCAGGATTTGTTTCTAATTAGTGTCAATAGTATTTGATTCAGAATCGATAAAGTTCCCACTTGTTTTTAATATGTTCTAACCCTCTCTGTCCCTTTTCTATTCCTGTAATTTGTTTTACCCTCTTCTAGGTTTGTTTTTGTTTGTTTGTTTTGTTTGTTTTTAATGGCTAAGTGATGTATACTTGTCATTAAAATGTATTTATATGTTTAAAGTGCATAATTTGATATTTTAAAAGTTTATGTTAGGGTTGAAGAGAAGGCTCAGCAGTTAAAAGGGCCTGCTGGTCAGTCATGAGAACCAGGGTTTGGACCTCAGCACCCATGGCAGGCAGCTCAGACACCCCTGTAAGTCTAGCACTAAAGGATCGCGTGTGCACACACACATACACACACATATGCATGCACACAAAATCTCTTTAAAATTTGTTCTAAACTGGCAAATAATTGTTGAGGTTTGTGAGATGTGGAGGGCTGTGTAATATTTTGATCCATATACACAATATAGACTTAGTTAAGGTAGTCAGCATGTGTATAACCTCAAAAACTTGTGATTTTTACAGTCAGAATGTTAGAACTATTTGCCTTTGGTCGTTCTATAGTGCAATCATCACTAAATCAGATCCCACCAGGCTGAGTCTTGGCATTCCGTGATTCACGTTTTCCCTGTCCTCATTTCTCCCATTCATTTTACTCTTTTGTAATCTGATTTCCACTTTCAAATTCTGTGATGTTGATTATTTTCATTCCACGTATACAAGAGATCATGTAGTGTTTGTGCTTATATATCTAGCGTATTTCACTCAGCATCATGCCCTCCAGTTCTCATGTTCACGAATTTACTTTCCCACCAACACTGTAAGTGGATTCTCCTTTCTCCACACCCTAGCTAATGGTCTTTATCTGTCTTTTTTATTATAGCCATTCTAACAGCTAGGAAGTAGCACCTCATTGTTTTAATTTGAATTGTTCTGATGATTAATGACACTGTATTGTATATTTTAGTTCTGTGTATGTCTTCTTTTGGGAATCATTTATATTGATCCTTTGGCTGGTGCCTTGCTATTGAGTTGTTTGAATTTATTAAACAATTAAGTTATTGGCTACTGTTGCTAAAACTCCTTCCCAGGGGCAGACATAGCAATAGGACCTCTTCCTAAGGCCTCAACCAAGGGATGCTTCCACCAGAGTTCACTTCTAGGAAACCAATGAGTTGACTGGGTTTCCTTATAGAACATAGGTGAGGTGTACATTCAGGGGTGTGTATCCTCTTACCCTAATAGACTGCACCTGGAAAGCCTCACCCACAAGGGATGAGGGCATCCCTGTACCTACATAGATTGAGCCTCCATCTCTTAGTTTTCCCCAGCCCTTCTTTAGCCCCTCCTTCAGGCCACCTACAATTAAGCCAGAATTGCACACAGCAGGAAGTAGGGTGCAGATGGTCTCATGACCCTCTCCATCTCTCCATGAAGGGGTGCAAATAGTCAACAAGCCCAACTGGGACGATCCTCTTGCAAGGGAACCTAGCTGAACTCCACAAGGTGATGGTTGCTTGGACCAGAGGACAGTACTCACAACAGCTACTTAGATACACAGTTTGCAAGTATTTCTTTTTATTTCATGGGTTGGCTAACTACCAGAATTTTCTTTTCTTTTCTTTCTTTTCTTTTTTTTTTTCCAGACAAGGTTTCTCTGTTGTAACTCTGGCTGTCTTGGAACTCACTCTGTAGACCAGGCTGGCCTCAAACTCACAGAAATCCACCTTCCTCAGCCTCCCAACTGCTGGGATTAAAAGCATGCATCACCACTGCCTAGCTTTTCTTTTCTTTCCTTTTCTTTTCTTTTTCTTCTTCTTTTTTTTAATTACCAGCATTTTTAATGCACTAATCTCATTTGTTTTTGCTTTTGTTGCTTCTGCCTTGATGTTTATGCCTTGTGTTTCTCAGGTCATTGTTGTGAAGTTTTCTCTCTTTTGTGTGTGCTCTAAAATCTTTACCGCTTGCCATCCTCAATGTAAGTCTTTCAGGAGTTGATTTGCACATGATTCGATAAAGAGTACATTTAATTTGTCTACGTATGCATACTAAGTTCTTCTGGCACCATCCATTTAATGAATGCCTTTCCCACACTGCACATTCCTGTGGGAAAACAGTTTATCGCAAATATGCAGAATTACTTCTTGATCACATCCTCAGCCTCAGGTGCAGTAGTTGGCTACAGATTTATCAATTGGGATATTATAAGGCAGAAAAAAATTCTGTTTGCTTAATCATTATAAAAAGGAACATAAAACTCAAATCATTCACACTATAACTTGATTCTTATTTCGATTTTGAATGGGGTATACTGTAATTAATCTTTAAAAAACCTAACTCTTAATGCTATTAAAGATGATATAGGGTTATGCTCAGGAGAGATAAATTCTATTTCCAATTGTGGTGCTTAATGAGTTTTACAAAGTCAGATAAATTTCCCCAAAGTCCTTCATCATATAAAAGTTTTCACATGACAAATTTAAAAATTGTATTTTGTACATTTTTGTTTATAATTAGACCTCTGTTCATGATAGAGGCATATAAATGATAGGTATTTCTCTACTTAAATTTTATAATTTTGTTAATCTTTTGTCACACCATATAAACTTTATGTCAGCAATAATATTCTACATTATTTCACATGTATTTCTAGTAAAATATTGTCTAGCTCTAGCAATAAACTCTTATATAATTGTCAGACAGTGAGTGTGTTTTAAGTGTCTCCTCAGCATGCAAGAATGTGTGAACAATTCTGCTTTTCTTTCTGTGTATATGTGTGTTTGTGTGTACTCGTGTGAGTAGGTATGCACACATGTGTACATACGAAAATGAAGGTCAGAGGTCAACATCAGATGTCTTTCTCAATCATTCCCCACCTTATTTTTAGAAACAGAATCTTTTCCTGAAACTGGAGATTGACATTTCTGTAAGGCTGGCTGATCAGCAAGCCCCAGGGATCCTCCTGTCTCTACCCTCCCCCATCTCTACTCCATTCCCCTCTGCCCTCATCCCTGCCAACCTCAGTTCTGGAATTCCAGGTGCACATCACACTAGGGTCTCTAGACAAGCACTGGAAATCTAAACTCAGGTCCTCATGCTTGTGTAGCAAGAACTTTACAGCTTGAGCCCTCTTCCCAGCCTCTATACTTTTCTTTTCAAAATAACTTTCAGGAAGTACCATCTAGAAGAATCCTACCACCAACATTCAAAAGGTACCAAATGATATCACTAAAATTCAGGCTCTGTAAATTTCTGGATCCAGGTTCTCAGCATTTCCTAGATAGCACCCAGGCCATACTTGGAATCTCTTGTCTAATTTCTGTTTGAAAATTTCCTTAGCTTTCTCCCTTTTCAACTGCTTAGTCTCTTTAGTATATAGTAGTCAATGTTCTAGTTTACTTCATTATTTTCCAATATAATTCTTTCTAAGGTATAACCTGCATATTAAAAGATCTTCACTTATGCGCTCCTATTTAGAGTCATTTTCAGCCATTGAGTTATTAGTTACTGAAAAAGGTGTGGTATTTTCCTCAAAGTAACATTTTCCATCATTAAGAAAGCAATATCCCTTTTCTCTTTATAGAACTATTTTCTTTAGAGAGAATTCTCAGTTGGCATAAAACAGTGGATGTCAGAAGCACATGTGCCAAACTGCAGCCCAGCCAGCCAGGAATAAAATGCTATGGAATGGGAAGACAGATGCATTTGGTGAAGAAATACTAGTGTTTAAAATTTTAAATCCATGGAATTCAATTTTGTCCAAGACACCAGTAAACAAGTGTGGGATAAATGTAAGTGCTATGTTGTCCTACTGCCAAAATGTGTGCTACATGGAATATTAGCCTCATCATATTAGTTTGGCACTTGAAGAGAGTGCTCTTGTGTCTGCCTTTTCTAGGAATTAATCAAAATGTAGTTTAGCATGAATGAAATGCTGGGCAGTCTCCTGACCCTACTTATTAGTAAGGCTCACAGAAAAACAGACAACAGTAACAACACTTAAACAGCCTTTAGCAGTTCTTAAATTCTCGAGATAGTCTCTTGTGTCTGATACACGTCATGGCTATGTCTCTCTCTCTCTTTCTCTGTGTGTGTGTGTGTGTGCGCGCGCGCATGCTGGAAGTTACTTTTCTTGTTGTTGTTGCTTGGTCTCCATGTCAGTAGTAGCACAAACAGGTATAGATAGTGGTGAATTTAACACAGTGCTTTGATGTATTAAGCTTACTGCCATGCCACGACATGGATTTAAGGTAATCTTTTTTGGGATGAGGAATGATACCTCTGTGTACATGGAAAAATTGAGCCAATATGTTGTAATCATAATGGTGGTCTTTGGTGCCAGTGTGTTGCTTTCCAAATATTTACAACTCATCTTTCTTTTAACATCACTAAGAGTTTTCAGTTTTAAATCCTCCTAGAGACATAGATGGACACTAGATTTGCTTTGGATAGCCAAGTATGATCACAAATGGTCTATACATCAATTAGAGGAAAATGTGACTATGGGCACGCTACTTATTGTATCTTTCAAATAAGGCATTAGGCTAGAGTGTCTTAAGACTTAGGCTGAATATACAACATAAGCATTTAAAAATGTTGAGTTACTATTTGAGATAATTATAGATTATTATTATGATTTTTCTTATTGCAATGTAACCTAGTACCTCTTCTGATTAGTGAAAAATTGGCTGTCTATATACTTTTAGTTTTTTGTGACTGTCTGCTTCTGTTACCTCTCTCTTACCTCCTTTAGTCTATGCCCGTGCCTAGTGATTGTGATGGGTGAGTAGGCTACAGGCAGAGCTCCCTAAGTAATCAACACATAAATAGTCACTGCTATCTATTCTTAAGTTTAACTCTGGTCTATGTCATGCTACTCAAAGAGAATTCAGACTGACAACATGAATCATCTCTGTGTCATCTGGGAATGATTCACATTAGCTAATGACTGGCCTTCCAAGTACTGGCCATATGTTTTTGTTGAAAATGCTATTAACTGATGGACTGTAGCCATTATCTAAATTAGCAGATATTTAAGCCTAGATGTTCAGTATGGAAGCTGGACAGTTGGAAGCATGTTGTCTTTAGCTGCAGGGAAGGTGAACTGTCAGAGACTTAGTGGCTTGTCATTCTTTGATCTGTGGAATACACATTTTCCCTTGGAAATCCCTTCAGGGAGTCACATGTCTTATTCAAAACAAAATTATCTAGGAAGAGATTAGTATTTCCCATCAGAGCTACTAAATATTAGCTTGGTTTTCCTTACTTGTTATGCAATATATTAAAATAGGTAATGACAGGTGAAATATATTTTAAAATGACTTTAATTTTGACCATATATTATGCTGTATATGATATTATTTTAGCAATGTATAAGATCTGTAGTTGATATAAAATGAAATCTGAACAGTCAATAAATACGAACTATGTTTAATCTCATAATTTATTAGTGAAAAGAAAGTTGAAACCACGGGGAGAATTCATTTCAATGCCATACAGCTGACCAAAAATGCAAAGGTTTAAAGAAATGGCAAAATGTTTTATGCATTTTAATCTCATATATTTTGAATGAAATAATCCCACTAGGAGGCTTACTTGTGAATATTTTATCAACTTTGGTATTCTCCTATGACACAGAAATTTTACTTCTGATATAAAATCTAGGAATGCTATCACATAAGTTACTAGTAGTAATAAAAATGATATTGCAGCATTCTCTAGACCAGAAGAGAATTACAAACTCATTTGCAACCATTTGCTGAATGAATGGACTATAATGCATTCAACTAAATGTTAAAGAACTGTTAAAACACAGACTAAATAGACCTGTGTAATCAATATATTTATGTATTGGACATAGTTTATTTCATGGAGAAAATAAAATGTGGCTATTATTCAAATATCATAAACATTCAAACATCAATAAACAAAATATCATAAACCTTCTAAATAATCACAGTTGCATGTAAACGTGTTTCGTAGCTAGAGCACAATACCTGACGGAATAAATAAATTAAGAATGGGTTTCTGGACCGCAGATGGAATTTTAAAAAGGATTTCAAATTTATCTGTGATATTTTATTATTTTAACAAAGTTTTAAGAAAAAGAATGAGACCAAGGGGGAAAGCCACTGTTTCAAAAACAGAAACAAAAAAAAAGAGGAAAAGCACAAATGGGCAGTCAAATTTAGCTTAGAACAAGTTAAATTGGTGTTCTTTATATGTTCCCTGTTTCTGAATTTACATTTTATAAATGTTTTCTTTAATATGTAAATGTAGCCCTTCGGTGGATGTAATGTATTCTATTGAATGTGCAACTCTTCATCAAACTCCTTGACAGACTTGAACTATAAGATGAAATGGTTTATATCGTCTCAAGAATACCAGTCGGAGAAGGCCAGACAGCACCCAGTCCCAAGCCAAACTGTGTTTTTCTGAAGCCTATGTTCTCTTGGTACTGGGTCTATATTTTTTCCATATCGTATTTTATATATTATAACCATATGTAATTTTCAGGCTTGTTTCTCTTGAAGACTCGACAGCACAGACAGTTAATAAATCAAAGATCAGTTCTTATTTCAGGATGATAGTTAGAGCAATTTGAAGGCTCGCTTCTTAGTCTAGTTTGGTATGTGATAAGAAGTGTTTCCACCAGCAGACTGTGAGGGCAAGCAATTGAGTGTTACTTGTGAATGAAAGCGTTGAACAGAGCTTCTTTTGGGCTCTTTTCCCTTTGCTTTACCAGATAGATATAAACGAAGAGGACACAGGGGATGACATAGCTTTAGAAGGGTAAATCCTCCTCTCTGAATCACTACCTCAGAAAATCCACTTGATCAGTGCTGCTTCATAGTGAAGAAAAAACTTCCACTGTGTTTAGATCAATTTATATATTTGGGTCAGTGACTTACAAGTATTATGGATGTTTTAAAGAGTATATTATGGATGTTGTAAAGACCATATTTGTTTACATGCTCACCAGAATGAGAGAATGTCTCATTCATCCATCAACACATGATGTTTTAAATTGGCTTATTATTTGATATAGTGTGATTATCTAAACATATCTGCACAGTATTTTTTAACACGAAAAGTACTTGTGTCCCAGAACTGATGGGCTGTCTGCAGGTTATATACAGAGGTACATATAAAATACTGTACTAGTCCAATTTCATAGAATGAGAGGCATATGAAAGGCATATGTGACTTTCAGACCAAGAGACGCTACTCCAACAACACCATAAAATATTGTGAAAACTCTTTGACAAAACTCTGGAAATTCTGAGAAAAGTAGAGAATGAATTTGGGGGAGCAAAAGAAAACATGGTTCAGCAAAAATAACAACAACCCAGGGAAAGCTGTCAGAGTAGAGCTGTCATGTCAGCAAGAGCCTCCAGCACATGTTGGCAGACACAGGCTCTTTGATGAAATAGTCTGGCCTTAGCAAGAAGCAAGATATGCAGGGCAAAGATTGGAGAGAACACATGGCTTGGGGGCTCCTTAGCATAGAAGATGTAGGAAATTCAGGTAGGAATTTTAGGATTGTGGGGTTTAGAAAACTCTTTTTAGGATATAGGGTTGGCTAAAGCAGCTTTAAGAAGGTTGAATGTAGAGTACAAGAATCTATGAAACTGTTCTAGAAGGGTTTGTGTTTGTAAGTAAAAACTGATAAGAAATAGTTGCAAAGGCTCCTTCACTCCTTGTTGCAAACTCAAACAAGGCATAGTTTTGATGGATGGTTAGAAGTCCATTAGCTCAGCAAACACCTCAAGCATACACAGTTTATACAACACACTGTATTACTCTAAAAGCCCTGCACTTAAAGTGATTCTGTGTACAAGTAAGTGGTAGTACTAGGAGTCCTGCCAACAATGAGAAAGTACTGGAATTCCATGCCCTCAGTGGACTGGTTTAAAAGAAGAAAAAAAATTTTTTCAGTTGACTTCTACTTTGGTGCACTATTTGGGAATTTTTCTATATGAACTACTTTGGTTTTGGTTTTTGTTTTTTAATGTGCCTTCAATGGCAGGTAGCTTTGTAGGTCACAGGGTTTCTGAGCTCAAATACAGACAGTGCTACTTAGCAGCCATTTGCTTTGGAGTGAGTTGTGTGACTATGCTTCCTGTCCCTTTCCTCTTCAGCAAATAGGAATAATCACAATGCAAATCTAGTGGCAGTTGATTACTTGAGTTATTGGTATATAGACTGCCGTAGGATGAATCATAGCTCCCCAAGACTGCTGACTCTATGTTACTTCAGATGGTAAGACACATCTTTACAGAAGTGGTCAAGTTCAAGATCTTCAAGTGGAGAGAATAGAGATGGAACCAATTTCCTTTGTGTTGTTACCCAGATAGTAATAATGTATTACAGCTATAGAAATTAATATTAACATGTGGGCCCATGCCAGCAAACTCTTACATGGTTGTTTTTCTTATTTCATAAGTGTCCAGAATTGCACACTCTTAAGAACTTAGAACAAGAAAAACTCATGGGCCATTGACTGTATATTCAGGGGACTTAGCTACTAAATATAGGAAGGTGTCCCAGATAGAAACTTATTGTGAGGAAACACATGAAGTGGACATACGTCCAAGTTTGATGTTCCTTCTTTCAGTGGTAGACATTTTCATCAGATCAAGCAAGGTAGGAGGACCAGCCTTTCTCCTCCTGCTAATTATGGTGTCCAATTTATATGCCAAACAATATACCTCCTGGCAGGGTTATGTAATACCTTTGAGGAAACTTTGAAAACAATAGCCTTCAACAGTGTCTAGAGCTAACACTGGCTTCCCAAAGAATAAACTATGCATGGAAGGGAAGATAGTCTACAACAGTGACCAACAGCCTTTGGAATCAAGTAAGCCAATAATTGAATAAAATTAAATAATTCATGAAGGTACATAGAACTTGGCCTTCTTACTAATACATAGTCAGTAAAGACTATCCTCAAAAAAATATGAAGCTAAAAATGCTGTTATTTAGAAGCTTAGGGTATTTACCAGACAATTGGTTTAAAGGTGAAGATATGCACAGATTTTGAACACAATGTGTTCGGTTCTGTTTTTTTGTTTGCTTTTGTTTTTGCTTTTTGTTTTGTTTTGTTTTGGTCTGCCATGGTTTGTGCTCACTCCTGAGACTGTACAAGGTTTGAGGCATGGTGTGATCAGCATGACAGGTTGTGGTGACTTCCTGAAAAGAAAATATGATAATCAGGATGCTTGTATCAATTTTTAAGAAGCTTCAGTTTGGATTAAAATATCTTGCCTATGAAAGTAGATATTGGGATCAAAGACATTATGAGTAAATGAAACCTTATTTTACCAAGTTCAGACACAGAGAGGAAATTATCAGAAATCATTTCAACTTTTCCTGGCTCATTTTTAACATTTAACGAACATGACAAAATTTGGGTACTATACAGAGTACCCAAAGGAAAGTATATGGGTTGGGCCTCTACTACTTGTAAATACCAGGATAAACATGTGACCTGCTTCCGGCTAATGACACTTAGGAAAAGTTTACAAAGAGGCTTATGGAAAAGGTATTTTCACTTCAGTAATGATGAAAAAAGTTTCCTTCCTTTGTGTTTCCCTGCCTTCAGTCATGGAGTACAATTGTGTAATGCTGTGAGTTTCAGTGGATACTGTAGGGCTCAGGGAAAGAATCAGATGACCTAGAGAGCTTCTGACCTAGAAGCATGACAGTGCTGAGCTGCTCCCCCACCTTAACCCTGAGGCCACTTAGCTCCTCTGGACTTCTAATTAGAAGCAAAATACGAAATTTCATTCACCAGAAATTCTGTTTCTTGCACAGAAATGTACAATTGATTCAATATATCTAAATAAACCCAGATTGTCAATTATGCATTTTACTTGGAGAACAGTACGATATAACTGTATTACAATATTTTTTTAGGACCAGGTATTATTTCAAATTACCCAAACCAGACACTTAAAAAAGTTCAAAAGCTGAAAGAAAAAATGAATTGACTTTCTATGTGAGCTCATTTGTTCAATAAGCATTTGCTAGGTTCCCGTTGGTTAACAGGCATGGAGCTGCTGGGAATGTTCGAATGGAAGAGTTGGATGAGTGTTCCTTCCTGTCCCGTGTACACGTAAATAAACTCATGAAAAGTTGAATAGTGAATGGTCAATGCTAAGAGAAAATAAATATAGTAATGTTCAATGTAAATAATCTACTCCACACAGACCTGAAAGCTGAGAAGGGGCTCCACATAAAACTGTCGGGACATGCCTTAAGCACAGGGCTGCAGAATGGGATAATCCTTCAGGAATCCAATGCAGCTCAGCAATATGAGTGATGGAAAGGTAGAGGGAAAAGAGGGAACGCGCAGCTGGACCTTATGCCATGGAGCAAGTCCAAGATAAGGTGGCAGATTGCTTTCCATTTTAAATGCAGGAGGAAGGAAAGGAGGGACTTGAAATAGAGATGTGAGATGCTCTCATTTATATTTTCAAGGGCTCACTCTGCTGTGCTGAATGTGGATTAAGAGACAGGGATTCGAAGAGAAAACCACTGAGCAGTAATCCAGAGGGGGGCTGATAAGCCTTGAGGACAGTGGCCATAGCGAGCTAGAGAAAAGCAATGCCTGAAGAAATCTGGTGGAGCTGACTCGGCAGCGTCCGGCTGTATCACGAGCTATGTGGGGCAAGGCTTGGAAGACAAACATCCACAGCTCTGCTTTGAGCACAGTACATCTGAGAAGTCCTAGAGAGATCCTAGAGAAGGTGGAGGTTGAGGTCAGACATTTGCATCTGTGGTCGCAAAGGAGGAAATGTTCTTGTGGCAGGTGAGTCATGAGGCTCCATCATGTCATGTACGGTTAGCGGGTGAAGCAAGAAGAAAAGACTCAGTGGTTCTGTTGACATTTAAGGCAGAGAACAGGAGACCAGTGAGGTAAAGAAGAAAAGAGTCACAGGTGAAAACAACAAGATGGGAACTGCAGTACGATGACAGCTCTGGTGTAACCTGTTCACACAGTAAGAGTGACCAGAAACGTGCTGGATGCACGTGACAACCTTTGGAAGCTGGGTCCACAGATGGCAATCAGCCATGGACATGACCGTGAGGTTTGCAACTAAGGACCACCAGTTACTGACACAAGAGATGCAAGTGAACCAAGGAAGGCCTGTGAGTGGGTCAAACAGCATATAGGAAAAGATGCTGAGTCACTTTCTAAAAGTCTTTTGTTACAGAGCATAGAAATATGTTGAGACTCACAGGAGAAGACAAGATGTACTATTATCTCCTCTAATCTAACACGAAGATGTCATTTAAAAAGAGGGTACCTATCGGGGACCTGAGAAGAAAATCCAGTAGGGAATGAGATATTGCTTATAAAGGGACACAGCGGTATAAGTGGGGAGTTGAGAGTGGGCGGATCCTTCATGGAAGGATTCACAGTCCAAACCAATTCTATGACAGCACCAAGTATGATGTTTCCTTCAAGTTCTCAGGAGGGAGGCTGTGGATCCAGAGTGCTATGCTGATTTCAAAGGCTCTGTAGATCTTCTCTCAAAGAATGACAACCACAAACTGCATTTGAAAGGGGGCACGCCCACCTGCATCTGAGCAATACCTCCGTGACTAAGAATTGCCCAAAAGCAACAGCTGAAGTAGCAAGAGAAAGCCAGGGATAATGATTGAGTGGAGGTGTTGTCAAACTGCCTGAAGGTGGGCGATTTCCAGAGCTTAAGATAAATTTTGGAGATGGTAGGATCTTCCAGTTCAGGAAGGAGTTTATAAGTTTGCTTTTTTTTTCTCCCTCTTCCCATTCCAGGAGTACACTTGTTGAAAAATGAACCAGACTCAGGGCTGGACAGAAACATCCTGATGCAATACACAGAAATGCTGAAATTCAAAACACAATAAATTATAAACATCTTTCTATCCTCAAAGGATGGTTATGGAGAAGTGAGTGTACTAGAAATGTGTCTCTGAAAGCAAATTCTTTGAAAGGAAGATATGACAGCTAGGAATAGCAGAACAGGTCAGAATTATAGCTGCCTGAACAGTGATGGATGACTACACCACACTGAGACAGGAAGACAGCAGACTTTTCAAATAGTACACAGTTATGTGTCGCAGCAAGATATTATTAACATTCAATTAACTCCTTTGCTTTCAGATTTTCAGATGAGGAATCTGCTTGTATTTGACTCACATTGTATCAGTTACTTTTTTGTTACTGTGGTAAGATAGCACAGAGAGATTGCTCACTTGCAAGAGACTAGCTAACCCCTCCCCCTGTGCTCTACCCAATCAACACAAACACACCAAGGTTCTGGGTTGCAGGGTGTTAGAGAAACCCACCTTACCCTAGCTTCACTGTACATGTGTCTGTATGTCTGTCCCTTCTTCATCCCCTCTCTGCCCCTAGCTAGGGTTCCAGGATCCAAACAAAGCAGGAGTCTACATACATTGTTTTGTCTTTTAACTGTTTTAATGAATGTGAAGTAGGACCCTTTGTACACTTAATTTGTGCCTTCCTGACATCTAGTGGTGTTAAGCATTTTGTTGAGTGTGCTTTTTGGATATTTATCTTTCTTTTGTCAAGTGTCTGAATCTCTCATCCAGTTTCAAATGTAATGTTTGTCTTTTACTACTGAATTGGAGGAGTTAGTCATATATTCTGATTTTCTCTGGGTACGGTATGCTTTCTGCAGTTTCTCTTTGGAGAGCATTCCCGTGAAGTACAAAAAGATGGTTGTGCCTCGTGCTCATTCTCATGTGTGCATCCACATGCCTTTATGGCAGGTCTCCTTTGCTCCTTATCTGTTCTGTCTCCTGCCAGGTCTGACTAGTTGGCCAAGCCATTTATCAATGACTGTAGAGTATGCATCTCATAATCTCAGCTCATGCTACTTTTTTCCCCTACATGAACTATATGACCAGGTTACTACCCAAATTCTTGCATAATGGGATAAATACTTCTCATTTCTATCTTTTTAAACTTATATAAACATACTCAGTCAATCCATTTGTAAACCTAGTCACACCTTTTCCCATCAACTGGTACTAATTCAGCCCTTTGGGACCTCGGGGAAGGGTACTGGTGGGACAGTGGTGGATGGCTTGAGTGTCTAGGTTAACTAATCTTAAGCTGCATATGTTGCCTAATTCTTCCTGTGCTTGATGCTGTGTACCACTTCTATTTTTAAGGACATCTTTAGGCCTGCTCAACTTCATATCATCTTGGAGTATCTAATGAAATCATATCAGGATAGGTGGTATAACTGCATGGAATTTTATGGCCTATCAACACAATATAAGCACAATATAGCCTCTGAGGATTGATGGCTTGGTCTATTTCCAAAATGAGTGGTACTGGACTGTAATTCACACATTAGGGTTGCCATAGATTTAATGCTGTCTTTTAGTATCACTGACTCTCATATGATTTAGCTATACCACTCTTAGTTAAATACTGGACAGATTCTAAGTCAGCATACCACAGAGTTATTTGTACATCCAAGTCTATTGCTACACAGGTCATAATAGCCAAGTATGGAACCAATCTGCATTTTAATCAAAAGATGAGCTAATAAAGAATATGTGTGTGTGTGTGTGTGTGTGTGTGTGTGTGTGTGTGTGTATGCATATACACAATGGAGTTTTATTCTAGAAAGAAAAATCAAACTGTGACATCTGTAGGAAACAAATGGAACTTTAGATCATTATGCTAAGAGAAATGCACTAGGCTCAGAAAGATCATTAGTACATATTTTCTTTTATATTTGAAATCTAGAATTAAATTTATATACACCTCAGTTAATATATAATGAAAACAGAAAGGAACCTGTGGAGGGAGATGCTAAAGGGTGGAAGAACAAGAGAGAAGAATGAAATGAATGAATTGTGAAAGCAGAAGGCAGGTCTATTTGGAAGAAAGAAGGAGAGCAGCAAGAGTGGGGGAAGAAGAAACAGTGTGTGTGGGGGCGGTGAATAAGAATAAAATTTAACAATATATACAGGGGAAAATGTCCCAGTGATATCCAGTAAATTTTATGCTAAAGTTATAGGACAATAAAATATGAAAGTCGAGGAGGAAAGGGGATGGGATGCAGTTCAGTTGTAGGATAATTGTCCAATGTGTGAAACCTTAGGTTCAATACCCAGCACAGCCCAAAATAAATCTGTTTATAATTAAGAAGAGATTAATCTTTGAAGCTTTGCTACTCACTGAGTTCTGGTCTTCATGCTCAGCTTCTTGGGAAGGAACTTAAAGGCCTCTGGCTCTCAGACTCTGCTTCTAATTACCAACTGTCTTTTTTTCCTAGTGCATCAGTCACGCTTCGAAACTGTCATTCAGTTCCTTTATTCTTATAATTACTTGCCCCATATTTTTCAAATGCTTGATACAGTTACCATGACATTCATTCTCGCTAATATGATCCCAGGTCACCGTTGGTAAAAATTTGAACAATGCAAGGAGCTGCTGGTGCGTCACAGGTATTGGTGGTAGTGTTCATTATCAGCCTGTCCCTGGTTCACCTCACTCCAAATGCATGCATGCTGAACACTTACTAGAAAGTGCTGTTTGTCCTTTGTCTGCTTCTCTCTAGTGAATTCCAATGACACAGGATAAACAATTCACATTGCCCCACAAGTGACCTAAACTGCCTTTATCCATTTTTACCTCTGTTCCTCACGTTAGGTAAATTCTCCTAGCCTTTCACTATGTCACTGATCGCTTTTCTCTAACCTATAACTTTATGTTCAGACTACCCACGGGGCACTTCATTCTGGGCTCTTGAGCTTTTAGAACTAACTAGGTTTTTGTTGTTTTCATCATCCTTGTTTCTCCCTTGTTGATATTTCTTATCATTTTTCTCATAATCCTCCTTTCCTCCAATTCCCTAATAACTTCTTGGAAGTTCTGCCATCTTAGTTTCGTCAAGTGAATTTCCTGAGATCCTTTCTGTGTACTAGGAGATTTTGATTAGTGCAGCACGTAAACAAATGAAATGTGATGAATGACATAATTAGGGCCATACAAGTCAAATAACATCACTACTTGTGATGAGTTACAGTCAGAAAAGAGATAATGGTGGTTCTTTGATCTTGGCTGTAGCACTGATGTGGATACAGAATCTTGGGATGTAGAGCATCAGGCCTCACTGATAGGGAGCGGAGAGAAACAGGACAACACTGAACGATAACCTATAATTATACTCTGTAAATAAAATTGAATCATTGTTTAGTTATACCCAGGGAAGGCAAATGTTGAAGAAGAAGTAAAATCAAGAGTTCTGCCAGTCGTATTCCATGTGAGATAATCTACTTAGTTTCCAACCCAAGATGTCCAATAGTTTCCATGAGTTTGAGTTCAACACTGGGGGTATGCATGATACCTGTTTGGAAGTCAAAGGTGTATGAATGGTAATTATAGGCAGGGATCTTAAGAAAACATGTGAGCCTTTGTGTATTTAAATGGTTAGAAGTTAGACCACTAAGGGGAACACAGGTCAAGAGCCTAAAACTAAGTCCTAGGGGAAATATAAAGAGTACGGTATTTTAGAGATGGATTGAAGATTATGGCTCCAAAGAAAAGAGTAATCAGGGTGTCAGATGTTGCTGATTAACAGGAAAAGCAAGAATCAAGTATTCAATGTATTAATCTACTGAGGAGTTTGTCTCTGAAGTATATTAAAATATAAATCAACACTGTATGATCTAATTTCTTGAGTGGCTCTAAATTTAAATTCTGAAACTACTTAACTTTTAATTAGCTGTGTTCCTGAGGATTCTATCTGAGATCAGTGTGCGCATTTATCCATAATAGTGGTTTTGTCAGTTAGGATAATTGCATGCCATGTCTCCCTTGAATGTCCATTTAGGGGCTCCTATTTACCGGCTCTTTCCAGTGCCATTTACTTAACTGTTCTAATTATTACTCTAATCATAGATTATTTAAAATATTTCATCAGTGAAATGGGCACTCACGTTCTTTTTCTACTACAGTGAGGCGCTGCTTGCCACAACTGCACCTCACTGAATGTGAGTATGCCCAGCAGATACGGTGTCATTTATACTATTTGGGATGCTATCGCTTCAGAGACTGGATCGCTACATTAGGTTACCAAGGGTTAGTCTCAGCATAATGGATATGAAAACTGCTTTTTTTTTTTTAAATCACCTTTTATACATTTTATAAATACATTTTATACTTTTCTTTTTGTAAATGCGCTTAAAAGTTTCCTGACAACATCCGAACCATCCGTTCCAAACCTAGAAACCTTGTCAAAAAAAACAAAGCAAAACAAACCAAAAACCAAAAACCATTATTTCCGAAGAAAATGTCTACTGTCTCCTATCTAATTCTGTTCCCGAGCCCGTCATTCCTAGGATCTGCTGTCAAGGATTCCGCTCTAACCCTTGTGAACTGCTGCGTGTTGCAGCGCTCCTGGGGTCGTTTAACGGCGGCGGTGCTGACCTGCACCTACTTAGAAACGGCAACCTTCGGTTCCAGGGAGCTCGGAATTCGCCATTCAGTTCTCATACCCAGCCTGCTCAGAAAGCTAGCGCGAGGTGGAGAGAGGCCGCGGTCTCGCCCGCAGGTCGGAGGACGGTAGCGCGGAGGCAGGTCCTCCGCCTAGGCCCGTGACCGCGCTCCCGCCCGCGCCCCGCAGCGCCAGCCGCCGTCCCCGCGCGTGGCGCGCCACAGGTGACCGCGCGGGGCGGCCGGAGGCGCGGAGCCCCGGGGCGGCGCGGGCGGGTCTCCGGCGGCGTCTAGGGCCCGCCCCTCGGCCCGGCGCGCGGAGGCGACGCGCAAGCGCGGGGAACATGGCGGCGGCGGAGCCCTCGGCGGCCGCGCTGGCCGGCGGCGGTGTGGGCGCGGGGGCGCCGTCGGGCGGCGTGCCGGTGCTCTTCTGCTTCTCGGTGTTCGCGCGGCCCGCGTCGGTGCCCCACGGCGCGGGCTACGAGGTGCTCATCCAGAAGTTCCTGAGCCTGTACGGGGACCAGCTCGACATGCACCGCAAATTCGTGGTGCAGCTCTTCGCCGAGGAGTGGGGCCAGTACGTGGACCTGCCCAAGGGCTTCGCGGTGAGCGAGCGCTGCAAGCTGCGCCTGGTGCCGCTGCAGATCCAGGTGGGTCCCGCCCCCGCCGAGCCGGGCCCCCCCCACCGCCCCCACCGCGGACCGTGCACGCCCCCCCCACGTGTGTGGTCCCCCGGGCGCCCCGCAGCTCTGCTGCGTAGCCCCGCGGCTGCTGCTCTCCTGTCCACCGGTGATGCAGATCGTGGGGGGTGGTTGTTAGCCTTAGGGCTTGTTCCTGGAGTTGCGGGAACCAGTTGCAGAAATGCAAACTTTGTCCTTTCGTTTTGGTGACAGTCGGGGTGCCAAGGTAGGAAGAGAACTGCGGTAGCCTCTTCAATTGCCAGGGTAACGCTAGCCTGTGAGCTAGCCGGTGAGCCCTAGGCTGAGGAAGTTGTACCTAAGGATTAGGCTTTATTAATTTTTATACTGCTAAAAGCCGTCCTGTAATACAGGGTAATGTCCTGTCCTGAGATCTGAGTAGTCTCTCGAGAACCTGTGCTTTTGAGAGAAAAGGAGATAAGGTGTAACTTAGGCGCTACACCGTCTATAGTTTTTTGCTGTTTTTTCCCTGTATGTGTAGAATTGCTAAGTCTTTTCTCTGGAAGACAAACTGAAATGTGGCATTTGACGTTAGAAGGAATTTCCAATTCGAAGTGCCTTTTTGAGAGGCTTTTCCCTGGGTTTTATTTTTACCTTCTCTAGTCAGAGACAGACTGGATTGTGCTGTGCCCCTCACCCCCTCCAGTATCTCTGGCTCCAAAGGGAGTAATTTCACTTGATTAAAGTTCATATGTTCAGAGGACAGAGTTCATGGGCTAACTGCCAGAGAGGCTGGAGCGGGTGGAGTGATCTGCCCTGCTGTCCAGATGGAGAGCTGCATTTAGTGTTTAAGATTCTCCATTTTTATCTCTTTGAGAGTTCCAGATGATGCCTCTCAGCAGCCTTCCGACCATCCGTTTAGATTACCGCTGCCAAATATCCAATATGTTGGATGAACCTTTGACAAATCCATTATGAGGCCAGAATCAAAATACCGAGTGAGTCTGGAGATATGTTGAAGATACAGGCTTCTTGTCAACCATTTCCTGTGTTTCTTGGGAGGCGGAGGGACTCCTACCTGTGACAGCTGGGCTCAGTTGTTAAGTTTGCTTTTGCTTTTCTCTGTGCTAGACTAGGAATTTTATATTTTGCAATTTTCAAGAGGTGATTCTACTCTTAAAGAGATGAAAATCAATAATGTGTGTGTGTGTGTATATACAAATACATGCTGAAAAGGCAATACACTCTGGTTTTTGAAATATTTTATGTATAATTGATTTTTTTTGCAATGATGTTTAAAATAATCATTGTAACAATAGCAGTACTCTTTTCTATCCACTAACAAAGAGTATTCTTTCTCACTAAATAACCTAAGAATTCTTAAGCTTATTGGTTAGATATGTCTATATTTTGAAGTATTTACAAATATTTTCATATCCTCACTTTAGTAATAATAATACTTCCCTTCAATCGTGTGTCTCAGCATAGCTCTATATAATACAAAGGGATATTTTACATAGCATGTGAGATGATGTATATGTATACAAGTGTATTTATGTGTGGGGATGTGTTTTCAGAAAAGATACTTGTTTTCATTGCTACTATATTTTCTTGATCATATCTGTATAACCCTACTGATACAAATGTTTCATTATGTCCAGAAGAGTTCATTCCACATTGAAGTGCACCTTTGAGTACATTGCACAGTGGATGCAGGCCTGAATTCAGTTCTTGTTGGAGATAGTAATATGTTCATTTTTCAGAAGAGCAGGGCATAGAGAGGTAGGAAGGTTAGGAAATTGCCCTGGATTATATGGCTGTAATGGTAGAGCTAACAAAACATGAACAAGTCCTCAGTGAATGTCTGAACACCATAGCATAACTGTTTTCTTTTTATGTTTTATAAGAACATTGAGCAGTCTGGGAAGCAAGGCAGACTGGAGCTTCTGTTTGTTGATTTCTTTTGATGCTGTTCCCTGCTCTTCTCACTTAGGAGGACTCAGGGTGGGTTCTGGGGAGGTTGGGAATGGTGGAAGTGTAAGGCCCCTTTCCCTTTAACTCTGGAGCAGAGACTGTGAGTTCTTTGTGCAATCCTTTGCTTGAATTGTGTCATAGCATCTCTCCAAATGCAGGCCCTGCACCTTCTGTGGCCCTGGCTCACAGACTCTTGTTCTAGAATGAACTCTTACTTTGCCTTCCTGTTGGCTGTGACAGTGGGCATGATCTTGTGGAGTAGTGGGTGGTTGTGCCACATTGCCCTTGTGGTTGGCAGCAACTCTTTGGGAACTGATCTTGAAGATCTCCATTGCCAGACCTAGTGTGTTGTAAATGTCTGTTGACAGCTCAGGTAGCTGAAGATATAACTCATGTTTCATTCATGGTTTGTGTGTCTGGAGTTTGACAAATTTAGAGACGTAGACAGAATGTAAATGAGAGGATCTTACTGTGGAAGTTGAGATCTTTTTGTAGTCACAAAAAGTCACTTGGACTTTTTCAGAAGATGTTTTCCAAGTCTTCATGACAGAGACGTGCAATGCTAGAAACTCATGGAAAGCCACACCATCGTCTCAGTCTTTGTCCAGGGCAGGTAGAGCCCAAGAAGGCGAGAGAAATGGGTGCTGGCAGGATGGTGCAGGCCAGATTTGGTAGCCTTGCACCAAAGGGAAGGCTTTGATGGCTTTTTGAGCTTCCCTAGGCAGGTTATTTTGACCTATTCCTGGGGAGGTTAATTGGTAGAAGATTCTAATCCAGCTTTCATGTTCTAGTAAGTTTTTTCATTATGGGAGTGTATAGACATTTTACTAGTTTGACCCCCCCAAAAGGGTTACAACCCACAGGAAGGGAACCATTGATACAGGAAGAAGAGGGAAATAAATACAATCTGCTTGTGGCTTGTTGTGGCTTGCTGTTTAGAAGGTAGAGATTGAGCTTGTAGGACTTTGCATGGACATCACAGGAAAAACACATGAATTAAGCTCATGCTAAGACTGAGTGGGGACACTGGCAGGGTTTATCTGGGGTACAGAGTGCTTTAGGGGGCTCAGAGAGTAGAAGCCTAGATCCTGAGTTCATGGTGTTGTCTCCTGTCTATTGGTTTGATGGGCAAAATGGGGATAGAGGTACCACTTAAAAATTTCCATTATTGCAGAGTAATACCCAAAGCATTGCATACCTTTTATTCCTTGGGAGTAAATTAGCTGTTACCTACAAATAAACTGAATTTGAGAGTGGGAACTGTGACCTGCATTTGAATTTTCTTTTTCTTACATTTAGTTACCCAAGGGGAATCTTAATGTAGATTTAAATGTCAGCGTGCTCTTGGCTCAGCCCAGCTTCACCTTCATCCCGAGGCTGAGATCCTTCAGTTCTCATCTCTCTGTGGGTAGGTACAGGTGGCCCTCCCCGGGGAGTCAGAGAGCTGAGACTTCACCTTATAAGGTACACATGTAAGGTTATACCAGGGACATTGGTCCCCAGACTAGGCGCATATGTTGTAAAAAAAACAAACAAAAACAAAAGCGGAATATTCTGTTGCTATCTGAATGAAAAGACTCAGAATCGCTTTTGCCAAAAATAAATCATAAGACGATGAGCCTTTTGGTGGTGTCTGGAAATGCAGTTTGTGAATGAGTTTCTTAATTCTGCACACTAAATTAGCACAGTGATATTTCTAGAGAGATCTTAATGACAAATCCTCTTTAACGTCATTACAGAGCTTTGCAGACTGTGTTGACTCAAGTGTTTGTTTTGCAGAATGTCACCACAGCCAAAGAAAAATACTGTTTTTCTTACTGTGTAAAAGATAAGAAAATTATGTTGGAAGATGTTAATGATTTGCCTAGATTTATGTATGAAACTGAGATTTGTTCTCAGATTCGAATGCCGGCAGGCCTGGGCTGTGTCTGGAATCCTTGAAGGCTGTATATGTGGGGTGGGGAAGCCTTCTGTGTTTAAATAAGTTGATACTGGGCCAGGGCCTTCCGGAAGCTGTGTCTTTGAATTGGAAATACTTAGGACTTAAGTACTGATACCTAGAACCCCTTCAGACTCTTTCTTACTCAAGTAGATCATGTTGATCTTGTGACTGTTACAGGCTACCAATTTTAAAGGAAAGATCACGCATCTTAAAATGTGTCCCATCCCTAAGCGCCTATGGGGTCTATCAGAAGCACTGCCAACAGAGGTGCTGAAACACCACCACATTTTCATATTCCTAGAGGCTAGAGCCCAAGGCTGTGGGAGGTACGGTTCCTTCCTAGGGCTGTGAGGAAGAATCTTGTCGTGATTCTCTCCGCCCCGTGTTCGTGGCAGATCCTGGCTTACAGATACCGTCACTACCCTGTCAGCCCAGTCTCTGCGTTCATGGTCAAGGCATTTCTGGTGTGTGCGTGTCTGTCTGTCCGTCTTTCTGTATGAGCCTCTCCTTTCTACACAGACACCAGTCGACTCCATCTACTCACCTTACTTCAGTGGATGACTTCATCCTAAGTCACGTTATCTGCAGTGACCGCAGCTCCATGAAAGATCTTTTTCTTAGGCACTGGGGTTAGGAATTTCAAATATGACTTTGAAGGGGGTGGGGGACGTTGTTTAACAGTGTGACACCTTATCTTCTGTACCAGGAACTTGGTATCAGTAAGCTAGTACAGCCATTTTTTTGCGTGTGTTCCTGAGTGGCCAGTGGCCATTTTGTAAAGTGATCAGAGCACATGGCCAGGGCAACAGGAATAGCAAAGCTTTTCTGTGAAAAGTCTACAGGGGTCCTGTTCAGGATATGAAATACGAAATCTAAGGTCAGCGCCACGCTGTGGCAGGTCTAAAGGAAGCGGAGAAAGAATTTTTGCACTTAAATTCTATCTCTTCATTCTTGTTTGAGGAAGTCACTGATTAGAATAATCAACCTCTTATCTTTAAATGTGTGTGACCATGTGTATGCGTAGGTGATTTGTGTTTTTGGAATCTGCACTGATCTGTGACTGCTGCATATTTGCTTCTGAAGATATTTGGTCAAATCTGCTCTCATCGTGGTCCCGTAGCGTTGGTCATCTTGCATTTGTAGCATGTATGCTTTGGGCCACTGGCAATACTTCTAGATACGTGCAATTTAATTTTAATTAAGATTTGTGAGTCAGGGTAAGAAATTCCTAGACTATAATTGAATTGAATTGTAACAGGATCCTGTTGGAATTTATGTGCATTCACGGTTTGGGAATACAATGATTAGGTGGATAATGTGGGTAGAATTCTTTTGTTTCTGTTTTGTTTTGTTTTTAGCTGCAAGCTCCCTCTTCTGGCTTGTTTGATCTGGAGGTTATTTCCCCAGTCCCACCTTATCTCCAATTACTACATCCCAGAGAAACCGTTATTTTTATTTTAAATAAGACTTACACTGAAGAAGAGTTTCAGCCTTATGTTGCAGCTGCATAGGTAGTGCAGACTTTTTATATTCCCCTGTCCCACTGACTCCTCCGTGGTTAGCGTTACGCTTCAGTGTGGTTCGTTTGTCACAACCCATGGACCAGCGTGGCACATGACTGTTAACTAAGCTGCACACTATATTTTTAATTGTTTTTATTTTTAAACTTTTTAGTATACATGTGTATCCGTGTTGTGGGTCTATGAATGTGAGTGCAGGAGCCTGTGAAGTTCGGAAGAGAGCATCAGATTACATGGATTTGGAGTTACAGGCCGTTGTGAGCTTCCCAGTGCATGCTAGGAACTAAACCTGGTTCTTCTGGAAAAGCAGTACATGCTTCTAACCCCTGAGCCATCATCTCTCCAGCCCTTACACACTGGTTTCCACTAGCTTTTCCTTCTGTCTTTTCTCTATTTTGTATTTCACAATGACCTTAACCAGGATCCAGTTCTAGGTACAGTTCAGTTCTGTTGCTGCCTCCCTTACTTACTCTGTGCTCTGACACCTTCTGTGATTTTGGTTGTTAGGAATGACCTTGACAGTGTTGAGAAGCATGGTCAGATGTCACAATAGGGTGTCTGTTGTGGAAGTTTATTTTTAGTTAGGTACAAAATAATTGTTTTGTGCACTGTTGGGTGAGAGGCTGCCCAGGTCTTGGGGTTTTGTATTGTCCGGGTGTTGATTTCTGGGGGAATGTTTGATTTCTGATGATCTGCACCTGAGGAGTTCTGTACCAATAAAACTACCTGGGCTTAGATGCTCCGGGTTCCATTGTCGTGTATGGCACCTGCCATGATGCTGGTTTCCTCTGCAGAGGTCTGGAAGAGTTCACACATACAAAAGTGCTTCTTTGTCTTCCTTGATAAGCCACCACAGCAGGGAACTACTACAAGTGGCGAACCAACGTAGGACTCTGGAGAAGGGGATAAAAAATAAAAATGGGAAATTTGAATTCAAATATCATGGAAGGAAAGGCAGAAGATGAAGGCATGGACCCTTTGGTTTGAGAAGCTAGAAGCTCTGTTGGTGAGGACAGCTTTAGGGCTGTTCCCCATCTCCCCCGACCTCAGAACATATATTTAGATTTCTGGGTAGGTAAGGATTTATTCCTTTACATTTTATAACTTAATATGTAGAGCATTTTTATCTTGTGGTCCCTCTCAAATACTGTTTTATTTGACATATTCTTAGTGAGCACTAGAATGACATTTTTCTCATTTAGAACAGTGTGTTACTATCACGCCAGATGCCGATGGAACTGCTTTTGTCTTGCTTTTCTTCTATTTTGAATCATTTTTTTTTCCCATCTCCCTCTCAGCTCCTGCTGCTGTTAATTTGTCCGCCTCCATCGCTGCATTTCTAATTGTTTGTAACTTGAATTTAAAATCCAGACTGCCGGTCTTCTGTGGGACCTACAGTGTTAGACCATGGAGACTAAGTCTATGAAAAGTAGGGGCTGTGAACTCTGAGCATGTCAGGACCTGACTGTCAGTTCACTTACCTACTTGCCGGAGGGTTCCTGTTCAAACTTGCTTGGTAGTGGAATGGCAAGTTTGGCTGAGTTGTATTACTGAAATTTCAAAAAGGCCACTTGTAAGTAAATCATTTTATACTCTATACTCTAATCACAGTGGATCTGTGATACTGTTTAAATTTAGGAAAGAAAAACATGGATTTTGAGCATAGTGAACTAAGATTGAATGTTTACTGGAATTTTAAATTGTATGAGGCCTAAATAGTGATTGCTTTCAAAAATAATATCCTGAATACACAAAAATTGCTCTTCCTGGCTTCTGTGTGTAAGTCACATTCAGTACTTTGAAAACGACTAAAATATAGGCATTGGGCAGGCACTCTTGGCTCACCTGATTAAGGCACTTGTTGCCAAGCCTGATGACTTGATATCTAACCCCACAGGCCATATGGTAGAAGGAGAGAATAGACTCTCAGGAGTTGTCCTCTGACCTCCCAGGGTAAATTCTGGACCATGGGTGTGTGTGTGCACATACATACTAAATAATGTTAAAAAAAAGAAGAAGGAATAAGAGGAGGAAAAGGAGGAGGAGGAGGAAGAGGAGAAGGAAGAGAAGGAGGAGGAAGAGGAAGGTATAATATAAAAACAGTGAGGAAACAGCCAAAGCACTTAAACACTTAGTTTATTATGCTTTATTGGTAAAGTTAGAATCTCTCCATAGTGTTAATTGACAGATGACTCTCACCTTCTAGTATAATCTGCTGCTGGATTGCCCATGGTGAAGGAGTATGTGTTGTGGAAGTTTATTTTTAATTGTGTTTAAAATAATTGTTTCTGTGCACTGTTGGAAAAAGGTCTGCCAAGGCCTCGGCATTTTGTATTGTTTGCAGGTGCTGGATTTATGTGGGGGTTGTTTAATTGCTTATGCTCTGCACTTGGGATCAGTAGAACACCTAAGGAGTTCTGAATCAATAAAAACACCTGAGCTGAGATGCCCAGGGTTCCACTGTCAAGGATGGCACTGGCCAGGAAGGTGGTTCCCTCTGCGGAGGTCTGTCAGGGTTTGAGTCTATGAAAAATGCTTCCTCATCTCTCTTGGTGAGACCACACAGCAGCGTAACTACTACAAATAGTGCCCAACATGGGGCCTGAAGTAACGCTTATCGGATGTGGAGACAAGGAAGAAGAGAAAGAAACTCCAGACCTCACAGAGTCCAGTAAAGTATGCTCAGGAAAGCTACCAGAGGATACAGTAAGGTATTAATTGAAGGCTCCTGAAGGAAAAGGAGAGAGAGAAAGGGAAATAAGCCTCTATGAAGAGAAAAATTGTGAAAATTAAATGAGAAAGAGGGCTCAAAAGTGATATCCACAGAAGAAAAACCTTTAGAGGGAAGACATTTTCATGGTAAAAATAAATAATTCATCTGGGAGCAGGAAAGAAGCAAGGTTTCCACTCCTTTTCCTGATCATGGAGCTGACTCTCCCTACTGCCACTGGCAGCAGCCAGGGCATGAGTTTGTTGATAGCTTTTTGTGTGTGGGGGGCCCAAGTGGGTCTTGTGTTTTAGGTCTATGAAGCAGGGTATATGCTTCTCCATAGCGGTGGCGAGAAAAAAAGTCACACCGCCAGAATGTTTGAACCTGGGATTCTTTCCACTAGCTCAGGACATCGTGGAAGTCTTGGCTTAAAGCTAAAAAGCCACTTAGTTACACCAAACATTTTTTTTTTTCTTTTTTCCTGCAAATCTGACTAAGAGAAAGACAAGCTGTCCAGGTACTGGTGATGATGATGAGAACTCTACCCATGAGAGGATCCTTACTGCAGACAAAGTGACCAGTTATTTTTCCAGCAAAGCAGACTTTATCTTAGAACCTGGATAGTGTTTCCTCAGGATCAACACACATATACTGTTTTCCAGAATTGGCCAAGATTGTATCTTGTGCTGGCAGCTGAACTTGGGTTCCACTATAAAGGATGGCACTTGCCATGATGGTGGTTCCCTCTGCAGAGGTCTGGAAAGGTTTGAGTCTATAAAACTGCCTCTCCGTCTTCCTTGGTGAGCCGCCCCAACAGCAGCATGCTGCTCCAAGTATATACCATGTAGCCTCAGCTGACATGGGAGATGAAAGTACTAGAGTCTCTGGCCAGAACACAGACAGAAACCATCACAGAGCAGTTAGAGTAGCCAAAGCATTGGGGATAAAAGATTTATTTCAGTGGCTCCTTTAATCCATGTAGGAATTGTCTCCTTTAGAGTCTATTGCATGCAGAGATGGTAAGGCCGAGTCTACGGCTGAGCTAGTACAGAGGCTACAACTGTGTAACTGGGACACAGACTTCTCCAGGAAGTTATTAAAAATCGGTATCTGTGGATGGTTTTAGGGGATGCCAAACAGGATAATTAGAATTTTAGTGGGTGACTAGGAAGAATAATGATATTGGTTCTTTCCAGACCAAACACATTGTTTGCAAACCTTTCTTTAGTTTGAAAGATGGAAAATAAAGCACCTTGGGCTTTTAAGTATCCTGTGAAGTTAAGTTCCTTTATTCAGTATGAATTTTACATCTTAGTAGGTCCTCACTGGGCCCAGACTGTTGGCATGGGATTCCTGCAGCAAATGTGCAGCATGGAAATTTGATACCCAGTTTCCCTCTTAATTCATTAATTTTCCCACTTGTTATAATGTTTGCGAATTCACTCTTCCACTGTTCGTGTGTCCCTTTCCTAGCACAGGGCAGTTCCCATGTGTAATTTACTGCACTACAGAAGTAACCCTTGTACTTGGTGTCGTTTATTCGTCTGCAGACTTGCAAGTCACCCTTGCAAATGGCATCTTCATATTTTTACCTTGATAGCAGTATTTTATATTTGCTATTATCTTAATTAGGGTTTTATTGCTGTGAAGTGATACTGTGACCACAGCATCTCTTATAAAGGAAAACATTTAATTAGGGCCTGTCACAGCCGGAAGCATGGAGGCATGCGTGCAGACATGGTGCTGGAGAAGTAGCTAAGAGTTCTATATCCAGATCAGCAGGCAGCAGGAAGAAAGAGTGAGCCAGTGGGCCTGGCTTGAGTGTCTGAAACCTTAAAGCCCACCCACAGTGACACACTTCCTCCCTCAAGGACATTACCTACCCCAATAAGGACATACCTCCTAATAGTGCGACTTCCTAATGACCAAGCATTCAAATCTATGAGCCTATTTAATTTCTATGCCTGTCATACCACTATCAGATTTGTATTTTACTATTATGGACATTTTTTCCTGATTTGAAGGTACATATTCACAATAACATTCAGCAAATGCTTTTAAATACACTCAAAAATAAAAGGAGTATAAGAAAAAATAATACTCAAATTATAAAACTACCTGTTAACTTTTTGATACTTTTTCTATATACTTTTACATCATTGAAAAGCTATTCAAGTGTGCTGTTGTAAAAATTAACATTATATGGTAAGCACTTCTCCTTAAGGAAGAAATTCTTTGAAACATATGTACATATATTTAATCGACTAAAATGTTTTTGACTCTGAATGTATTAAAATGTGTTCAAACATGTATGTATTGTTAGTCTTTGACTTATCTTTCCCTTCCCTATCAAGTGCAGTTTGGAGAATGTCTTTGTGGGCAATATCCTTTTTTGGTAATTCAGATACTTTCTTTTTTATAGTATTAGTTGTGTAAGTTGCTTACTGAGGCAAACAATAGGAACAATTTCTTTTTTCTTTTTGCTTTGACATTCACTGGAGGTAAGTGTCATTGTATAGCAAATGCCAGGTCATTCTCCTCTTCTTTCCTCAGCTCACGACCCTGGGAAATCTCACACCTCCAAGCACTGTGTTTTTCTGCTGTGACATGCAGGAGAGGTTCCGACCAGCTATCAAGTATTTTGGAGACATTATTAGCGTGGGACAGAGACTGGTATGTGTTAATCCCAAATGGTTGAGAAAAAGACCATTGCCATAATGTTTGAGTTAATTTTAAAGCAAGCTTTAATACTGGCCAGTAGTAATGGACACTGGCCAGGACCATTTGGAAGTTCCCACAGAAAGCTCCAGTCACATTCTGGAGTTCCAGAAAATGTTCCCGAGTTACATTTTGCAGAGGCTTATAAAGACAGAACCCATAAAGCTATGTATTTCCCACCAGTTCCAATCAGGGGCAAGCATAGATCCTTTGTCGTTGGATTAATTAAGCTTCCTTAGGGGATTTTTGTTTCTGTTCTGGGCTTGCATAGGTCTGTATATTTGTTTGTTCCAATTTGCTGTGGCACAATGTGCATTCATACCTCTACTCACTCATTTTTTACACTTTTGTTTGGTACTTTTTTTTTTTCAGTTGCAAGGAGCTCGCATCTTGGGGATTCCAGTTATCATAACAGAACAATATCCCAAAGGGCTTGGCAGTACCGTTCAAGAAATCGACTTAACAGGTGTAAAACTGGTTCTTCCGAAGACCAAATTTTCTATGGTGTTACCTGAAGTCGAAGCGGCATTAGCAGAGATTCCTGGTGTCCGGAGTGTTGTATTGTTTGGAGTAGAAGTAAGTACCCTCTTGGATGGACTCTGTCATTTGTGGGAAACTGGGCGTTCTTAGAATGCAGTCTTGCTTATAGTATCTGGTAGGTGAGCGCACTGAGGGAAGACGACCACCACTTGTCATGCGTTCTCCACCTGCATGGCACTGACTAAATGCCTTGTAGCAGTTAACACCTTGAAACCCTGTGAGCTACGTACCCTTTGTAGCCCAGTATCACAGATGAGAAACTAAAGGATAGAGGTGTTGGTACCTCGCCCAAGGTCAGACAGCTAGTAAGCAGGGCTGCATTCGGATCTAGGCCAGTGATCTTCAGCTGTCTGAGAAAAACCTGCTTCCTGCTTTGGAAGACATTTTCCCCAAAGGCATTCCTTTTATGTATGCGATACTGGACTTCACTGGGGGGCACGTTTTGTGCTCTACCCCACCTCACCCATCTCCAAAGTTGTATAGTTCATTGTTCTTCACATAGGTTTGTGTACATGGCCTTATGAAGGAGAAACGTACTCATGATTCATAGTGCCAATTTCAGTTGATTGGTTACATTTTATTTTATTTATTTTTAGAGAGATGATCTTACTACGTGGCATGGAACTCACAGTGTAACCCAGGCTGGCATCGAACTTGCAGCAATCCTCCTGCATCTGCCTCCTCAATGCAGAAACTGCAGGGCTGTGCCACCATACTCAGCTTATTTCCAACTCTTAACTATTATACCGAGACTTTAAAATTGTGAACAAATTATTAACTCAGTGCAATAAAATAGCATTAACTTAATATGGCTATTTATCATAACAGGTTTTCATAGTGGAAAGATGTAATCTTCATCTTAGGTACCCATTATTTTTTATATTTGTAGTTCAGTCATGAGAGTGGAAACTTGTTTGTATGAATATGCCATACAATTGTAGTGGCCTTTGCACACTTTTGTTTTTCATTCATCGTGTCAACTCTCATGCTCAATTGAAATAGTTTCTGAGTAGTGGAGTGCTTTAGTACTAAGTGAAGTGGTGGCTGGTTGTTCATCAAAGCTTTCTTGTCATGTGAAGACAGTCAGCGTCTTGGCACTATTATAAATATGCTCTCACTGGCTATGTGTGACTCAATTTCCCCAGTACTTCCTCAGTACTGGGGCCTCCTCCTTTTGAATTGTGCATCTGATATGAACGCAGACATAAACCCAGATGCAAGTGGCATCACACCTGAGTGGTATCTGAGCTTTCTCAAGGCCACTCAGAGGGTGTAGATGAATGTCATCAGAAATTTGCACAGGATTCTGAGAGTACGTTCCACGTTACCATGAGAAACAGTGATGAAAGCCAGTTCAGATGCTGACGTGTGCTGGGGCTCACCTCGCTCATGAGAGCCAGAGCAGGGCCGCTAAGCGCTGCAGTGGCCTCTTTAGTCATTTTTGGACACGTATAAAGCTCCGATCATTTCCTGAGTTCTTACATGTGATGCTTTGCTTCCCAAGACACACGTGTGCATCCAGCAAACCGCCCTGGAGCTGGTGGGCCGGGGCATTGAGGTTCACATCGTTGCTGACGCCACCTCCTCGAGAAGCATGATGGACAGGATGTTTGCTCTTGAGGTACTTGTTCTACTTAAAAATAAGTTCATCGTTGAGCTCTCTGATATTTAACTGAACTGGAAGGTTTGCCGTTTAAACTTAAGCTCGGTCTCAGCACATCAGGACCCGTGACTTTTCCTCGTTCCCTATTTCATATTTTTTTCCTCAGGGTTCAGGTTCTAGAGATGGCAAGAATTCCTTCATAGTTTTGTTGCCACTTTACTCTAGTGTTAAACATGGACAGGGCATTTCTCGAGTAGCTGAGACTGAATTTTACAGAATTGCCAAGTAGAAACAGTTCACCGGGTTTCACTTCAACCACAGCCAGCTCAAACTCTGGCTGAAGGGACCTGAGCCTGAGTCAGTCTTCAGCTGGGTTTCTCAGCTGTGTGAGTAACTGCAGACGGGACCCACACGTGCTGTGTCATGACCGACACTGGAGCTTTGTGGTCTCAAAGCAAGTCAGGGAGTCAAACATTCTTCCTCAGTGTTGCGTAATGATTAACTGAATTTGAGCGTCCTCTACTCCGAGACTGTGGAGACTAGCTCCTAATCCTGGGGAAGATCTACTCCGGAAGACATGTGTGTGTCTCCCTCTCATACTTAATTCTAATTCACTAATAATTTTGAATATGTATGTTGTAGTTGTTAGCCATTGTGTGGGCTTAGCAAGGAGACATGGAAGCATAGTCATTGGTGCAAACCCTGCCAGACCTCAGCAGAGGGAACCACAACCACGGCGAGCACCATACTGGACAGTGGAACCTTGAGCATCTCATCTCAGGGGTTTGTATCGATGCCTAAGCTCCTCAGGTGTTCCATTGATACCACGTGCAAATCATGAGCAATCAAACATTCCCACATAAAGCCAACACCTGCAGTCAATACAAAATCCCAAGATCTAGGCAGCCCCTCACCCAACAGTGCTCAGAACAACCATTTTAAACATAACTAAGAATAAACGTCTACAATATGTGGATTTTATCTCTGATTTGTTGAACCACCTATTTTTATTAAGAATGACAAATGCAGGGTATTGCAAGATGACTCAGAGGGTAAAAGTACTTGCTAAGGAAGCCTGATAACCTCAATTCCTGGACCTCAAAATGAAAGAGGAGAAGTAACTCCCAAATGTTTTCCTTTGACTTCTACATACACACCCAACACATCGAGCACACATGTGCACACACACACACACACACACACACACACAAATAATAAAATAAAAATTTTAAGCAATTTTAAAGACATGCCAGAGGATTTGTTGTTGTGAGACCATCCACTGCTCTGGATACGAACTGGCTTGTGCATTGCTCTTTGTTTGGACTGCTCAGCTCTGCAGCCTAAAGTGCCCTCCAGAGTTCAGAAGGAAAGGATGGAAGAGGAAAGGCCATGGCAAATAGGCCATTGGTAGCAGCAACTGATGAAAGGCCTGGTCAGCCTCCCTTCTTGCTTCTTCCCGAAATACTAGAACCCTTAGTGGGATTATAGTTAGAAGTTTGCTGTATGTTTATTTATTGCAATGTTTATATTCATTCTTTGAGAACTTCATGTAGTGTATTTTGAGGATGTTCAGCCCTCTCCAACTCCTGTCCTTACCATCTTCCCATCCAAGTTTGAGATTGTACCTTTTTTTTAAGATTTCCCCATCAAGTCCAGTTTGTGTTGCCCAGCTGGTCTTGGGATTGGAACCCAGCCATGCAGTGTGATTGGATAACCTCTCAGGCCTCATATCCTTAGAAGAAACCGACTCACCTTTCTTTCTCCCAGTAGCTATCAAATGCCAGTGGCTTGTGGAATTATGTGTCCACTTTCCCCTCTTTCTGCTGGGATTCTGTCTGTCTGGAGCTTATGGAGGTCTTATGTGTGGTGTTAAAATTGCTCTTTGTTCACATGCATTTTCCCTGTTGTGTCTAGAGATACTGCTTCCTTGATGTTTCCCACATCCTACTCTAAAAGTAGGTAGATCTTTCTGTCCTCTTTCCTAAAAGACCCCAGAGCCTTGGAATGAGGAACGTGAACGATTGTACGATAGGCAGAAGTTTATTTTGTTAAACTGTCCCATGCCTGGTGGAAATGTTTGTTTTTCTGGCTTCTAATAACTGTGTTGCTTGTCATCTCATAAAGATCTGTAAGCTATTCTTAGGCCACGAGTTCATCACAGTCCATGTTTCAAGCTTCCATATTAACCCGATCCAAGCCTTTACAGCCTCACTGTCAGGTCAGCCTGCTCTCAGCAAGCAGCTGTTTTCACATTCTTTCTCCTGGAAACTTTATTGTCATGTTAATCCTCAGACTTTGAAATATTTCAAAGGAACCAAATCATCAAAAGGCAGGCATGCAAATAAAACAAAACCTTGTTCACTGTGAAGATGTTTCCAGAGCGTTTCTTCTACACTCATATGAATTTTTTAGACTTGTTCTTATTGTGGCATTTATAGTAGAATACTTTCATTTTAGCAATACAGTCTTCTACAAGATTCAGATTAAGAATGTAGCCAGCTAATAGCTAGTTACCATCTAAGCCTGAGTCTTTGACAGGCAGGCCAGGTGAGGTCAGGTGATGGTATGCATACCTGCAGGTGAGGTCAGGTGAGGATGCGCAATGCCTGCTTGGTTGCAGGCTGCTCCTCTTTGTTATATCTTGCTAAGGAGATCATACAGTTTGTCTCTAAAGTTTTTGGAGAAATTGTTTTTTTATGAGATAAAATTAACAGCAATATGGCATCTCCCTTTATTTTCTTATTCCCTCAGATCAGAACTACTTCAGATAATCCCCTATTCATATGTTGTGTCTGCAAAATAGCTCAAGCTATCCAAACAAAGCAGTTTATTTCAGCGGGTTACATTCTGATATGTCAGGGCTACCCAATTAAAAAAAACATGGCAGTGGAGAAGTGTGGCCACTCAGGCCTTTTAAACCAAATTGACAGTGGCTAGGGGATCTTTCTGATTGGTCAGGATCTGAATACTGGATTAAATCTCACTGGGAAACAAAGGGTTTCTGGGAAAGTGAGGACTTGATGGTTAAGTGGAGAGCCAAGTGCTTCCACCACTAGGGGGCGCTGGTCCTCTCACATTTTGCCTGCTAAATTTACTTCACTTGCAAGATGTATAGTTAGCAAGTATCAGGCTTGTAGCTTGGACTTTAATCACTGGATGCTTTCTGGTATGTTCTTGCCATCTATTGGACAGTGTCACCTTGAAGTAATAATTGTCCAAAATTACATAAGAGATTGCTCAGCCCCCCTGCACCTGCCTGCCTTTGTCTGATCTCAGAAAAAGAATTTAGAATAAGAAGGAGTAAATCCCTTCTTGAACTTGATGCCCTTGTACTGATGAGTACTTTTTATTGTTGCTAAGATATGAAATGGGTTAGGTATTCCATCCCTGCCTTACAGTTTTAAGTTTGTACATCAAGGCACCTTCATTTTTCATTGGCCCAGTTGGACTAACTGTGTAAGAGTACATGGAATCTTCCAAAGCCTAATGCCCCACTTTAACTCAGGAGAGAAAGTGGGCAGGAACACCAGAAGCTGTTGACTATTGTCTGCTCAGCTTCCTCCCAGGGGGAACCTGGGGAGAACCTCCTAGGTTCTGTACAAACACCTAGGAGCCTGTTCTAAAAGCTTTGCATTTTCTGTACCACACCTTCCTTCTCACGTGGGTTCTTTGTTCGGTTGTTTTTACACCCTCAGTCTTGAGGTAAGTCACGCTGTACACCCCAGTGTGACCCTGCTACCAGCATCACCAAAGATCATTAAGGTAAACAGACAAAACTAGTCCATTCAACGCTAGAAAAAGCCTTCCCCTCTCCTAAGGCCCCTGCAGTGAATGTTGTTTAGTGTAACCATTTGCCTTCTACCCCCGAGTTTGCGACAACTGATGACTACAGGGCGTGGACTTCTGCCATGGGATTTTCTTCTCCCCTCCTCTGCCTCCTCCTGACTTTCTGCTCTCTGCTTTTCTCTCTCTCTTTGCCACCCTCCCCTCTTGAGATTTCTGTTGTATTTCCTGTGATTCTGTGGGTGCAGCCTGGCAAAGTCATTCCATCAGGAGCAGTCCTCTTGGAAAGCAAGCCTTACACAGGCTTTGGTTTTATAACCGTGTTTAGTCACTCTAAAAAGTTTGTAATGGCAGAAGAGGTGGTTGTAGGTGTTTAATAAATCGGGGGCTATAGTAATAAAGAACATGAGACATTCTTAAAGGTACAAGCCTGATGACAGACCTGAGCAGAGAGCACAGCTCACCATCTCCCAGCTCCCCTCTCCTCCCTGGTCCAGCAGTTTATTCTTGTCTTAAAAGCCCCTCCTTACTCTCTCTTGGAAGTCTTATTTGCATGACAGGGAGATACGATGGTTTTACCCCCCCAAAGCCTTTGGTCCCTGGGCACGTCCATGTTATAGTGGGGTGCCATCCAACACACAAGGGGCCAGGCCACACCCTGTCCGAGCCGTGTCCACATTTATAGTGGGGTAATAACTACAGGACAATTAGGAGAGGCCAAGCCATGCCCTTTGCTGCCCTCGTCTGGTGGACAATCAAATGGCCTCCTTATCAGAAACTTTGATGACATTGAACTAAGAGGGAGCAGCTTTTGTTTAGAGTAGAAAGCAGGCTCTTTGGGCTATAGAAATCACGTCCTGCCAGGCTTCAGGCAGCCAGTGCAATGATTACCTTCAGGGAGTACACGACCTGGAAATATTCCTCCACAGGTGGTGGTTCTGTCATTCCCAAACCTTGCTTGAGGCCCTTTACTTCTGCGATTCATTCCTAGACCAGAGGACTCTTAATCATGAGAATTCCTCACATGCTGTTTTGGGAGTCCGAAAAAAGAATTTAAGAGCCCTTATTTTATTTCTTAATACGAGTAAACTTCTATTTTATGTAGTTGGATAGCAAGCTAGTAATTAAATAGTCTTCATAGCTATAATTATATCCATGATAGAGATTCTTTTCTTCCTTTCTTTTCTTTTTCTTTTTTTTTTTTTTTTTTTTTTTTTTTTTTTTTTTTTTTTGATTTTTCCAGACAGGGTTTCTCTGTTGTAACTACGGCTGTCCTGGAACTCACTCTGTAGAACAGGCTGGCCTCAAACTCACAGAGATCCACCTGCCTCTGCCTCCCAAGTGCTGGGATTAAAGGTGTGCGTCACCACTGCCCAGCTGAGATTATTTTTAATGAATAAGTACCAAATGGCAGTTATGCCAGGTGAAAGTATTAACATGTTCCATGGTCTCCCGTTTTGATTATACTGCACAGGGTAAATGTGAATGTGCTGCCTTTTTTGTTCTTGGAGTTAGAAATAAAAATGCAAGAGTTTAACAAAACCTGAAGCCAAAAGAAGTCCCCATTTGAGAGAGTGAAATGGGAGGTTACAGCCCTGAGGAGTGTGCTCCTGTGAAGTGCTGATTTCCTAGTTTGGTTTCTTGCTGTGATAAACACCACGACCAAAAGCAACTTGGGGAGGGTAAAGTTTCTTTCATCTTAACTCTCATGTCACAGTTGATCACCCAGTGAAGTCAGGGTAGGGACACAGAGCAAGGAGCTGAAGCAGAGGCCACTAAGGAATACTGTTTACTGGCTTGCTCAGCTTGCTTTTCACATACCCTAGGACCACCTGATCAGGGTGGCGTTGCCTACAGTTGAATGGGCCTTCCTACATCAATTATTAATCAAGAAAATGGCCTTACAGACTTATCTATAGGCCAGTCTGATGGAGGCATTTTTTTTTCCCAGAAGTCCCCAGCTTGAGTGTCAAGTTGTCAGAAACTGACTGGCACAGATAAGGATGTGATTTATACCACCCTCCTCTCTCTGTTCTAATGCTTTCCCTGCTAATGTAGTACCTACATATCTTGTACCAGAATCCAGTTCCAGCAAGGGTTCAACAACCATGAAGGAGAGGCAGAGTAGGTTAAATAATAAGAATAAAATCACACTTCTTATGGATGGGACAAACGTCTCTCTTTATTCCTTCTGTTCCTTCTTACTTCTCTATGCTCCTTCTTGGCTCGTATCTCTCTCCTGTCTCCTACTCTGCTAGCTATCTCTTTTCCTATGTAGCATTCATATGTGTGTGTGTGTGTGTGTGTGTGTGTGTGTGTGTGTGTGTGTGTGTGTGTGTATCGTATTATAATCACATCTTAGTCATAAACTTAAAGTTTACATAATGATTACAGGTTTTACATTTCAGTGACTACATGTTCCATATATTTTAAAAACAAGTTCTCTTAAAACCCACACCTGAACATATATATTATTTCCACAGTACATCTGTATCCTAGAAACAATAGTTTTTCTGTTATAAATTAACAGTTTTAGCAAGCCAACTAATTTTACAGCAAGCTTCTACTGTAATTGGTGGGTTGCTAGGAAACAAGTACACATCATAGTATCCTAACGTACACAATTCTTATTTAGTTAACACAGTGAAACAAGTTTATCGTATCTAGAAAACTTTAACTCGTGGATCTTTTTGCTTTTCTTATGTAAAAGGAAAGTCTTCTGCACAGCTCTATATCCCTAAGGCACACCCCAAACTCATCAGTAAACTTTTGATTATAGAGACCAGGAAAGCATCAATTTTATTTGTGGTCGAGGAAGTTCAAGCCTAACAATGGCTACTGAAACCGTTTGTTATTACTTGATCATGGGTCTGTTTTTCACAGGTGAAACTCGTGGGCCCTAGCAATTAAGCTTTTTTTGTTCTAGCTTTCCTAACCCTGACCAAACAAGTCCTTAGCAAAAATGTGTTCTCTTTTTAAGTTACTGATTCTAAGGCGGCTGGCAAAATATCCTAATTTAATCCTGTAACTATATGTGAAAAAACACCTACTGTTTTTAGTTATTCTTTCTGGAGTTTCAATAGAGTTACCAATTCAACTGAGTGGCATTGCCTGGGAAAATCATCACCATTGTTATGTGTGCAAGTAACACTGCCCAATGAGGGGTTAGAGACCCCATAGAGCTTTCATACCACAAGAGAGATAGGGAGACCATGGTAGCAACAAGCATGATAAGGCCCAGCAGTAGCAAAGGGCATTCAGGAGATAATCCCCCAAGAGGCCTGGCTAAAAACTTACTGTCGCCTTACTAACCAATAGGCTAACTCCCGAAGTTCCAATGCTGGCTGCTCTTCCCCTGCACAGCTCCCAGCAATCTTGACACTGGATTCCTGTTTCCCTTTACTTGGTTCTAGCCCATTATTAATACAAGAAGTACCCTTGATGGGTTCATGATAAAGCTGGTTTTGAAACCTTCCTCTATCACTGAATTTATTGCTATGGCCAAGAACCATTGTTATAGATGATGACCTTAATTATTGCCTTGGCCCACTTCTGCTGTTTTTAAGTAACATTTTCTAGCTCACTTATTGTCTTTGTTTATATTTTCTAGCGTCTCGCTCGAACTGGGATCATCGTGACCACTAGCGAGGCTGTTCTGCTACAGCTGGTGGCTGACAAAGACCATCCAAAATTCAAGGAAATTCAGAACCTAATCAAGGCGAGTGCTCCAGAGTCTGGTCTGCTTTCCAAAGTATAGAATACTTGGAGGATCAGGGATCCTCGGTCCCTCCAGGCAACAGGACTGCAAGCCAGACAAACTCTTGTCTCTACTAGAACTAAAATGTTAAGCTAACAGCAGCTCCCTCTTTGCAGCTCTTAGTTAACACTTAAGTGGCTAGACCATTGGGTATAAGCGTTTAGTTATGATGTCAAGGCTTCAGGTGCTGCTTACTTTCTTGTTTCCTAACTGGCTTTTATTTATTAAGACAAATTACAATGGAGGTGCCTGTTTTGTCTACACTGTATACTCTGACCATATCTTTCCAAAGTGCACCCTCTGGTGAAGTTTTCTTAAATTGTGCACTTTAAAGAAAGGAAAAATGAAATCCACCATAATAATTTGATTTTTCTATTGTCGTGAAACATCTGTTGTAATGTCAGTGTAGGCCCCGTGTTTGCACACCACAGGCTGCCTGGTGAAGGCCTCCTGGATGAGAATTGACACACAGACTCTGGATCTTACAGCAGCTTCTCTCACAGCGTCAGGTTGCTGACCGAGTGAGGTGCATTGATTTAACCAGAGCAAATTATCTTAAATATTGTTCATCTGTCTTGATTGTACTGACTTTTTTTGTGAAGTCCTCTTACCATCCTTGTGGATTTTCTTCCTCTGGCTAATGGTCTATGTTACTGTTCTTCTTCCACTGATTGTTTTAGGTCCTCATTCGCTATTTTAATTTTGTAAACAGGTGGGCGTGATCTTTAGTGCTGTGTAGTTGACACAGCAGTTCTCAACCTGTGGGTCATGACCCCTTTGAGAAATGGAACAACAATTTCACGGGGTCACCTAAGACCATCTGCATATCAGATATTTACATTACTATTCATAACAGTAGCAAAATTACAGTAATGAAGTAGCAACAAAAATAATCTTATGATTGGGAGTCGCCACAGCATAAAGAACTGTATTAAGGGGTTGCACCATTAGGAAGGTTGAGAAGCACTGCCCTAACTTTTTGAGTACATCTTTTGGTATACACAGGAGTTAGCGGAGAAGTAAACACTTGGTAAAATGTAGTGTTAGAATACCATATCCCCCTTTATATTTTCTCTCCCTGCCCATCAAACATTGTTACTACTGAAGTCATCAACAGACACTCAGTAGTGCTAATACTGTGGTCATTGTTAACCCAGCAATAAGTTTATTTCCATTTAATACTTATTAGTGCTTAAAAACTTTTTAAAGTATGTTGTGATGTGTGGAACATTACCCTCTTTGTATTAAATTAAAGAAAATGTATTATGTGGGTAAAATCGTTTTGTTTCCCATGACTCTGTGAGTACTAGTCAAGGAATTCTGATGATTTTTCAACTCGTGGGAACTTTACAAGGAGTAGAATTCTCTGCAGGTCCGGACTGATGGAGCTGCTGCTGGGCCTTCCTGTTGCAGATGTAGAAATCCGTTTTGTTCTTTGAGCCTTGGTAATACACCACAGCCTAGTGTTCTTGGTGTGCTCAGATGTTCTCTCTAGAAGATGAATCCCAAAAGAAGCATCGTATAGTTATCTACATTTTACAATGATTCCTAATAAATATTATCTAGTGCTTTTCAAGTTTTTATTATTTGGAGAGCTTGTTAAAATACTGACTCTAGTTCCTCCTCCTCCTCCTCTTCCTCCTCCTTCTCTTCCTTTTTTTTCCCCTTCAGATAAGAAAAGGCATTGCCACTGGTAAATCAAGGATTTAACTTAGGATGGTTTCCCTCCCTTGAACCCACACCTCTCCCACCTCAGTGAAGCCCCATGGCAGTGAAGCCTCCTCAAGGCTGACGCCAGCTCTGTGACCCTGGACTGGCGTCCTGTGGCTGCCCTAACAAAATGCCGCAGGTTCCATGTCTAACAACAAACTGTTTCATCTCAGTTCTGCCGAGGTCTGGAGCTCACTCTGCTGAGATCAAAGCTTGTGTTGCAAGGCTGTGATTTTTCCAGGGTCTGTGTAGGGATGGATGATCTTTACCTAGCAGTTCCGTGCTTCTACACTACACTCGTGGTTTTTTTGTTATTCTTGTTTGTTTTGTCCCATGACTGCCATCGTCTCAGGCAACAAGTGTGGGATTAGTCCTTAGGTCATGTGTCACTTTTCTTCCTTCTTCTGCCTGGCCTAAGATCTCATGTGATTTAAGGTCCCTAGTTAGCAACCTTATTCCACCTGCAGCCTTAACACCCTTTGGCCATGTAGCTCATAGTTTCCAGGCTCCAGGGATTAAGACATGGGTATCTGCAAAGGCCATTCTCACAGGTATCAGCTAGTAAATGTGGATTTAGTTAAATTGTATCAGGTCCAGGAATGTAGATACATGGAAAATCAGAATAATTGTGAACTCTGCCTTCTTTCTTCTGTTTTGTGAATCATGCCAAGAAGGTGGCAAGGCTTTTACATTATGATTAAAGGAAAACGGAGTTGATTGTAACACATTAAGCTCTGAAGTGGAAGTGTTCATGACTTTGTAGGACGATGAAATTCTTTTCATTGACATAAATAAAGAACTTGAGAATGTAAGCAAGAGGGGTCCAGTGTATTGAATCTCAAGGAGCCTGGGAGCCGCAAGAGGATCCTTGGAAATGCTCAACATCTGTGCAAACTTGATCTAAAATTAAACAGGTAACTTATTCCATCCAGGAAACTGAATGCTCTGATATGTCCATTGATGTAGCGCATTGCTCTACTTAAGTGGATTACTTTCCCTCTTTCTTTCTAAATCTGTATTTGGTCAAATGTGACTTTGCATCCTGGGAGAATGATAAAGATCCCAGTCAAAAGTATTGGTGTATGTGTACTTACACACATATAGTTTATGTGCTCTTTTCCCATTTGGGCTGACAATGCTTCCCTCAAGAGCCAAAGATCATCTAACAAATCCCAACACCAGGCATAAGAACCTTCTCTTCAGTTATTGGCTGAGGCTATCCAAGAGTCTTCCAAAACATTACAGGGCACTGCTAATTTGATTGCCCTTGGGTGACCTTAGAAGTGAAAGGTAAGTCCCTATTGCTGATGAATCCTGCTGAAGACACCATGTGCTTCAGACACAGAGCCCAGAGGTCCCTGAGCCAGAACTGCCCTGAAAGTCCTCTCTAAGGACTAGATTTCAAGGTACCAGAAGGTGTTATTCAAATCCGAAGAAGGGAAGCAGCTGACAGCCTTCCCCAGCTGTGATGCCTAAGAATGACAGCAATGATCAGCATGGCACAGTAACCCTTGGTAAAGTAGTGGCACCCATACTTTGGCTCCATCCAACAAGTGGGCTTGTGATCCACTCAACAGGGAATTTATGCCTAGGATTCTGGAAACAGCCAACTACTCAGGGTTGGTGAAGTCATGAATATTAGAATAAGCCCCTACTCTACTATCGGACATAATCCCTACTGCATTCTAAATATTTGACCTTATCCACACAGATGAGTGTTGTCCTCACCCTCATCAAGGGAACCTCTCTTTGCAACAGGTGGGGACCATTACAGAAAACCACAACCAAATGAAATGCAGAGTTATGCAGCTTGGTCTCAGTGGGAACATCAGCAACACAACTCCCAATCCTAAATTTCAGGGATCATTGGGGAAGAAGGGCAGGAAGAGCCAGAGGATTAAGGGGTTTCCTGGGATGTGACTCCTAGGAATATCAGAAACTACACCTATAAATTCTCATCAACGTGATCGCCTAAACATGAGCCAAACAAGGACAACAATACACATGATAAAGTGGATTGGGGAAAGCCCATGAGCCCCCAGCCCGACATAAAAAACCAGAGCAAAACAAAACAAAACCTACGGGCAATGAAGGAATGCCGAGTCTGAGAGAAATAAAGACTTCCTCAGGGGAGGAACACACAGATTGATTTATCACATGCTAAATTGTCGTCACAGAAAACGTACATACATGTAACATTGTACAGACTTAGCAGGATGTACTTACATATTTATCAACATGTATGTGTGTATGTATGTAACAGCAATTAATCAAAAATAAGGCCATGACTTTGAAAGAGCAAGGGGGCATATACAAGAGGGTTTGGAGAGAGGAAAGGGTAGGGAAAATGGTGTAACTAATATAATTTCAAAAAATAAACAATTTACAAAGGAAGCAGCTGCACTTTTTCTGGAAGACAGAGCTGAAGTGTGGAAAAAAAAAAAAGGGCTTCCACTATGAAGGAGAGTGCTGCTGACATGGAAGATGGAGGAGGAGGAGCAAAATTGTGGCTGTTGGGTTTGGTGACCCATGCCTTTAATCTCAGTAGAGACAGGTAGATCTCTGAGCTTAAGGCCAACTGTTGTTTTTAGTTTTCTGTCTCCCCGGCACGTTCCGCCACAGCCCTATCCCGGCCCGGAGCTGGCTGGGAAGCCGCTCGGGTCCTGCCCTGGCCAGAGGCAAGAAAAGGCAAGCCAAGAGCCGTGGGGAAGCCCCAGGGATGTTTTTGACGTGGGTTCCTAGGACCGCATGGTGCCGCCTGATCCCGCTTGCTGAGAACGAACACGAGACGGAGTCGGCATCTGGTGGACCCGAACTCGTACCCGAACTCATTTATTCCCAGGCTTTTCCCCAAATAAATAACCTCTCCCCATAAGGGCGTGGCTTCTCCCCTCGAGCGGGGAAGCCTTAATTAGCATGGCAGGGGGAGGGGCGTACCTGGCCAATCCCCACAATACCCATGGCCTTTGCAGAGACAAAGGTGTATGACTCACCATGAGGCAGGCAGACATTTTGCCAATCTGTTTACTGAGTTAGCAGCTTCCAGGATGTTAAGAGTAAAGGAGACTCCGAGTGTCCTACTAGCCCTGGGGGCGAGGACCGCTCGTGCTACAACTTCACTCTTTAGCCTGGAAGCTCTACAGCCAACCTGATCTACATAGTGAGTTCCAGAGTGAGGGGGGAAATGTGGGTGCTTGTCCTCTGATGGGCTAGAAGCCTTCAGGTAACAACCTGCAAGGAAGCTGGCACCTTTATTGCACCCCACAAAATATTTATATACCTGAAGGCACTCAAAAGGAAGTTTGTCCTTGGAGACTAGAAAGGGCAGGCAACTCAGCCTGCTACCTTGATTTCCCTTTCTGAAACCTGAGCTGATAATCCAGCCTTTCTCCATCAGATTCAGTTTGGGAGAGGGGAAGATATGGAGATTATCCCTGAGCCAATATTTATGTTAGCTCCTCTCCGGGACCTTGTACAGTTAAGGCACGGTGGCATACATCAGGTGGTAGAAAGAGGGTAGAGGGTGGGGAAGGGCAGGGGTGGGGGGGACTCTTTCTGTGTGATTACGAAGAAGCCCTTAACACTGTTAGAAAAAGGATTTCCGGGTGTAGCCTGTTGGGGAAAAGGGGTGCTACACCCTGTTAGAAAACCCTCTTTAAAGAGGCCCAGTAAACTCTCTGGTTCCCTAAAGTGAACTGTGGGAGGAATTGAGCCTCAATTTGTCATTGAGACTTTAGGAAAAGAAGTGGACATTGCTTAGTTTCCTGTAGGAAGAACCAGACCTGCCACTGTGTAGCAAGGCCTATTGCTAAACAGCACACATGCCTGGCTAGGCTTCTGCATAGAGCTGGCCTGAGACCTGCCCGGACATGCTCAGAGACTGATGATGTCATATCAGGTGAGGAGACACAAGCCAATTCGGAAGTGCCACAGCAGCAGCTTGCAGTCCAGGAGCCAATGGGACACTGGAGGTGTTGGTGGTGGTAATGAAGGGATTTCCTTGAATAAACCAGTCTGCTTTTGCCACTTACCTGACTCCCAGGGTCTGTGTCATTGACTCTGCGCCAGCTTACTTCCGCCCCCAAAGGATCCCCAGACTTGGTTCAAGCAACAGCCTCCCTCTGGAAAGGAATTTTAGCAACAGTGGGTATGTGCACCTGTGTGTGCTCCTTCCAGGAGAGTCCAAAGAAGGGTGTGGGATCCCCTGGAGTTGGAGTTCCAGGCGGGTATTAGCTGCCCTGTAAGAGAACCAAACTCAGGTCCTCTGTAAGAACATTGAGTGCTCTTAACCACTGTACCGTCTCTCTAGCCCTCTGAAAGGGAAGTTTTGTGTTTTTAGTTTTCTTCAAGTGTCTTATATCTTACAAAATGTATTTGCATTCTTTACCAACAAAACATCGATTCGGATTTTCCCCTTAGTGTCATCACGCTTTTGTACAGTCTGATTTAATAAGTTCAGTAAACTCAAGCCTTCTTGGTTTCTTCTCTGACAGCAATGTCTGCATTATTCTAAGACCATCTGCCCCATTGCCATGTAATCGTTAACGTAAAAGCCTAGTAGATAGTGTGGTGACTAGTTTTGATGTTTCTATTAGGATGATTTTCTAGTAGTGAAGAAAAGAAGGAAGGAAACAAAAGGCAGGGTGTCAGTAGAAGAAAACAAGCCCCCGTTTCTTCTCAATTAAGACCAGCTTGTTTCCAGGAGTCCTACATCCTATTCGGTTAATAATACAGCACTTTTCCCTGCTAGGCTAGCTTTCTGTATTTTTCATCGCAGAAACCAGTCAACTTGGAGCACACCTGTCATAGCGGAAGCTTCGAGTCTTGATGTAATTGTTAGTTGCACTGTAGATTTTACTGGCTTCAGACTTGTTCATTGTTCTTACAGCTGTTTCCTTGCTCAACTGTTCCTCCCACCTCAGACAGTGAGTGCAAGAAATGAGGCGATGTGTTTCAGACCCTGTGGTTAATGTACACAGCCATCCATTGCTAGCATTTACTGAATGTGTGCAGTTTTGAATTGAGCCTCTGCAAAATGCAAATTTCGTTTTTGAAATAGCTCATTTGGTAGCCCCAACTAAAAATGTGGATTGCTTATATTAAAATATTGAAAGTCTGGGGGCTATTTCCCTAAGAAATGAAGACCCTAGCTACAGGAGATAGAGAATGAAGAATGCAAACATGTTTGCTACTATTCAAATTTTAATATCTCTTCCATTATCCATATAAGTCTTTATCCTTTTGGATAATTTGGTAAAACACAAGTATTTTTTTGCCCTGTGACATGAGCAATTTATTCCTCCATCTAGACAGGGGTGTTTTAAAAAAATATTGAATAACAGAACAGGAGTGTGTTTCAAAGGTGAGTGACACCCTTTTCTCCAAATTTAAAAATAGGATCACTGAAAGGAGTTGATGAGGAAGAAAGAAAAAGAGACTTCCCTTCCCATGCTAGAGAAAATACCAGTGTTTATCTGAAGGACTTTTTAATTGAAAGCATTAAAATTCCTGATCATTTTTAATGGCTTTTAACACTTGGGAATTTCTTTTATATTGAAAATAGCTTTTTTTTATATGATATATTTTGATTACAGTTTCCTTCCCTTCAATTCCTCCCAGATCCATTCTAACTGGACTCCCTACCCACACAAATCTATAGCCTTTCATTCTCTCTTATTAGAATATAAACAGGCATCTAAAAATGGTAAGAAAATAAGATAAAATAAAAACAAAGAAACAAGAATAGGATGAAGTAGACAAACTATCAGGAGAAAGCCAAAGGAAAGGCACAAAAACCCACATATAGACCCAGAGACTCACACATTCGCTTTCACAGATTGCGAATACACAGATTCGTAATCCTATAAAAAAACAGAACGCTAGAAATCATAATTTATACATGAAAGACATGTAAGGGGAAAAAAGAAGGAAAGAAACAACTAAAAATAATACCCAGACAAAGCATTATGAGACAGGAACTTCCAAAAATACCATTGAGTTTATTTTGTGTTGGCCATCTACTGTTGGTATAGGGTCTTTCCTTAAGTGTGATTTGTATATCCAGTGAGACTCCCTTGGGAAAAAGTAATTGTTCCTTTTCAAGTGCTTGTCAATTGGAGATAGCTTGTGGGTTGGGGATGGGGGATTGTATCCACTTCCCCTCTCAGTGTTAGGACCCCGTCTATACAGACCCTATGTATGCTGCCACTGTCTCTGTGATTAATATGTGTGTCAGTCCTGCTGTGTTTGGAAAGCCTTGTTTCCCTGGTGTCCTTCATCCCCATTAGCTTTTACTATCTTTCCACCTCCTCTTCTGTAGGGTTCTCTGAGCTCCAAGGGGAGGCATTTGATGGAAATATCCCAATTAGGACTAAGTGTTACGCTTGAAAATTCCTTATCTTCAAGATGAAGAAACTGGATTAAATTCTTATATGTCTAAGTTCCAATGATGTTCGAACTCCCATGCATCAAATTGTAAGCAATGATATTTATTTCAGTAGATGTCTAAAGCATTTTAGGAAGTGTTCCTTGGGTAGCTGGCACTCAGTGAAACGTGAAAGTGGTGATCTGCAACCCCTGTGATAACTGAGGAACAAAATGAATGGTGGACCGGCTAGCTGGAAGTAGAACGGTTAAACCTTAGCTCCAGATTTTCAGCTGGAATTTAGGAAATGTGTCTGTCCATTATTACAGGTTGCTATCTCCTCCCCACTCCCTCCTTCCCAGGGAGCCACACACCCTTCCAGGTGATAGGGAAGCCTATGAGCAAGTCTTGTTGATGCTAGAAGCAAGGGCAGCAACTTGGGGGCTCATTATTTCTAATACTTTTCCTGTTATACTGGGCAACCCTATCTGTAATTTCAGATAAACTATAGTTTGGTTGTTTTCTCAATTCTCACATTTTTACAATAATAATTTATTTAGCAAATTCATTGAGACACTTGCAAAATGCTAAATGAATTTTCTAAGTGCCAAGTATGTCACTCATTTAAAATTTTCTAGCATTTGCTTTTATTTCAAATTTTAGAAATGCATTCAGGCATGCAATTTTCTTAGCAAGAATCAGTGCCTTCAACTCATCCAACCTCAACTTCAAATCTTCCAGTGATGGGAGCTCATTTTACCTGTGTTGAATAGTCCCTGACTTTGACAAATTACTTCATGCATATTTTATCTTTTAAGAGCTCCATGCTTATCTAAAACTGAAAGCCTTTAGTTCTTGTGAGTATCTGAATCTATTATATAGCATCTTTAAGGTCAGTGAGATTATTCAGTGACATACATGATTCTGACCAAAATTAGAATGGGTTTATTGATTTAACAGCAGTGGGGATACATGCTATATTGCCCTTCTTGTTTTCTTCTCATACTGAATAATATAGTTTGTTTTGAATAATTAAAATAAAATTCAAGCTAAAAAGAAGACAGTCATGACTGGGATCTGATTTTTGCATTTATGAACTCATTACTGAGCCTGCCACTGTTTGTGGGAGCTGACAGTGGACATGGCATTTCTGGACCAGAAACAAAGGGCATTGTTACTCATGTCTCTGCAAGCAGAATTGGCAGTTCTCTGCTGATTTGCTTTGTTCCCACATCCACTAGGGTGAAGTTGGATGTCCTTTTGAGAGTAGGTTGACACTGAGCTTTTCTCCCAAGCAATAAACAAGCCTTCTCTGTACCCAAAGTAGTTGAAATCTCAGCAATCAAAGCTACCTGATCAACCTTGAGAAATAGCCTGGGTAGGATATGTTCAGAGCCTTAAAGTCTTGGAAGTAGACAGGACAGAGCCTGGCAGGGTTCAGGTTCCAGTTCTTGCTGCAGTAACTTCCTTCTAGAGGTACCACCAAGCTTTTCCACGGGGTGTGGATAAATTCACAAATACCCCCTTTCACCTAAAAACTGCTAGTGGTATGCTCTTTGGAAAACCTTACTTCGTGCTGAAAATTTAACCCCAGAATTTTTATATGACTAGGCAATATGACACCACATGGGCTGATTACCCTCTGGGTTAATGAAATCTTAGAAGAAAAACTGGATCACTGTAATTGTTCAGCAAGCCCTTTGATTTGTTAACAAAATTAACTTAGCAAATGCCGTCACATGTACATGTGCTGCTGTGGAAAGCTGACTTCCTTCCTTTTGCTTAGCAGAACGTATCACGCTTCTGTGGTTGCCACAGGGACATTTGGAAACATTCAGAGCTCCAGATCCAGAGAAATTGAAGTCTTGGTTGGCAGGTCTATGGTTACAAGACTACTCTGTAGATTCATTTGTCAGTTGCAAGAGGGGCTTATCCTAATTCTTCCCTAATTTGCCAGCAAATATTCAGTATTTCACTTTCGAAGCTCTCAGAAGCAGCAGCCAATAGTTTTCTACTCTTTAGCATTTTCTGGAGAAATTTTTTAGATTGTGAAACCCGGGGTCCACATGTATGAATCCCAAATCTCTGAACCTGAAACCAAGATACACTTAGTTTGCATTTGCAAATGTTTTGTGAATATTAAGCCTTCCCCTAGAACCTCACTGATCAGGGGAGGGGAAGACTATTGGCTCTGGATTGTAAGCTATGCTAGCATTAGAGGTATGGTAGTGATTTTTTCTTAGTTATATAATCGAAAGCCACACACTATTTAAAAGTGAAATACAACAAGCCTACAGGAGTTTAACAAATTCTTAGATAGCTGCCATACTTGAGAAACACTGCTTAATTCTAGAGTGAGTTGGACACTCGGTCTGTAGTCTTAGGATAGTGCTGCTTCTAATGCTCACAGCTATTTTACATGTGTTAATATATGCCACTTGGGTGAGTGTCTTTGGAGGTCAGAAGAGGTCAACAAATAGGTCAACACCTATTACTGAAGTTTTACTGGTTTATTTACCTCTGTCATATGCTCCATGTAGTTTCTAAGCTTTTAGCCACCTCAGACATACAAAAGTAAAGTGCACTGTTGTGGAAGAGTTTCCGGGATAAACATAAGTAAGTCCGGGAGAGTTCTGATACCTGATTCCCAGAAAGGCCAGTGTCTCAGGATAATCATATCTCTCCAGATGCACTTATAACCTATTCAGTGTTGGTGCTGGGAGCTCTATGACCCTCCCTCTGGGAATGCTCTGGGAATAAGACTATACTGCCATCATGCATAGTACCTCATGTTTGTCTTTTAAAAAACCCTACAGAAAACTTAAGCATAATTGTGGATAGCAGTATGATAATTTGATACTGGATTTATGTTTTATTATCTTCCATATAAATCTTTATTTGCAGAGAAGTTCATTCCCATATGGCAGTTATATTTTGGTAGGATCTCAGCTTTCATCTTATAAAAATGGATTGGATGGCTTAGAAACAATTTGAAAAGAGTGAAAGCACTCCATCTCCCATGACTAAAGTACTTCTCTCGTCTGGAATCCATTAAATGATAGATCCTTCAAAGTGCTTATCCCCAGTTTTCTATTATTCTACGGTTGATAGGTTTCTTATAGTAAACATTAGATATTGAGATATATTGACCTGTTATACACTCTTAATTAGAAAGCTATACAAAATTTTCTTGTTGAATGCAGCCTTATTAGTTACCTTTGTGTCTGGTGGTAATTCATCTGGCTTTAGAGTCTAGCTGACCAGAGTCAGTCAAAGCTTTTCAGATTCTCTTCAAGTTTTGAGATAACAGTTGGTAACAGAATATGTAAGTTCTCACAATCCCCATTAAAAAAAGAGCTGGGACAATGCAGAAAATGAAGATTCGTTATTTGTTATTTATAAAAATGTAGACTTTGATCAGGATGACTTACTTTTTTTTAATAGACAAAAATTTCATTCAGTATATTTTGATCACACTTGGTCATGTTTCAAGTCCTCCTCACTTCTCCACCCATCCAACTCCATGCCCTTTCTGTATCTCTATCAAACATAAAGGCAAATATAAAACCCCAAACAAAAATCTCCCCTGAAACAAAGAAACATACACACACACACACACACACAAACACACATCACACCACACAGTGCACACACAACACAAAACACAAAACCAGAAACCATAATATACAAGCAAAAGACCAGTAAGACAGAAAGTGCCCAAACAAAGCAATATGAGACAAAAAAATCTTCAAAAATACCCTTGAGTTCATTTTGTATGGGCCATCTACGTGGGACGTGGGTCCTATCCATAGGTTAATATACCAGCGAGACTCTGTTGGACACAGAAACGTAAGTTTTTCTTTGCCAGCGGGTGTCAATTGCAGATTGCTTCTTGGTTAGTGGTAGGAGACTGTCTACTTCTTCCTCTCAGCAATGGAACCCCACCTAGCATGAATCTGTGCAGGCTTTCTGTGTCCTGCCACAGTCTTTCTAAGTTTATTATGTATATCAGTTCTGTTGTGTCTGGAAGGCACTGTTTCCTGGGAGTCATCCATTACCTCTGGCTCTTACAGTTTTTAGCCTTCTCTTCCACATGGCTCCTTGAGCCCTGATGGGAGGGGCTTGATGACATTCCATTTAGGACTAAGTGTTCCAAAATCTCTGTCTCTGTACATTTTCCAGTTGTGGGTCTCTGTGTTAGTTCCTATCTCCGATAAGAGGAAGTTTTTCTGATGAAGGCTGAGCAAAGCACTGATCTATGGGTATAGTAGAATATTGTTAAGAGTTGTTTTATTGTTATGTTCTTTTAGCAAAACAATAGTATTTGTTTTCATCTAGGTACATGGCTTATCCAGTCTCAGGGGCCACCTGAGCAGTGTCAGACATGAGTTCCACCTCATTGTGGACCTTAAATCAGAGTTGTTGGTTACTAATGTTACTAAATGTTGGTTACTAATGTTACTAATGTTTACTAAATGTTGTTGGTTCCCACAACATTTGTGCTACTATTGCTCCAGCATATCCTGCAGACAGGTCACTGTTAGGATTTGTAGCTGAGTTGGTAGTTACCTTTCTCCTCTGGTAGCATGCAGACTACCTTTTAGTATCTTCAACCAATCATGTTGGCAATAGGCTGACATGTTTGAGGATTTCCCTGGGGTCCCTTTGGTCAATGACTCAATTCAATGTGACCCATTCCTGACACTGGAGGTTTTACTTTGTGGCAAAGGATACCTAGTTGAAGCATTATCTCCCCTATTATTTGGTGACTCCATTCATATATGTATGTATTCTAAGAAGCTTCTATGGTAGCTTTCCATATGGCCCGTGAAATGGCCCTTAGTGTTGTTGTCTCTCCCTAAATGCCTTCCTTTACCCTCTTTTATTACCCTCCCCATTTAACTGTCACTCCATTCTCCTACAATCTCCACATAACTATATATTCTACTTCCCCTTCTTTGGGAAATCCTCCCCTCCTTCCTAGTCCTTTATTAGGTACCTTATCTCTGTGGTAATATGGATATTGATGTGGATAGCACACAGATAAAAGGCTTAAAAACTAACCATGATAGACATCCTTTTCTTAAGATTGGAAATATTTTCTTTTATGATTTTGTTAAGATATTTTCTGCACCTTCTACCTGGGTTTCCTCTCCTTCCTCTATATGTATTATTTTTAGATTTGGTATTTTCGTATTCTCAGATTGCCTAGATGTTTTGTGCCTGGATTCTTTTAGGCTTAACATTTCTCTGACTGAACTATCCATTTCTTCTACTTTGTTTTCAAGACCAGAACTTCTTTCTTCTGTGTCTTGTCATCTGTTTGGTGAGGATTACCTATGTGGTCTTTGTTTGACTTCCTGAGTTTTTCAATTCCAGTTTTACTTCAGTTTGGGTTTTCTTTAGTGATATTGCTCCTGTTTTTAAATTCTAGTTTTATGTCTTGAATTGCTTTAGTTGTTTTATTCAACTGTATGTATTTCGATGATCTTCTCTGAAGGTGTTTATTCATAATCTCTTTATGGTCTTTGAACATATTCATAATTGCTATTCTTGTGCTTCATTCAGCTAAATTGCTTATCTTGGGGCCTGTTATAATAGGGTTTCTGATTTCTAGAGGAGGCATATTATCTTTGTTTTTTTATGTTTGTGTTTTTCCATGTGATCTAAGCATCTGTAGATATGACATTTGAAGTATTTCTGGCTATGTATTTTTGTTGGGTGGGCATTCTATTATTTGGTTGTTGTTTCTCAGTCTAGGTTCCAGCCAAGTGTAGTGACTGCAGGGTCCCTGATTCCCAGGCAAGTGTGGTACATAGGCGTCCTTGGTAGAGAGCAGTTTTGAATCCTAGCCATGTGTTGTGGGAGTGAGGTCCTTGGCCAGAGCTATTCTACAGGTTGTCGGTATCACACCAAAGAAGGTGAGCTAGAAGTATTTGCTGAGAGATGTAGCTGGAAGAACTAGGGGATCCTTGAATCTGATCGAGAGGCAGAGTACCTACAGGAGAGGGGTGAACTGTGTGAAGGGGCTCCTGCTGTCAGTCCACAGCAGCACTAATGGTAAAACTGGAGAAGGTAGAAGGAAGGACAAGAAGGAGAATGAGGTCTCCTGCTTGAGTCCCAACCTCATGTGGCTGCTATTAGTTCTCAGGTTCTGTGGGTCAGTGGAGTCACAGAAGATTGGAGACGGGCTAGACATAAATGCTGAAAGTGCTGCTGGGAAGAATGGGTGTCTCCACCTTGTCTCCACTAAGAGGTCGGAGTACCTAAAGGATAGGGATGGATTGGGAGCAGGGATCAGGTGGGCAGGCTGCAACAGGATGAAGAGTAAGTCTACCAGATGGTTCTCATGCACACAGGCATATATATTTTTGAGTTGCAGTATATAGAGGGTTTAGAAAGTAAATAAAGTTCTCAAAAGGAGAAATAAATGTTTAGATACACATTACATATTGCAAAGTGTATAACTATATATAATACACTCAAGAGTAATTCGACAATGTGGATAATGAATATAGTTGCAATAATGACTTTTACTGATTAATAGTTTGATATTTTAGGATCCATTATAAACTGAATTATTGGAAAACTTACCAGCAGGTGGTAGCACCAGTTAACAAATATGCCTCCAGTTCACAAAGCAAGCAATCCTGAATGGGTTACTGGCTGCAAGATCAGTTACATTCTATTATGCTAGAATATTGAATTGGAACTTGACAGTCCTGATTCCTGACCCCAGTTATGTTACATATAGTCCCCATCACTTTAGAAAAAGCATTTAGTTACATAATGCTTAGATATAAGTGAACGTTAGACAATAATTCTTCTGACTTGCAATGTTTTAAGAATAAGAAGAATAAGCTCTTGAGAGGTAGTATGAGAAGCAGATAGCACTGTCTAGAGCAAGCTATTTTCTCTCTGTTCTTATCCTCTCCCCTGCCTATTTACTGCTTTTTATTTAGATGTATATTTTCATATGTTAGGGACAATGTAATCATCACATTGCTTTTTAAAGAGTGCACTTTGAAATGTCAAAGAATTTCCTATGGCTCACATATTACTAGCATTTTGAGTAATTTTCAAGTCTGTTTCTTTTCTGCATGTCATAAGCTGTTAAAAACTCTGGTATCATTTGTTTGGAGGAAAAGTAGTTCCATGCTCTGCTTGCTTTATGCTGTAACCATTTTTGCCTACCTTGTCCATATTTGCATACTAAAGCAGAAAATTTTATTATACAAGAGCAGGATTCAAATGCTATCTTTAAAGTATTTTGCAGAAGAAAAAAATCATCTCTGTATGTCACTATATGTGGAGTGCAGGAATATAGCAAGCTGTACACTTACATTTACTGAATATTCACTTAGTGGAAATAAGTGGGTGACTGGTCAGAGAATTAAAACATACCAATACCATGCTCTTCTAAAAATGAGGGACTTTTTTCTTCATTCAACAGATTTTATTATATAGTATACGGGTGCCGTGCTAAGGGTACAAGCTAGGCAAGACACACAAGTCTCAAAGCTGCAATTTTTCAGGTGATCTGTAAGCCTAAGTAAATGTGAATCAAACATCAGGTCAAGGAGAGAAAGGAGCCATGAGGGATGTGGGAATGTAGTATTTGGGTTACACACCAGCTGGAAGAGATCAACTGTGACTAGCAGGGTGGAAAAAAGAGTCTCTAGTGGAGGAAACTGCGTTGGCAGAGCAGACATTGACGCTGAGGTAGGTTAGGTTTTGCATAACCATTGACAAGTCACTTTGATTTGTCTTGCATCCTATTTGCCTTATGTAGCCAATGAAAATGATAGTAATCTAGTTTTTAGGGTTATACAGGGAACTAAATGTGAAATGTAGTGCATGATAAACTCTTAAAAAAGGGAATAGCAAGCTGGTTTTCCTGAGATATGTGAGAAACACAAGAGAACAGTTTTAGGACACAGAAGTTTGGATATTGAGTATTGGATTTATTATAGTAGAAAAGGGAAGCACAGATTCTCACAAAGAGGTGTCAGTAAAAGGATACATCGGTGGTGTCGCAGCAGCTGTTTCCAGGCTCTTTCAAAACAGAGTGAATGGAGACATGAGGAGGAAGATATCTCCAGAGTACAGATATGAGGTAATGTGAGCTCAGGCTTGGGTAAGGGACTTGGAAAGACTTGGTTATAAATTGGATGAGAACTAGAGGGAGAAAAGATTAAAGTTCTTTTAGCAACATGAGCCTGGGGAACTAGGAGGAAGACTGTATCTTTGGCAAATTAAAAAAAAAATTTAAATGTGTCTGAGGAAGGCAAATATATATATTTTATGAGAAAGAGCCAGCAAGAAGACACAAAGCATTAGGCAGAGGAGTCCAAGATCAAGGCTGAACATTTCTGTTGGGGATAATCTGTCGACTTTCAAAATGTTCATTAAAACCAGCTGCTCCTACTAAAGGTAGTAGGGGAAAGTGGAACATAAAAAATAGAAATACACATAAAAGATTCTGAGAAAGAGGATCCTGAGGGCTGATAGGAACATTTGGAGAGTGAAAACACTTCCAAGCATCTCAGTAAGCCAAACTCTGTGTACATGAACTTGGAAGAGCAACTTCCTCTTCCTGTACAGAGATTTTCCCACGTTCTTAAAGTCCCATCCTTCTTTAACAGTGTCATGGGTGGAATCAAAAGATAATTCCTGTTGCCAACATGTAATAAACTAATATCTGGCTGGAGGCATGTGGAGTAACGACAAACGCTGGCACTTTACTTTCTGTTAAATGAGCTTTGCAATGTTGTATTGTAAAATGAGTGCACTATTTCTCCAGAACAAATTGACCACCTATAAAGCATGAAGAAAAAAAAAAAGGATTAGAATTCCCTCTCAGAACTTCTGGAAAGACTTCCTGAGAGAGGTGAGTTGCAATGTTGGAGCAATATGCCATACTTATTTCTATTACATGTTTACAACATCATGTTATCATATTTTTAATTGTGCTATGATCCTTCAAGACTTGAAAGACAATCATTTTAAAGGCAGCATTGATGTGGAAGTTTTTAGCTGTGTTTAAAGCAATTGTTTTGGTGCACTGTTGGAAAAAGGAATGCATAGGCCTTGGCATTTTGTATTGTCTGCAGGTGTTTATGTGGGGGACGTTTGATTGCTTATGATTTGCACGTGCTGTCAGTAGAACACCTGAGGAGTTCTGAATCAATAAAAACACCTGAACTGAGATGTTCAAGGTTCCACTTTCCAGTATGGTGCCGGCCATGATAGTGGTTCCCTCTGTTGAGGTCTGACAGAGTTGGCATCAATGAATATGCCTCCTCGTCTCCTTGCTACGTCGCCACAGGAGTCGTATACAGCATTACTAGCATTTGAAGAACATCTGAATTTACCACTTTATTCAGACATTTATTCTAATAATCACTGTTGTCATGCTATAGAGCATTTCCATCCCTATAAAAAGTTGTCTACGCTGCCTTTTTGCATCCCAACATCTCTCCCTTTCTCTGGTCCCTGGCAAGCTCCATCATCTAATTTAACTAAGGTAAACTTTTGTAGAACTTCATATCGATAGAGTTATGCAGTTTCCGTGCCGAATTTCCTGCCCCTAAAATCAGCTTTTAAAATTCATCTGTTGGTCTGGTGCAATGGTGAGTGTCTACCATCCTGGTATTCAATCATCTGAGGCAGGAGAGTCATGGTTTTGAGGCCAGCTTAATCTACATGGAAGACCTTATCTAAAAAATAAAATAGAATTCATCTGCAATACATATATAAGCAATCTTACCCCCCAATTCCCGTTTTGATTAATCACCTATTTTATTCAGAATCTTAGTATATCCCCGACATCCTATTCCATGATCCATTCTGGAATGCCACATTACATTTTGTTGTTATATCATTTTAATTTCCCACTGGCTGTAACTGTTTCTCAAACTTTCCTTGTTTTTGATGACAGTGACAATTAATTTAGAGGGAATTTGACAAGAGTTTTGGAGAATGCCTCATGTTATTTAATTTGTCTAGCAGTTTCCTTATTGTTTGATTGGAGATGAAGGTTTGTTAGAGTGCTGTATATAACTACAGGGTATGAGTTACTAGTCTTTTCATCACTGGGCCCAAGATACCTGAGACTGCTTAATGGAGGACTTGTTTTCCTTCATGGTTTCCCAGGGTTTAGTCTTTATTTTCTTGGCCCTATGCACTTGGGTAGAACATCATGGCTGTAGTAATGTGTGGCCAAAGCTTTTACATCATGGCAGACAGGAAATAGAGAAAGAAATAGGAGGGGCTGGGAACAAAATACCTTCAAATAACCCCAACCCCAGTGATTTACTTATAAAAATGTAAGTAAAATATATAAAATATAAAAATATAACTTCCTAAATATTTAAGAGCTTGTAAAAATAGTGCTCTCAGTGGAGGACCAAGCACAGCATATTCAGACGTATGGAGGCTCAAGCCCTTGGCCCGCAAAGGCTCATGTCCGTCTAGTAATGAAAACTGATTGTAGCCAAAGAGTTCCCAAAGTCAACGGTGCCAATGTTTTTCAACAGCTCAAACTCAAAAGTCTTTTCTGAGGCACATGGCAAACTGTTGCTTGTGAGCCCCTATAAAATCTCCTTGCAAAACAGAAGGACACAGTGTAAACATACTTTATAATTTGTCTAGATTACTGTCCTGTGTGGTCTTGAAAATGATGTGTCTTCTATAGCTGTTTGATGGAACATTCTCTTGTGCCGGTTAGGTCCAAGTAGTCTGCCCTGCAGTTTAATTCTGCTAGTGATTCTGGAGGATTTTCCATTGTTGAAAGTAGGGTGTTAAAGTCCCCAACTATGCCTGTATTGAGGCTTATATCCCACCTCATGTTTCTCAGTACTTTTTATATTTGAGCACTTCAATAGTGCACGCATGCAAACTTAGAATTTTTATTTATTCTTGACAAAGTGACCATTTTTTTCATTATATAATGTCCTTCCTGTCTCTTTTGTAGTTCATTTTATGCTTTGTTTCATAGTCTCCCTTTGGGATTACTCATTTGTTTCCCTGTTTTGACCCCTTATCTTTTGATTTTTAAAAAAAAAATTTATGTGTATAATTGTTTTGTCTGTATGCATGTCTGTGCACTATATGCATGTGTGGTGCCCTTGGGGGCAAGAAGAGGGTGCCAGAGCACCTGGAATTGGATTTACAGAGAATTGTGAGCTTCTATGTAATGCTAGATACCAAACCTGAGTCTTCTGGAAGCTCTCAACCACTAAGCCATCTCTAGCCTCCTTTAGGATTTTTGATGTATGTCTTATGAATGTTTTCTAGATGCTATCTAGTTTGTGAAGGAAATCTTCTGAGAAACTATTTGGAAATGATAGCAAATTCACATTGAACATAAAGGTAGAGAAGGAAGATTGTAGGAGATACTGATAAAATAATCTAGAAGTGTGCTCCATTCCCTCTCATACTTTGAAATTTTTACGTAATATATATGTACATTAAGTACAACTTAGAAATATTTTAGATTTTTATCTTCACATTAAGGATATAAGTGGCTATAGAACATTTTGAATTTTGAAGACTTTTGAATTTCTGTAGTTACTACTGAATTTATGGAGCATATTTTCTTCCTTCTATAAACAATATTTTTATTCTTTGAGAATTTCATACACTGTATTTGAACATACTCACTTTCCTCTTCTGGCTCTCCCCATATGAGCCATCTCTACCGTCCCCCTTACTTCAAATCCAACTTTGAGTTTTCTTCTTTTTTCCCCTATTAAGTCTAATTTGTATTGCCAAGCTAGTCTTGAGAGTGGTGTCTCCTCTCATGTGTGGTTGACCTACCAGGAGTCACATCATTTAAAAAAAAGTGACTGCCACTCTCCCACAGCTATCAAATCCTAATAACTCCTGAGGGAGGGCAGTATTTCATGTCTATGTCTCCTGCTCTGTGCTAGTGTTTTGTCTGGTTTGAGGTTTCGTGTATTTTGTGCATGTTGTCACAATCAGTGTGAGTTCAATTGCCCCATTATGGCCAGAAAACAGTTTCCTTGATGTTATTCACCATCTCTGAAACTTTCGATTATTCTTGCAATTATTATACCAGTTGGCATATCATGCCACCAGCTGTTGCAGAGTTCACAGCTGGATGAGAACATTTTATTCTGGATGGAATGTTTTATTCTTTTGGTTGCATACATACCTGTTTCCAGCACCATGAAAGCTAGCTAGTGGATATGAAGCTTCCAGGTCAATACTAGCTTGATTTCTCCATGTTCTGTGATTCAAATATATTCAGTCTTCACCAATATGGTCTCACCGTCAAGTTCTGTAGGGCAACCAAGAATATTGGCAATAGCCTGTAATGCTTGGGTATATGGTACCTCATTCCCCAATATTGCAAGAAGAAATAAACGATTTCTGGTACTGAGAACTTGGACTGGGTATGTGACGGGACGGATCAGGCCAACTCACTGAGCTAGATGCTGGAGAAGAGTGTGTGGGATATGTCTAGATGGAGAGTTTGGATGTAGTCTTGGATGGGCCTATGGTCAGGGACAGGCAGGATAGGTCCTGGGGGAAGCCCAGGTCAATTGCAGCACAGGCAGAGATAGTCAGACTAAACTGGAGAATTGGATGCAGTGCCTGGCTTGATCTGAGGTTTTTGGAAGGTATGTGGAAGGGAGAGTCAGGCAGACTGAAAGGACTGGACCCTGGCGAAGAACACACAGGACATGGCTGGGTAGAGAAGTTGGATGTGATGTACACACATTTCTTATTTAACAATGTTACTTTAATAGGATGGTTTCCAGAAAACAAAGCTCTTTGGAGGGGATGGTGGTGTGTTATGATTTCTATCATGTAAATCCTTCTACTGTGGCTGATGCCAACGTGATTCCCTGCACATAGCTTAGTGACAATCAGTTCATGTGAACATGCGTGAATTGAGTTACTCTTACTGAGAGACACACTTTAACATTAAAGCCTGGATGCTGGGTGAAGCACTTCTATCTGTCCACAGAACACTAGGTTTAAGATGCCTGTGTTCTTGGCTTAAATAGCTTTATCAGCTGACAGATTGCATAGCAGCTATTGCATACTCTACCTTTGGCTGTAGATATGTTGGTAATTATTTTTGGAGATATTATGATGATTTGTGCTTCCTTATGTGCATTTTTGGTGAAGTAATTAGACTAAAATATATTATAACATGCAATTTAAATTTTTAAAATTAATAGTTTAGTGGCATTGTTTATAAAACAAATGTATATTTTATTTGATATTTTTAAAATAGACAAAACTTTAAAAAATTAATGAGCATCCTTACTGCATACCCTCGAGATAAGCTCACACTGTTGTGTCATCAAATTTACATTTTCCTCCCAAACCTTGTCAAAGTAGTTTGACAACCCTGAAAGTATGTCCAACATGACTAACTATGTTTACCATTTTTGAGAGCCCTTTTCAAAAAGGAGGAATAAAAACACATCTTCTTGGCTCCTTTCATACCAGTGGCCAAGAGTAGTAGAGATGAAAGTCAATGATATCATCGGACAACCTCATGTAACAAATCTGTGTTTACCACTGGCCACAATCATTTTGAGATTAGTTTAGATTAATATGGACCTTACAAAGTGCCCAGTCAAGATAGCGCATGTTAGAGATGCCTTGTCTCTATTTGGAAGGAAACAGTGGCCTTCTCCAGTGCACAGCAATAATCAGTAGCAAGGCTACCACTGCCTCCAAGCTCCCCGTCACATCTGGTGTGATAACTTGATGCTTTCTGCATGATGGTGCTCTGTAGAACCTCTCCTCATGACTCATTGGAGATTAACTCCCTTCAGCTGCAATCCACCTGTGTTTGCTGTTTGTTCCTTTTTTGGTTTCTCCTGTTCATCCCAGGTTGGTCTTGAGCTGCCAACCCTCCTGCTTTACCCTTCCAACTGCTCGGAAAACAAGTCTATATATACAGAGGGATGTGACCGTGTATGTGTTTCTATATTTCACTCTCAGATACTAGCTTCCACAGGTTTTTATCATTAATCATGTTTTAAATTCCCATATTTCTCTGAATTTTAGGGATTTTCCTTATATTTTGCAATTGCTTTCCAGTTCAAGTACATATTTTATTTTAAAAATCATGTGTCTGTTGGGGTTCTCTCTCCCCTATTATTTGGCAGTTTTATTTAGATTGCCTTCATATATGTGTGTATTTTAGGAAGCTTCTACTGTATTAGGTTTCCATACTACCTCTCAAATTTTATGTCTCTCCTCATATCACCACCCCTACAATTGGCCATCTCTTGTTACCAAATGAAACTTTCAGTACCAGGATTAAGTTACATCTAATTGAGTTTTTAGCCAAAGGAGTCCCATGGAAATCTCCAAATAACCCAGGCTCTTGCCAAGACTATCATCTGTTCTCCACAAACTGCCAGCAAGGCCCCATTGCTGAAGATAACACCTACACCACTCATTGAACATGGAGAGGTCAGGCTTCTGCATACATAGAGCCTTCACCTTTACATGCTAGCATCTTTGGTACAGGAAGGTATTCTGAATGTTACCAGAAGAAGAACATAAACACAAACTCAGCCACAAACCCTTCCATCCTCAGTGGTGTCCTTCCTGTAACATATTCTAGGGCAATGGTGACGCAAAGCTTGTGGGAGTAACAAACCAATAACTGATCTGATTTAAGGCCAACTCTGTGAGATGGAACCCATATTTAGCACTGCTTGGGTGACCAAGAACCTGAAACTAGATAGCCCAGGGACCTAGGGTAAGACTAAATACTACTGTTCTACTAAAACAATAGAGCAATAAAATGATTCCTAATGACGTTCTACTAAACTCATAGATCAGTGCCTTGCTCAGCCAACATTAGAGAAGCTTCCTCCTGCAGAAGATGCAAACAAATACAGAGACCCACTGTCAGACATTACGCAAAATGCGAGACACTGGAACATTAAATGGGATGTCTCCATTAAATCCCTCCCCGCAGGGCTCGGGGAACCCCAGAGAAGAGAAGGCAGAAAGAGTGTAAGAGCTAGAGGGAATGGAGGACACCAAGGAAACTAGATTCTCTAAATTAATATTATCGAAGCTAATATGAAGACAGAAAGACTGAGGCAGCATGCACAAGGCCTGCAGGTGTCTGCACCAGGTCGGTTGTACATAGACTATGACTTCCAGCTTAGTGTTTTTATGGGGTTCCTGAGTCTACTGGGTCTACTGAACTACTACTATTGTGTCTTCTGTTGTATCTTTTCCTTCTGTTTGTTTGTGTTGTCAAATTCTGATGTGTTAATTTTCATTTTATCTTATCTATCTTATTTTATTATTATCCCTTAGAAAACTATTTGTTTACTAATGAGAAACCAAAAAGAAGATTCAGATAGGGTAGAAGGGAGATGGGGAGGAACTTGGAGGAGTGGAGGAAGGGGAAACCAGAATCAGGATATATTATGTTAGAGTAAAAAAAAAAAAAAAAAAATCCATAAAAAGTAAAAGAAATCGGGTCTGAATTTTTTCCATTTTATTTTTGTTTGTTTTGTCTGCATGTATGTCTGTTTACCACATTTGTGAAGTGCTTGCAAATACCAGAAGAGGATGTCAGATCCCCATGTGGGCTGGGACTCAAACCTGGGTCCTCTGAAAGAGCAGCCAGAGCTGTTAACTGTTGAACCACTCTCCCAGCCTAGTTCAAATTCTTATTGTGTATTCTTTAATATCTGGGGAACTTGAAAATTTCTATGCTTTAGTTTCTTAATCTGTAAAGAAAAAATGATGGGATCTACCAAATAAGTTTGTTGGGAAATTCGCCGGTTAATATTTTTAAAGACTTTGAATACGGCTTAACATATATCACAAACCCAGCAGCTTTATAGTTGCTTGACAGCATTTATAGTTATTTGTCTTTTTATTTCAATGAAATGTGACGCAACTGAGGATCTCTATAGAGAAAAATCTGTACATAACCCTTTGCCTGTCTTTAAATTGGATGATTGCCATTTTATTATTGAGTTCTGTCTTTTTATATGCTTGGGGTACACTTTCCTGAAGGTATCTATCTTATAAATATTTTGTATCATTTCCTGGGCTCTTTCTTCTCTCCCTTGATAATGTCCATTGAGGCCCAAAAGCTTTTCATTCGGACAAAGTGCAATTTATTAAAGTTCTCTCTTTCATTTGTCATCCGGTGACATACCTAAGAAATCAGGGCTCGACTCAAGGTCATGATGATTTATTGCTGTGTCTTCTTTTCTAAACATAGTTTAATAATTTCAGCTGCTCAGCAAGTATAAAGTCATAATCCCTTGGTGTTGTTTCTGAGTGTGTTGTTTTGTGGAGTCGCAGATTCCTTTGTTGTAGCTTGTCCATGCACTTTCATTGAGAAAATTAAATCCAATTCCGCATTGCATTGGCTCGATCACTTTTTTGAAAATTAATTAACTCCATATGTCAGTTACTGTTTATTCCTGGGTAACTATTTATTTTTAACAATACAAGTAGACACTCAGAATTACTGACTTCTCTATTAGGTTTTAGATAAATGGCAAGAGAGCTATGATTCAAATTTATGTATGTGGCATCAAAATCCCAGCATCCTTCCATTCTTTCTTAGTCTCCTTAATAGGGAAATACAGCCTCGGTCTGTTTAACCCATTTGTATTTTATACAAAATGCTTTCTGTTCCCATCATCCCACAAAGGGAATGTTTGTCTTCACAATGTTGCCTGTAAAATGGTGGTGCCTTGTCATGTAGTTCTGGACTTGTTCTCTTTATTTGCCTATTTCTGGGTAGTTAACACTCCCCACAACCCTCCAATAAAAATATTTAATGTTTAAAGATAAATATATTAGCAAGATTTAAAAGAAATAGTGGCTGGAATGATAAGAGAATTTAAAAGTACCTTTACCTATTACTAGTAGTTTTACAAAACTTAAACTTACAAAAAGAAAAAAAAAAACAAAAAACAAAGAAAAATCCCCAGACCTAACTCTGTCTCTGTTTTTATAAACAATATTTTTATTACTTTTTTAGGAGGGAAGGGATTCAAAACAGGGTTTTTCTGTTGTAACTCTGGCTGTCCTGGAACTTACTCTGTAGACCAGGCTGGCCTCGAACTCACAGAGATCTGCCTGCCTCTGCCTTCCAAGTGCTGGGACTAAAGGCATGTGCTACCACCACCCAGCTATTTTATTACTTTTAAATGTGTGTGTGTGTCTGTGTCCTGAAGCATAACTGAGGCCAGGTGTGAGGTTCTGGGAACTGAACTCAGCCGCTTTGCAGGAGCAGTACAATGATCTTAACATCACATCACCTCTTCATCCCTTCAGAGTCTCTACTTCCAAGGACTTCAAGAAACATAACCTAAAACCAAATCTGTCTTTATGGATTAAAAGGAACTTTAAGCCGAACCATGCAGAGCTGACACACTGAAATGGGGAACACGGAGCTCTCCAGAGCTCACTGAGTCTTAGGCTACAGCCGCACCTTTTATGACCCCTCTGCATAGCTCACCCGCCTACTCTGCCTGAATCCTTCAACTCGAAGGACACAAGAAACTCACCGCTATGCTATGCAGTGAATATATAAGCTAAATGCTCTTGTCCCGAAGTCCCTGAGTGCATTCAAGTCTGTAGGACCATGCTTGCTTTTGCTCAAGGCTGTAAAGATAAACAAGGAAAGTGCCTCAAACGCAACCAAAGACTTTTTCCACGCAGAGAAAAAGACCTTTCACTAGCAAAGCCGCTACACTCCACTCTCCACTGTTTGTTTTTCCAGGCCTGAGACCTGCCACTCACAGTTCCATGTGCCGCTCCTCTGGTTTCATGTCCCTCCCTGGGAGCAGACTCTTCCAGGGCATGAGCTGAGCTTGCAGTGTTTGCTGCATGCTCCTCTTTGGTGACAGGTCCGGCTGTGTTCCCTTCATCTCCGGAAGCCAGCTGAGCTCCAAGAAACTCTGGAGAGTACCAGGAAGGAACACTGAGTTTATGCTCCACCTGGCCAATGGCAGCCCTGGCAGCCAAGTGTCTGGTTTCTCTTTCAGGGACAGCACAGAAAGATGGGATCAGCCACACTAAAAACTTCCATCTGTGGCTCTGAAGGTGACCACAGGAAATTAGTGCAGCCACTGTGGAGATCAGCTGTGGAAGTTCCTTAAAACTAAAAACAGAACTAACTCCCCTATGATGGAGCTGTGCCACTCCTGAGCACACACCAGACGGACTGTGAGTCAGCAGACCACAGGGGACTTGAGCATCCATGTTTATTGTAGCCTTATCTACAACCAGCCTCCATGCCCCCCCGTGAGGTGCTGATAAAGAAAATGTGGATACGTATGCAAGGTGCTTAATGAATCGTAAAGAATGAAATGATCATTTTCAGGAAAATGGATGGAGCTGGGGATCATGCTAAGTAAAACAAGAAAGACTGAAAAAGACAATCATCATGTGTTTTCTCTCCTATGGCGAATCTAGATTTAAACGTATATGCATATGCATTTGAGGACACACACAAATGCTTACTGTGAAAGTGTAGGGGGGCTGTTTGAGGAGAAGGAGGTGACCAGTGGAGATTGGATTAGGAACAAGTGAGGGTTACATTGCTAGGTCCTACACCACATGATGTCCTTTCTCACTAGAAAACAGTGAGTGTTTCCACCAGACCTCTCAAATCTCCTCGGTTTATTCAAGCTCAGGACTGTACATTATACAAGTCAAACCTCCCTAGTGCAAGTTGGATGCTCAGTGTTAAACTATATCAACCCATGTTGGACTTTCTGTAATCAGAACAGAACATTCAGCTTTTGCTGAACATGTTCAGTGCCAGGTTTGTCATGGTTCCTCCTCACTGTGAAGAGTATTGAAATATTTACTCATGAATGAAAGAAAATCTGCCATGGGAGGAAGTGGATTCATGGGAGCTGCTCTTTTTTATTCTCTGTAAGTGGTTCCATTGTGTCAACAAGGCAGATGCTAACACTGCTCATGGATTAGAATAAGGAGAGACCCATATAGAATATTTTTCTTCTGTGTCAAGCAAAATCTCAGTTGTTCAATTCAAATAATTGAGCTGTGTTTTGTGTATTTAATTTATTTTATTTAAGATCACTCCAGAACAAAGTGGGCAGTGAATGGTGATTTATTTATCAGGAAATTACAAGATAAAGGCATTCAAACAGAAGAGCACAGTGTGTTTGAGTTTAAGGCGAGATGGAACCAGAAGTTCCCATGAACAAGACTATTAGGACTATAAATGATTTTTATTCTCTGATCTCCACCCTCATTCCTCCTCTTTGATGAAAACTTGCCCCAGATTCTGGGGAAGATTAAAGGCACTAATGTCTGTGTTAGTCAGCTTTCCTTCACTGTGACACCTGAGAAAAACTGAAAGGGGAAAAAGATTCATTTTTGCTGATGGCATGAGAGATTTTAGTCCATGGTTAGTCAGCTCCGTTGCCTTGGGTCTGAGGCTAGCCATCTAGCCTAACATGGCAACTAGATAATGTGGATACAGTGGCTCTATTTACATTAATAAGTTCTATGTATCCATACAGGACCTTTTTAGCTTCTGCCCACTTTAACTGGGGTGTGTGATTTGCATTGGCAAGTGAAGTTGTGAAAGTTGGATCAGACTAGACCATAAGAAGTCAAAATACTTCTGCTTCTCTGTGGTTCTCATGGTAACATGCCTGAGTTACAGACATCTTCCCTGAGAGGCCACCAGCAAACCTGGGTCATGCTAGCTATGGTAGGTCACCCAGATCCCAGCACACGGGGCATCTTACCACATGTTACATGAATGAGCTTGGCTCAAAACTAATTTATCTAGATTTTCAAGACTTCCCCAACCTGTAGGTTCATGACAAAATAATAAATCGTGTTCAACACTTATGTGTTAAGATGGTGTGCTAGACATTCATGGGAAAAACTGACCATCATTCATACTATGAATAGGGTAGTCTGGTAATAGCCTCTCCCATGGACAATCACTTAAATGTCGTGTTTGAAGTAATGCAGTTAAATCTGAGGCAGCATCTGTATCAGAAAGTGAACAGGCAGAATCAAGGGTGCCCTGGAGTCTTCATGGAATGATAGATGCATTGAAGAGCCAATGTATTAACAATGAAAGGTAACATTAGCATCAGGATTATGATATCCATGAAAGGTCTCAGAATCAGATTTGGTAGACCAGAACTCTCATCTTCATGTCCCCAGTATGCTAGAACAACATCCCTTCCACCTTTCTGTCCCTGCACTGCACTTACAACCTCCCAGGAGAGCTCAGGGCAGGGCCCAGCATCTCTCTTCTCAGGCCTGTTCCCAAAATGCCTTTTTCTGTGATCAAGCTCTTTTGCAGTAAAGGGATAACTCATGCCTAACATGTAAGCACCTTCAGACATTCTGAGGTCTTAGTAACCATGCAGTTCAGTTTTCCTGGAATGATGACAAGGAAAGTAAACTGAACAAGTGCCATTCTTTTCTTTTACTACTTAGCCTTACTGTTAAAGAAAGAAATCAACATGTCTGTTTTTGTACCAATACCATGCTGGTTTTACAACTATCGCTCTGTAGTACACTTTGAAATAAGGGATATTGATACCTCCAGCAGTTCTTTTATTGTTTGGGGAATGTTTTAGCTATCCTGGGTTTTATGTGTTCTCTTCTCTGTGGTCAGCTAAAAAAGGTGCCTGTACTAGAGAATCAAAAAGATTCTCCAAGTATAGAAACAGAGACCATGCAGATATACACTTAGTACTCTATAAACCTACGCCTCCAGGACTGGGCCAAGGGGCAAAATATGGCAAGCAAACAAATGCTACTGAGCAGGAAAAGTGGTGTAAGGTTACATAACACATCTTAGAATGTTGAGTTAGAAAGGCCTCTGGAAATTAATTAGTGTAAATAAGGCAAACGCAAGACCCACTGAAGTGAAGCAGCCTACTCAACATTGCCTGATCTCCTACTCAGGAATTAATTTTAAAACAGAGGAAGAAAAAAAATTCCAGTCCTTGCCCTGCTGCCCAATGAATGCCTAAGAAATCAATCTTTATTTCTAGTACTTCAGAGTGAACTCCAAAAAGATCCCAAGTCCCCTCTCTGTTACTTGTTCCCTTCTTGAATGGGAGAGCCTGTAGCTGTCACTCAAAGGCCAACTACTTCTACCAAAAATTCTGTTATATCATTCTTCTCCCAACATTTCCAGTAACTCAAGGGGGAGCTAGTTGCTCCAACAAAGTCAAAAGACTGAGTCTAAGAAGAAAAGCTGTTATCTTCTGGTGTCAAATGTCTTTTGTTGACATAAATTGTTCTGACACAAATGAGTCTTAGTATCTCTCTTGAAAGTTTGTCATTTTGTCCCAGTCTGCCAATAGTACATAAAATACTATAGCAAATGGTATTTTTTTTTATTTCCTGGAAATGAAGGGCTCCTGAAGATGGCAATGTTTGGAAGAACTTTGAAGTAAACTGCTGCTTTCTGCTATCTGTGTTCTTCTTCCAGTTGTTCAAAGGAAAGTCTGGTAGGTTGCAGATACAACATCTTATGACTATTACAGCAGAGACTCACATTCAGAAGGTTCTGGATTGTGTGATTAATGAAGACAGAAAATGATGATTTTGTTTGTTTTCAAGACAGGGTCTCACTATATAGCCTTGGCTGATCTGGAACTTAGAGAGATCTGCCTGCCTCTCCCTCCTTAGTGTTGAGATTTAAGGCCTGTCCACAACATCTAGCAAAGCAGTGAGTGATTTAACAGCCTCCTCAACCCAACAATATCCAAACCTACAAAGAAAATAAAGTATCATCAAGATGTTTTTCCCCAGATGTGGTGGTTCATGCTTTTAAACCCGACAGTCTAGAGGGAGAGGTAAGTGTGTCTCTCTGAGTTCCAGGCTAGCCACAGCTACACAGTGAGACCCTGCCTAAAGGAAATAAAATTGTGTTTGATACCTCACACTTTTAATCCTAGAATTGAGACTTTGGAGACAGAGGCAGGAGGACCTCTGTGAGTTTGAGCTAGTCTGGTCTACATATAGAATTCCAGGCCATCCAGGACTACATATTAATACTCTCTCTCTCTCTCTCTCTCTCTCTCTCTCTCTCTCTCTCAAAAAAAAAAAAAAAAGCCGTGTTTTGTAGTTGTATACCTACTGTGGTGGCTCACCCAAGAAGGACAAGGAGGCATAATCATTGGTATAAACCCTGCCAGACCTCATGAGAGGTAGCCACCACCATGGCAGGTGCAATCGAGCATCTGAGCTCGGGTGTTTTTATTGATCCAGAACTCCTCAGGTGTTCTACTGATAGCACATCCAGATTATGAACAATCAAACATCCCCAACATAAATCCAACATCTGCTGGCAACACAAAATGCCAAGACCCATGCAGCCCTTCACCCAACAGTGCATAAAACAGTTATTTTATACATAAACTTCCACAACAATGTTTGGGGATCCAACCTTGGGAGAGGACCTGAGTTCTGTCCTTGAGACACACATAGTAGAAAGAAATAATTGAGTCCTCCAAATTGTCCTCAGAAATACTCTGTAGCTGTGTCACATGCATTCTCTCCTTCTCTCTCTCTCTCTCTCTCTCTCTCTCTCACACACACACACACACACACACAGACATACATGCACACACACACATATAAATACATATATAAAATGTAAGCTGGGCATTGTGGTGCACACCTTTAATCTCAGCATCAGACACAGTGGATCTCTATAACTCTGAGGCCAGCCTAGTCTACATAGTTCCAGGCAGGTGAAGGCTATACAGCAAGCTACATTACATTCATCTTTTCCAAGAGTAAAGCTGTAAAAATCTTTTAAGTAGTCAGGAAGAGGCAAGTCCTACATAAGCTATCCTTAGTCCTTAAGAGGAATTAAAGTTAAATTCTACCTCGCCCACCTCTGCATTGGATTTTTATCAGTTTATACTTCAGGGCATCTCCATATTCCAACTTTCTGTCAAAGACAGAGTACAGCCTACAGAGTCATGACACACATTTTCGTGAGAAGTCGAACAGCAACCACAGCCCTTAGAAGACTGAGAGCAAGCAGGCAGGCTTTACTGCCCATCCTAGGACACTGCCAGTAGGAATTGCAGTTTCTCAAGCTTCTTAGCCTCCTCGCTGTACTTTTGCAGGTCACAGGCAGCACATGATGTTTGGTTCCTAGTATGAGAGTCTGGGGTCTCTCAGGATCTTGGACACAGAAAACCTGGAGGATAACAGACATGCAACACAGAGTGAGAGACAGAGAGAGACAAAAACAGAGACAGCAGAGACAGAGAGAAAGAATTGATTTTGAAGTAGAATAAGGTAGAAAAGACCAACTCTTAGATACTGATTAACGGATATATTTAGTGATTTACTTAAAATACTGGTTGTATTGCCTGTTTGTCAAGCACGACTTCATGTGTTTCCTGGACCAGATTGACCTGGAGGAATAGCTAAAATAATAGGTTGTTGCCCTTTTCAACTTGATGACTGCCATCTAGGATTCTGTAAAATTCCCTTGCTTGCCCGCCCACCTTGTGGTTTTAGAGTATAAAATGAGAATACAACTGAACCTAGGACCGAGGCCTTCCAGGAACTGTCCTGGCTTCTGCCCGAAGGTGACGTCTCTCTTCTACTCTCAGTGGTGTTGGAGTGCTTTTCCAGAAAGAATCCTTTTTTCCTGATCAGGAATAAATCTGTTAGTTTTCATAACTGCTTAGAATGTGTTTTCCTATCTAACCCTTATATAACACTGAGTGAAACTAATTACTTAATTCATTTACTGGCTTCTCTCTTGAGACAGAGTCTGACTATGAAGACCTGGCTAGATTGAACTTGCCATACCCCAGGTTAACTTCAAACCTGAAATAATTCTCCTGATTCAACTTTCTGAGTGTTGGGATTATAGGCATATGTATCATATCTAACAATAAACCTTTTTGTTTAAAAATAAATCTATTTATTTTAGAAATCAGCAGTGATATATATATATATATATATATATATATATATATATATATATATATATCACAATTTAGCTATAAATACCCAAATATTTAACAAAATGTAAAGATTTTTTTCCTCTCTATTTGCCACTGATTGGGATTCAAAATCAGAATATCAGGTTTTGGATTAGAGTCTATAATATTTAGAAAGTTGTGTTTAGGTGCTAGTTGAAGACACCCGTAACTCCAGCAACTGGGAGACTGAGGCAAGAGGATCATAAATTGGAGGCTAGTCTAGGTAATATAGTAAGGTCCTATTCAGCTGATAAAATCACTTGCAGTACAAACCTGACAAACAGTTCATTCCTGGAACTCACAGTGGAAGAGAAAACTGACCCTCGTAAGTTATTCTCTGGCCTACACACACACACACCACCAATAATAAACCAACAAGTCATGTTTAAGTTGGGCATGGTGGTGTGAACCTTTAATCCCACCATTTGGCAGCAGAGGCAGACTAATCTCTGTGAGTTCAAGGCCAGCCTGGTCTGCATAGGGAGTTCTGGACCAGCTAGGGTTACAGAACAAAGTTCTGTCTCAGAGAGAAAAAAACATCAATGAAATGCTTCCTATGAAATGATATTCTGCTATACTCATAGATACTCATAGATTGGTGCCTTATCAAATTGTCATCAAAGAAGCTTTCTCTGGCAGCAGACGGGAGCAGGTGCGGAGACTTACAGCCAGACCTTATGCAGAAAGTATAAATTGGAGGTCTCCATTGGGTCCCTCCTGCCAGAGCTCAAGAAAGCCTGTGGAAGGAGGGGAAAAAAGCTTGTAAGGAGTCAAAGGATGAAGAACACCAGGAAAACACAGCCTACCGAATCAACTAAGGAGGGTTCATATGGGCTCACGGAAACTGAATTGGCAAGCATGGAGCCTGCCTGGGTCTGAACCATATGTGTATGTTTATATGTTTCTGTAGGACTCTTAATAGTGAGAGTCAGGGTGCCTCTGACTCTTGCCTGCTCTAGGAACTCTTTTCCTCCTAATGGGTTACCGTGTCCACCTCGGTATGGATTTATGCCTTGTCTTATTGTAGCTTGTTCTGTCATGTTTGGTTGATATCTCTTGGAGGCGTTTTCTGAAGGGAAATGAAGGATGGGGTCAGGTGAGAGGAGAGATGGGGGAGCTGGGAGGAGTAGAGGGAGGAGAAACTAGTCAGGATGTTATTATATGAGAGAAAAATCTATTTTTAATTTAAAAACAAGTAAAAGAAAAAATCCAAAATTAACATAAAATGTTAGACTATATTAACAGTATTAAAAAATACTATATTTAAGGCTGAGACTATAACTCAGTGCTAGAGCTCTTGCTTAGCACTATGTACTATGTACAAGAATCCTCAGCATTGCAGGAAGGAAACAAGGATTTCATTTAAAGTTACTCACGTGGCTGCCAAAACACAATGCTGAACAATCCCTGCGAGGAGAGAAACATTGTGGGTACCCCAAAGACCAATCCTGTTTTATCCAAGATACAAACCACGTTCTTGGATTTTTGTTTCGAGACAACATCCTCTGTAGCCCAGGCAGGCCTCAAAAATGTAGCTAAGGCTGGCCTTGGTTCCCTAATCTTCATGGCTCTATCTTCCAAATGTTGGGATTTGCCCTACCACACCCAGCTCAGTTATATTCTTATAAAAATGTGAGTTATTTTATATTATTTTCAATTCTCAGACTTTCTTATCTTCTTGTTGAATTTATTTTCATAAAGACAAAAACAATTAAGATTGAATTCCTTTCATCTGTTCATCACCAAATCTCTACAAAATCCCCGGGGTCTGTATTCATTTGTCTCCCTTTCTCATTCTCTTTTAAGCAAGCACACTGTGAGAGGAGCGCTAGCAGAGGCTTCAGCCAGCAAGGTCACCAGCAGGACATTTCCTGATCTTTTTCTTCTTATTCTGAGCGATTATATCACATCTGTCAGGGGCTTGTGTGTGGAAGGCTTCTGCTTGCTGCACAAAGAGCACACATGTAGAGGCTGCTACTTCAAATGTCCCTTTGGACAGGTTGAAAGGTTTGGTGATAGTTCATCCCTTAGTAGCTAGGGCCTGTAAAGAAGAAAGTTGTTTTCCAAAGGAGATGTTGTAAATGCACAGATCTACCATGAGTCTCATATCCAGCACAGAGAATCAACATCAAAAGACCGTGAGGAGCCAAGCTTCTTAGACTACGTTTATCAGTCTGTCTGCAGGGGTCACAGTCAGCTTTGCGTTTGTCATTTTTCTTCTTTTAAAAAATCTGGCACTTAATCAGCTTGTCTATTTTGCAATAGTAGACATGCAGTTTTCCCTTAATGTGTAACTCTTTAGAACCAATTAAGAGCAAGCTTTCTTAGTATGCAATGGGAAGAGAAAAGCAACACGCACGCGCGCGCGTGCGCGCGCGCGTGCACACGCACACACACACACACACACACACACACACACACACACACAGAGTGGAATGCAAAGATCAGCAAGTTATGAATATTCTTGGCCAATTTTTTCCCCAATAATCTAAGACGTTTGAAACATTCAGAAAATTTGAAAGAGTTATGCAGTGGCCTTGTGAACACTGCCATCTGTATTAAGCATTCTGATTTTGTTCAGGGTATTCACTCTTATCCACAGATCTATCTTTGTATCTAGCATCTTGCTTTGTATCAATTGATCATTTTTTCTTTTACATGTGTATAGCTTGTCTGCATGTATGTCTGTACACGATGGTACACCATGTACATTCCTGGTACCCTAAGAGACCAAAAGAGGGCGCCAGAGCTCCTTGGATTGGAGTTAAGGACAGTTGCCAGCTCCCACGCAGGTGCTGGGAATTAAATCTGGGTTCTCTGAAAGAACAGCTCATGCTTTTAACCACTGAGCCATCTCACCAACTCCAATGAATGTGATTTTTTTTAAAATACACTTCACAAGAAGTTGCATATATTAGAATATCACACCGTGGAAATGATTATCATCTAGAATTCAATAATTGTTTCTAAGGATTTGTTTGTTTATGTCAAATTTGCATAGGGTCAGCAATGATATTTGACAAAGGCATGCCTCTGCAACCCAAACTCTTGCAAAGACACAGAAATGTATTAATGTGGAGACTGTAGTCGCAGACACTTGGGAGGATAAGGAAAGAGGATGGCCTGAGCTGAGAGTTCCAGGACATCTTAGCCAATATAGCAAAAAGCACAACCACCCTCTGTTTCAAGGAAGCTCCCTCATGCATTTCACCACCAATCCACACTTAACGCATCCAGATCCCTCTGCTGTTTGCATTAATTTCTACCACATATAGTTTTTGAAAGACTTTTTGTTAGCACGTGTTAATTATGTTTGATGATAGATCAGTTATATTTAAATATGGACATAATGTATTTTGCTCACTTTTACCTTGAATATCCTCTCTTATTCCCCTCCCAATCCTGTTGAAATCCTTTCTATCCCCAAACAGTCCTCCTTTTTATTGTCATGTTTTTTTTGGTGAAAAATGAGATTAATCGGGGTTACTTACAAGACCATAGATGAGAGGTTACTTTATGGGAATGTGCCATATATAATTTTGCCTGTTATAAACATAAAAATGGAATTGGAGTATTTAGTTTCCTGTAAGACTTCTGTCATTCAGTGTATTTCTGAGCTTTATCTATATTGTTGGAGGTTTGTTCTTTTCTATTGAATGCTATTCTGTTGCTTGAAAGTTCCAAGGGCCCTGGCTGTATAACCTCCATGTGGCATGAACCTGGGTCTTCACTCTTCTGGACTCCAGAGAGAGCAGCAAGCATTTCAACTCTTTCACTGGACTCCAGTGATCACATAAATGATTTAAACTGGGCCTCAGAAAAATTGGCCTGGGCATGACCTGCTTCACACTCCAACTTACTTTATGCCCCAACTTTACTCAGTCCAACTCCTAGGCATAATGGCAATTGATAGGCTACCACCACAGATCCTCATTGTACCAGTGATTTTCTCTATGATGAAGTTAGAACACAACAGTAACCAAATGCAAATAAGAACAGCCAAGACATAAAGGAATGGAGAAAGCTTTACTATCCTCAATGAGAAAGGAGAGCACAGGAGTCAATTCCAAAGCAGTATCTTTAGACAAAGGATGTATATGGTATCATATTCAGACAACCTGTATCACTGATATGGGATGAACCCAGTCTTAAGTATGCTCAATTACAGAATATTTTCCCTAGTGTGTTTAAGGTTATAATTTCCAAAGAAAAGAGTAGACACATTTTTGGGTGTGCTTAGCTGTATTGAAGGTATATTGAAAGTTGTAAGAGGAAAAACACAAGTCATATATCAAAGAAAACATGTCAGAATAACAGCTCATTTCTCAGCGGAAACTTTAAAAGCCAGAAGAACCTGGATAAATTCATTCGAAGTCCTAAAAGAGCATGAGGTCCAACCTAGACTAATATACCCAGCAAAATAATCCACCAAAATCGAAGGAGAAAGAAAAACTTTCTGTAATATAAACAGACTAAACATTCACATCCAACAATCCAAACCTAAAGAATATAAGGAAGCAATATTTCAGGCTGAAAAGAGGAGTGAGCATAGCCAAGAGACTGTGAAAAGAAATAAAAAGCCATAATTACTGGAACACAAAGTGCCACTGAGAAAACAAACAACAAAACAAAAAATCGACAACACAATGACTGCAATCAACACACAGATTTCAATAACTTTAACAATAACTTTAAGTATCAGTGGCCTCAATGCTCCAGTCAAAAGACACAGGCTAACTGAATGGATTACAAAACAAAACCCATCTATCTGTTGCCTACAAGAAACACCTTTTAGGTTAAAGATAAGCAGCACCTTTGAGTTAAAAGATGGACAAAATTACTCCATTCAAATGGGACCAGGATGCAAGAAGGTATCACTATCCTAATATCTAACAAAATAGATTTCAAACTAAAGCTAAGCAAAAAAAGATTAAGACAACACTTCATTCTAATCACAGGGACAGTTAATCAAGAAGACATTACTATTCTATGAATACATGCACCAAATTCTGGAGTGCCTAACTGTGTGAAAAATGTACTACTGGATTTAAAGATAGCTTAATATTAACCCATTAATAGTAGGTGATTTCAGTACCCTATTTTCTCCAATAGACAGGTCATCTGCACAAAAAATAAAGAGCAGAATTAAATGACATCATCATACATAAATAGACTTTATATATATATAATATCACCCAAACACTAAAGTACACATTCTACTAAAACAGACCACATCCTGGGACACAAAACAAATGTTTACAAATTTAAAGATTGAAATAACTTTGTATCCCATCTGACCACAGTGCAATAAAACTTAAAATCTCTAGTAAGTAAACTCATAGAGATGGAACAATTCATTACTGAATAATGAATGAGTCAAAGAAGTCAAGAAATAAATAAAAAATCCTGTAACAAAATGAAAACCAAAACACAACACAACCAAACCTTTGGAACACGTGGAAAGCAACTGTACCAGGAAAATTTTAATTCTAAGCACCTATATTAAAAATCAGGAGCAAAATTAAATGACTTATTGATACAACTCAAAAATTTTAGAAAACAACAGACCAAATTACATATCTAAAGACATACAGTGTCTTTAAAGAGAGGTGGATACTAATATGCTAGGATAAAAATATCTCAAATATTTTCACAGAGCAAAGAAGCTGTCTTTAGAATTGTACAGAAATGGGTCTGTCTACATATAGTTCACAGACATTCATCTGTGGAGCAAATGAAAGATATTAAACTATATATATATATATATATATATATATATATATATATATATACACACATATATATTATATATATATAAAATATATATACACACATACACACATATATATATTCTTCAGCCTGTGTGCAGAATATATATATGTGTGTGTGTATATATGTATATATATATATAGGTATATATATATGTGTGTGAGTACCTATATACATACATATATGTATTTCTAAAGCTGTATGTATATAAATTATTGTTTATAGTGTGTGACATAATTTTATGGCTATATGTCTTGATTGATATTTATACTAATTCAAAAAGAGAATTGAAAATATGGTCACGTGATACTAGCACCTTTAAGACAGTAGTCCCAGGTTGCTCTCATCATGTGCCTACAACAGCTGGTATCTGTATGGTTAATCTGACATTTAACTTCTTGCCTTAGACTTGTTTAACTTTGTTCATGATAAATTGACTTCAGGTGAAGGTAGTCCACATCCTTGCATGCCCTATCTTGTTCAGCCAAAGTTGACTGCAAAGCATAGGGTTCATGGAGCTTCATAAGTATTCTCTCTCCACTCTGTTTATCTCCTTCCTTGCTCCATGAGCCATGCCACAAATAACATTTAAAAATGACTCTTCAGAGACATGTCATGGGCTCTAACCACTAAGGTGAATATTTCTGTCCTTTCTCCTGCCTGTGCCAGCAATCATGCTGCTGTTGGGAATTGCACTGTAGCATGCCTCCTTTCTCCGTGTTGATTGTTAAAGCAAGCACTGGTTTCATTGCTCCTGCCTGGGTTGAATGGTTTATGAGTGAAGTCTTTAATTTTTGGAAAACTTGGCATTTTTGACCTCTCATTCATCAACCCTGTGTTTGGTAGATTGAAATATAGTTGCTCCTCAGAAAATACTTTTAGTCTCCCCTGCTCACAGGAAGCACTGCCCTGAGTTTACCCATGAGAGTCATCTGTGAAGGAACAGATGGTTTTCAGAGGCTCTGTGGTCTGCACACAGGCTGCAGAATTTGAGAAGAAAGACGGTCCACTCTGAGTGCTCTAGCACCTTCATTTTATTTTTATAAAATAATCCTTGTTTCTATGTGTATTTTGCTGTTTGTCTTGATGGTAGCTTTAATTACAAATGTTTAAATGTCTTTCACAAGCAACAGAGTTGTATTTTTTAAAACCTATTATAAATAGCATTCTGATGAGCAGCCCTTAATATACGTGGTTATCCATCAGATAATGGCAAATTTTCTTGTTCTACTTCAGTTACTTAATGAAAAGCCCCTCTAAACAACTTTTTATTATGGAATAAAAAATCATATTGTTCTAGCAACATAGAATAGAGTATTTCTACTGCCACAATTTTTATAATGGTAAATAAATTGAATGTTGGTGATATTTATAACTTTGAAAAGTTACATCAGTAAGTCAAATAAATATCAATGCTTAAGAATAAGTGATTTTGTATTATCCACTAATATATTAATTTTTATGACTTTATTAGTTTAAATAAATTTAATTTAAATCCAATAAAATAAAACAAATAGGGTAACAAATCTGGGTTATCTAATAGGCAAATAATAGACTATAGACTTTTATGTTTCTTTCTTTTTTTTTTTTTTTACTGTAGACATGAGGGCAAATTAGATGTGTAATTTGACATGTAGCAACATATTTATGCTTTGTCTGTCATCTTAGTATTTCCAGGAGTGTAATGTGAGCTTAGCGCTGGAAGATAACATGACCACACCACAAGGGCTTATCACTGTGAGCTGAAACTGGAGTAGAAACAGCTGCTCTCTGTGATCTGAGCTATCCAGAGGTCTGGCTCTGCCATGGGCTCATCAGGAGTTAGGCTTGGTAGTGACCAAAAACAGACCCCAAATCAGTGATCTTCCAAGCCAGACTCAGGGTAACATTCAGAGAAAAGAATTCAGACATACTATGCCCATGAGTTTATAGAACAAAAATGAAATGGCTACCAGAACATCTAGAAACTGTTTCTTGTGTAATTTTAGCTGTCCATGTTGGTCATATGTATTGAAAAGCAAAACAAACAAACAAACAAATGAAAAAAAAAAACCACTACCCGTGCACTCCCGCCCATGGGTTCCCTTGTCCTGCAAAGCAGCTACAGTTGGCCTGCAGCTGTATTTGCTCCCAGGTGGGAGGACCCAGGGGGAGCATGGCATGGTCCTTACCATGTAACCATTTGCTTTAGATTGGAGCCCTGAGCCGATGAGAGTGCCCAGAGAAGCATTCTCTCTCTTTTTTTTGCAAGGGCTGTGACATTTATGGGGTTCAGTCAGGGGAAGGTCTTTTGGTACTCAGGGCTAAAGGCCATCAGTTAAGACAGGGATGCTGGGTAGGCATATTCCAGGGAACAGGGACTCAGGTGAGCAATTCTGCCAATAGCAGCCCACCTTTTGAAATGGGGTGTAGTTTTGCTATGGCTTGTGGTCTGTCAGCACAGAGGGGAGGGAGCAAACTTCCGCCAGCCTTTTGAGATGAGCTTGGTAGCAAGTACCCTCTATACCCAACTATGGGAGCTTACCACAAGGCACCACACATATGATGATACAGAGACTGTTCCCTTTACCCCAATATGCATTGCTAACATAAGAAGGTCTTTTCCATATTATGACACTAAGGTAAATCCGTATCTCCCAAGTTTGAGTCAGGAGAACCCTAGAAATTCTCACATTTTGAAAAATATGCCAAGTTATGCTAAGAAGGCATGTGTTCCAGTTCTAAGATTCTAACTAGGTTGTGTTTATTTAGTCACCGTATGCATGTAATATGCTTAGTGTTTGCAGTTACTCTTCTGTGGCCAGCAGTACAGGAGACAAAGGCTCTGCCTTCAAGAATCTTTCAGTCTAGAATAACTTGAGGTAGCCTTCCACATCCACAGGCACTGGGACCCAATTCTTAGCTGAGGTTCTTAGATGAATTATAATCTATTGATCACAATTTCTTCAAAGATGTTCTTTCATGTTCCTTAATATTTTGTCCTTATGCCTTACATTTAGTTTTTAGCTCCCCCCAACTAACAAATATTATTATTCTAGAGAATTGATACTTGATAACCTCTAAAACAGGAGTCTTAAACTTGCACTGAGATTTGTTAATCTTGGGGGGCTTGAGGTTGTTATGCACGCCCAAAGACTTCTCCAGTAGTGCTGACATTGCCTTCTGATAGGTCACCTACCCACACTAAGTGGCTAGGTTCTACCCAGCAGCCAGGGGTGTATGTACTTCAATCTTCTCTTCTGCTCAGTTATGCAGCTCTTTAAACTTGATGGTTAACTGTCTTCCTCACAAGGAAAATCTTGAACCTTACTTGCTTGTATTTTATTGAGAACTTTTGCATATACGTTCATCGGAGAGATTGGCCTACATTCTTTTCCTTCTTTCCTTTTTCATTTTGTTGTTTCTGTGTCTTTACCTGGTTTAGCTATCTATGTAATGCTGGTTTTGGAGGAAAAATGTGTTTGAAAGTGTCCCTTCATCTTTAAAGCTCCAGTAGAATTTTTTTGTTGTTGTTGAATGTATTTGTACCTTTTTTAGTTAAGATGATTTTTTTTATTGCTGCTTCAATCTTGCCAAATGTTATGAATGTGTTTATATTTCTATCTCTTCTTGTTTTAACCTTGATAGGTCACATGTATTTAAATATTCTTATATTTCTTTTAGTTTTTTCAATTTAGCGGACTATAGGTTTGTGGGACACATCCCCATGACCCTCTGATTTCATTGGTAGCTGTTACGATATCTCCCTTTCTGTTCCCCATCTTATCAATATGAATCTTTTCTTCCTTTGTTTTGCTTAAATTGGCCAAGTACTCATCAGTCTTATTTTTTAAAGAACTGGCTCTTCTTTTCATTGTTTTGTTTACCTGTTTATTGTTATTATTTGTTTTTCTGTGTTAATGTTTTTTGTTCAAATCTTAATTATTTCCTTCTGTCAACTGGTTGTCAGTTCACTTTGATTTTCTAAAAGACTTAAAATGCATAATTAAGTTGTTTATTTGAGATTGCTCTGATTTTGTTATATGGGCACGTAGAGCTATAAACTTATCCCTTAGGCTGTCCTTTGTTATATCCCATATGTTCTAATTTTGTGTTGGTTTTTTCATTTTAGTCTAGGAACTCTAAATTTGTTTATTGATTTCTTCAGTGACCTAGTCAGTATTCAATAAGTGTTATTTTGTCTCATGAATTTATATATTACTTTGCCATTTTCTCCTCCTGCTTATTTCTAGCTTTATTTCATTGAGGTCCAATACAATAAGTAAGTAAGTAAGTAAGTAAATAAATAAATAAATAATAGGCGATCCTAAAAACAACATGCATTCTGTAATGTTGGGGTAGAGATGTCTGTTAAGTCCCTTTGCTGAATAGTATCATGTGACTGTATCTTTCTTCATTTTTGCCTGGATGACCTGTCTATTGTTGAGAATGGGATACTGAAGCCACCTACCATTACTATATTGGGGCTAATCTGTGATTGAAATGTAGTAGTAATGTTTTTGTGAAATGAGGTCTATCTATGTTTAGTGCATATATATTTGCATGTTGAAATACTATTCCTAAATCAGTGTGAAGTGGCTTTTACATCTTCTGACTTGTGCTGGCTTCAAGTTATTTTTTCATATATCAGTATAGTGACTTCTGCTTGTTTCCTGTTTCCATTTGCTTGGGAAATAAAAAGTTTCCTCTCATTTTCTGATGTAATCTCCGAGTATGTATCTCTTCATTCCAGAGTTAAGTCCAATGATATTCAGAGTACTTACTGAACATATACATTATCTATATGTATATATATTCCTGTCATTTTTCTGTTTTCATAGAATTTTGTATTTTCTTAGTATTCATTTGTTTACCATGTATCTTAGCACCTTTTTTTTCTCCATAGCATCTTGGATAAGTTTATCATTCTCTGCTGTTTGTAGTATACCCTTCATTGTATTCTGTAGCACAAATTGAACATACATTGCTTTCTGCAATGGAAAGCTTTTTTGTACTTATATTATGAAAAATAGCTTTGCAAGGTATAGAAGTCTGGGTTAGTAGTTGTGGTCTTTCAGAACTTAAAATATATCCTGCTGGACTGGAGAGGCAGCACAGTAGACCAGTGACTACTCTTCCAGAAGATATGGGTTCAATTCCCAGTACATATAGCAGCTCACAACTGTCTTAATAAGTCCAGGGGACCTGACACCCTTATACCAATGTACATAAAATAAACTTAAATAAATTATAAAATTATAAAAATTATTATTAAAAAAATAGCTGGGCAGTGGTTGCACATGCTTTTAATCTCAGCACTCGAGAAGCAAAGGTAGTCAGATCTATATGAGTTGAGGTCACCTTCGTCTACAGAGTAAGTTTCAGGACAGCCAGAGTTACAACAGAGAAACTCTGTCTAAAGACAAAACAAACAAACAAACAAACAAACCCACCCCACACTCAAAAAAAAAAAAAGACAGAAAAAGAAGAAATATATCCTGCCGTGCTCTTCTGGATTTTAGAGTTTCCACTGAAAATCTCATATTTTTCTGATGTGCCTACCTTTATCAATGACTTAGCACTTCTCTCTGGCAAATTTGGTACATATTTTCTTTTTTCCTGATTAGTGGTTTGACCATTATATGGGAGTTGCTTTCCTGGTCCTGTCAGTTTGGTGTTCTGTGTGCTTCTTATATCTGGATAAACTTTTTCTCCAGATTTGGGAAATTTTTCTTACATGATTTTGCTGAAAATATTTCCTATGCCTTTGACATGAAATTGTGAAATTAGTTTGCTCCTTTAATGCTTATAATTAATAAATTTGATCTTTTCATAGTGTCTCACGGATATTATTATTCCTTTCATTATTTTTAAGTTTATCACATTAATTTTAACTAGATTATCCAATCCATCTAGCTTGTTTTCAAACCTTTCTAGTTTGTCCTCTGTATGAGCCATTGTATTGGTGCAGATCTCCACTGAAGTTAGGCTTAGATAATTTGGAAGAGGTTAAAATATAATTACATAATTTCTCCTCCAGCCCACCCATGTATCCTCTCTCTCTTTCATTCAAATTAATAGCCTCTTTTTCTTTAATTATTCTTCACACACAAACATACACACACAGAGAAACACAAACACATATATATTCTTAAAATATAAAAATACAACTTATTCAGTCCTTAAATGTTTTCAGGGCCAATCATTTGCTATCAGACAACCCATTGGTTGGCTCATCATCAACGAAGACTATTTCTCCTGCTTTCAGCATTCCTTAGTTGTCTGTACTTCTTTGTGTATGGTTGAAACCTTGTGAGCTTTCTTTCTTCCATATTAACACACACATTTGTTGATATTGTCCTTCAAGTCATAGGTAGTTAGCCATGTTGCTGGGATTTCATGGATGTAGCTTCTGTGGTATTTCTAGAAAGTACCGGCTACCTGTTCCTATTGCTTTTTGCAAACTTTTCATTCTTTCTTCTACAGTGACCCCTACGCCTTAGGTGCAGGAGTTGTGTTGCAGATACATCAGTCAGTTAGAACTTAGTTCCACAATTCTGCATTTTGATCACTTGTGGTTTTCTGAAATAGCCTCTAACTGTTGTAAGTATAAGTTTCTTTGAGAACTACACTTGTCTGTGGGTATAAGGATAAATATTGAGAATATAGTAAGGGATTGTAGTAGTTTAGTAAGGAGATAGTTGTAGATTTTCCCCCAGAGATCCATAGCTTCACTGGATAACTGGATAAGTGCCTAGTACTTGGCATGATTTGCCCCTTGTTAAGTGAGTTTAAGTCCAATTAGCGAGCTGTCAGTTACTGCCAAGGTATGGATGCCACTAATGCACCCTTAGGGTTATCATGCCATGATGGTTGTTGTTGTGGTTCATAGGCTTCATAGCTTGGAAGGACTACTAGTTGCTTTCATCATTTGGAAGCTTACAAGGCATCTTCTTGTACCAAAAGAAATAATCTTTAGGGAAGAGGCTCTCAGGTAAGATCCAGATCATGGCCTCTGGCTACTGTATCTGAAGTATATACTTCAAATCATTCAAATTGCTAAAGATTGTGGTTATAAGCCTTTAACAATTTATTACACCTGAATTAATTATTAATTATTAATTATTAATATTATATTATTATTTATTATTATAAATATTAATAATTTATATAATATTAATATTAAATATAATATTAATTAAATATAAATATTAACAATAAATATAATAAATAATAATAATTAATTAACAATTAATTACACCTGAAGCCTCATAATAAGAACTGGGTATAAATAAGTATATGTTATTGATGGAAAACTGTTTTTGCGTCTTTAGAACTGGCCAAAATAATTGCTAATATTATTTGGAAAGAAATGTTGGATATTCAGTTACCATCCAGTGAAGTTCACTTAATTGGTGATAATTAATCATCATTAGGTCATCAAAGCCTCTTCACTTTTAAATTTGTTTTCACTAATGATTCCATACAGTTCATCTGTACCTTGAAAATATTAAAAAATATATATAAGTTCTGAGTGTCCACAATTCTTAAATGTTATTTGGGATCCATTAAACATATTCTTCTAGCTTCTTCTTTATGGAAGTGTTAAATATATAGTTGTTGATAAAATAAATATAAGGTTGGCATGATGTGAAATGTAGAATTTGACATGTTGATAATAGCATTCTCCATCTTAGACATAGAAGGCTGGTTGATCTGTTGACTTTGTTCTCCCAAGTAAAAATTAGTATCTGTGGAATGAAACTGTAAAGCCAATCTCTACTCCCATAATAAAAATGTCAACACGATATTTAACTCATAGTTCTGAGTTAGTAATTATTTTTCAAAACAGCCTTCCTTCTTGGATAGAGTATTCATCAATTATAGGGAGATTTCTTGAGTGAAGACCACTACAGGGTATCCACAGTAAAACCCTGTGTGTCCAGTGATGTATTGCCTCTGTACAAGGTTATTTTTTATTCTATTGGATAGAGAGTCTAAGGAGTAACTGAAGTTCAAGACTGATACCCACTCAAGTTCAAAAATCACTGATCCATGAGAGAAGCACTATCTTTTATTTTTCCCAGTTAATGTAGTTCCTTGCCTTTCTTATGCAGTAGTTAGGAGAAGATGAGTGATAATTTAAAATCACAAAGTTATGAACTCAGTGTTTGAAAACAAATCAATAATGACTCCTGTCAATGTGTATGCATTATGAACAGAATTTTAAGTCCCATACACAAAAAGAACAAAGAAAAAGGAATTGGGATCATTAGGTAGGATTGGATGGTATGCAACTTCCAGATCTCAGCAAGAAGAACCAGAATCTAGAAGACTCCATGCAAGACAAATATAGCAAACCATACAGAGAGTAATTGGTGTGAATGTGATTTTGCCTTAATTTCCTTACGTTTTAAGCAAAAGCCATCTCTTGCATCTGTTAGGAGAGGAAATAAAGGCAATATATGTTCCCCACAATTCAAACTCTGTGAATATAGTTTTTGTAAGATCTACAAAGGTTTATGTCACAAATACTGCCACCAATTTTCAAGCATCCTTCCCTGTAACTCCCTCCACAGTTCACACTATGGGTGCTCTGTCATACAGAAAGTTGTCTCCATCAATCTCTTCACATGTTTCCCAATGAAAACATCCAACATTTCAATGTCCTATGAATATTGTAACTGCTATACATTCATATCATATTCAATTACCTGAATTCCTTAAGCAGAATCTCACTCTCACTCTGTGCTACCCACTGAATAAGGAACTCACAAATAACCATCCAATGTATGCCTCTCAAAAGAAACTTAGAGGAAAGGACTATGTTTTTTCAGGTTCTTATTTCTACATATTTTGTTTTCAGTTTTAAAGAGCAGTTATTTATTTAGTTTGTAGGGGCTCAGGCGAAAATCAGAGGACAAATGTAGGGAGTTGGTTCTCTCCTTCTATGTGTGGATTCTGGGTATTGAACTCACATTGCTAGGCTTGTGGGCAAGTGCCCTTACTTGCTGAGACCTTTCACTGGCCCTTTGCCTTTGCTTTAAGAATTTACTGCCTATTTCTACTTTTGTTTAGAGTTTAGGGGCTTTTCTTGGCCCTGGCCCAATCCTGTAGTATCCTGCCTGATTCTCAGGGTGATACGGCTGATAGTCAATTTGGAAGTGACTCTCAGATACGAAACCATGGCTCTGACTTGCATTGTGAACGTCTGAGCCACACTTCCAAATTACAGTAGAAAATCTTTATCCTGATGTGTACTAAGACTTACCAACAGCACCTCATAGCCCAGATCGGTCGCCTTCATTTCACTTTCAAACACTGTTGCCTGCATTTCAGGCTACATTCTAATAGTGTGGCGTTGGACTTCTCCAAATCATCTGAAACAGGATTAATTTAATTAATTAACTAATTAAAACAAAGTCTCATCTTCATGGTTTAGGAAAAATTATGTACTTGAGTGACTATAGAAATGTGAAAGAATAACTAAAGAAGCAAAGCTTGTCTTACTTATATTTCCTGTATATAATTATTCTGGAATTCCCTGAACCCAGGCACCAAGCATAAGCCATGTCTTTTCACCGAATCCCCCCTGGACTTTCCCTCCTGTTTCTGGAGAGTGTCCCAGATATAGACTGAATTTATGGCAGGCCAGTCTGCAATTTGTGCTTAAATATCAGACAGTATGATCACCAGATTCTTGTTGTCAAACACACATTATCTTCCTATTTACCATTTAACCTCAAACTATTTCACCAGATTTCTGGAAGGGAGTCAGGTTTCACCCCTCATTAACCCCTTTAGTCCAAAGACCCCGGTAGAGTGAAATATAATCACCCACTGTCTTATCAGAATATATTCCTGGCTGAGTTAGGCTGTCCACTTTGTATTTGGACACAATATTTCTGTGATCTAAACTTGAAATATTAACATGGCTTTTTGCTTTCTTTTTCAAAGAGAGATAAATTAAAATTTACTAACTTTTCCTGGTTTTACTTTGTTCTTATTCCAAAACTTAAATAACTGTCTTTTTTTTTTTTTAAATAACCACCTGATTAACCACCATTCCCTTAAATAGTATCTTTGTCTTTCTTGGCTTTCTGTCTTCACTCCTTTGCACATTGAGTTGTTTATTAAACCTATTTATTCTCCTACAGACAGTGTCGTACATATGGTTGACATAATATAGCCTACTCTTGGCAGTTCAGGTCTTCAGAAAGCTTTCCTCCCAGTGGTCCTCCCTATGTTTTCTGTTGGTTTCCAGCTGCTTTCCACATTGGTTTTCTTCTTTCACTATTTACTGTGTTCACCAGTTTCCCATCTTCAAAATTTACCCTCCACATATTTTTTTTTTTACCATCAAAAACTGACCCTTCAAGACACTGCTTAAATGGAACAGGGGGGATGGGGTGTCAGACATACCTTTGTTACTATGCATTTTCTCATTGTTAGCTCAGAGAGGGCAGGGATTAAGTTGGTATCATCTTTGATACATTTCTGGTTATTCTATCTTATGTTTCTCATGAAAATAGTAAATTGTACTTTATTTGTCTCATGAAAATTGTAAGAAAATATCAGATATTTTCAGTCTTTTCAGTGGGAATAAGCAGACTCCATTCTCCATCTGCCCCACTATTGAGGATTGCATACCTTGGACAGATGGCAAGGTGTAGCTATGTATCTGTAATCTAAACAATATGAGAGTTTTAAGATATAGAAACATCAAAGTTAAATAACACTTATTTTTAACATAGGTTTAATTTCTTTACTCTTAACTGCAATTTTGCATATTAATGGAACATTCTGTAATGGCATTGATACACACGTATGCTTTGTATAGTACCTAAAATGATCTAACATACCTCTGTCTTCAAACATTATTTTCTTATACTTAGAAATATATTTAGAAAATCTGTTGCTATAGAAAAACTGAATTGGAGCACTTTATTGAGGTAAAAGCTTTTACTTAGTTTATGCTTCTGGAGTCTGGAAGTTCTATACTCAGTAGTGGTTGCATAGTGTGACTTTGTTTGCTGTGTTATACAGTGGTGGAAATAGAAGAGCAGGTGGATATGTACAAGAGGGACAAGATTTGAGTGCAAGCCTTATACCTCATAAGAGTTTACTCTGGTAACATCTCAAAAATGCACTCAGTGATGATTTCTTAAATATCCATCACCCAACTCTGCTAGAATGACAACCAACTTCAACACGAGGTCCAAAGAAGGCAAACAATCCTAAGTCATAGCATGACTCATCTATTTCCTTAGTTAGAATTCTTGAAAGAGCTGTCTGACCCTGTCCCACTTATGAAGTGTACTAGCTAAGGTGTTTACCCATGAATCAGTGGAGTGTGGTAATGTAGACATGAACTTTCACACACATACTTAGCAGTGAGGCAATGCAAAAGTTCATTTGTAAGGAGTGGGGTTGGAACCTGTCTTGTACCGCCTCGCATGCAGAGGAAAGCTAAAGACTGGCTCCATTTCACACTGGAAGAACACACAGATGCTTCCCTTATTTTTATATATTACACTGGGGTTAAAGAAACAAAGTGAATGTGATGGAAAATTCTGTTATTTTCCAGGATCTTTGAATTGTGGAGATTCTTGAGATTGACTTCTAAATCATGCCTGCTATTTATTTTTTATTAAAAAAAGTTTTTAACCTTTATTTTTATTTTATGTGTATGGGTATTTAGCCTATGAGAGTGTGTGTGTGTGTGTGTGTGTGTGTGTGTGTGTGTGTGTGAACATGTGTATGTGTGTGTACCTCATGTGTATGTGGTGCCTGCAGAGGCCAGAGAGGTTGTTGGAACTCCTGAGATTGTAGTTACAGGCAGTTGTGAGCTGCCATGTGGGTGCTGGGAGTTGAACCCAGGTCCTCTGGAAGAGCAACCAGAATTAATCACTGAGCTATTGCTTCAGGCCCCCTGCCTGCTATTTCTATTCGCATAGTAACAGCAACAAAATAAAAGCTTTGGGAAAGACTTTGAAGCAACTAAAAATTTTAGATCAACAAGATCATTCAAACTCTGCATTTAAAGTAGTAATTATAAAATTGAGGCCAGTATTTTAATAGTATCTAAAAATTGTAATGACTTTTTTGTAGTTTTGCTTTAACTTTGCGTGTGCTTACTTTTAGCAGCCCCTTAAGACCATCTGGCACCAGGATGTAACTTTGAAAGTGATAAGTGTTTGTGACTGAGGAGCAGGCTTCTCAAGGTTCTTGAATTACACTTTGTCTCTGAAGGTCAGTAGGTCCTACAGACAAGGAGACAAGAGCTGTCTGTGTGAACTGCATCAGGTCTCTCAGTATGCTAGAAGCCATAGGAAATAGAAATACCAGAAATCAACTTGACAGATGAATTTTAGTTTTGATAGAGCTCTGATTGTTTTCCCCCTGTAGCAAGGGGAAGGTAGCAAGAATACAGGGAGTTAAAACGAAACCCAAACTAAAATGTGGGGCTATGCTTGCTTCATGCTAGAACTATACTGGCATGGTTAATATTGACTGATGGTTTATTTTGAAGGGATGTGATAAAACTAGGTTCTTAGAAAATATATATTATGCATTTTGAAAAAAATTGCACTTAAAACAATTCCCTTTGATTTGTGCTTCAAATTTATTTCCTAATAAATTATAGGGCTGTGTTTATGTTATTATACCAACTATCTCTTATAAGACACAAATGTTTAACTATCATAGAGATGAAATAATATCTGCAGAAATCCTTCAATTTCTTATATGGAGTCTACTAAGAGAATGGTTTGTTTCTACAATATGATTACATCTAGCTATAAAAATTCATATAGAACTAGTGATGCCTAATATACATATATAAAGAGAGCCCTGGGTTTGATCCTCAACACTGAATGAAAAGTAAAAGTAAATATCTCCACAATAAAAGCATTTATGTGTGTATGCATAAGTGTAGTGGGGAGATCAAAACAATACATACTGTGCTGGCCAAAGAAAAATTACACTTTCTGCCTTTTTCTTAGGAAGAATTGTGAGGAAGACACATTGACCAGGTATTTAATAGGTGTGGATGATTCTGCAGTTTTCTGTGATTTGAAGGAACGCAATATAATTCTGTTTGTGTGTGTGTGTGTGTGTGTGTGTGTGTGTGTATGTGTGTGTTACATTCAAGTGTGCATGTGAGTGGAGGTCAGAGATAGATGTCAGTTGTCTTCTTCATCATTTTACACTGGACTTTTTTCATCCTCAGTCTGTGGAGGATATACTGGTAAGGTGTGCTTCTTTTTAACATTTTTTTAAAAAAATTTGTTGAGATTATAACATAATAACATCATGTCCTCTTTCCTTTTCCTTCCTCCAAACACCACCTGTTTCCCACCTTGCTCTCTTTCAAATTTGTAGCCTATTTTTCTTTAATTGTTGTTGCATATATACTTAAACACATATATATTCCTGAACACATCTATAATACATACATGTAAGTCATTGAATGAATACACATATATAATTTATATAAAAATTTCCCATCTGAGCTCACTGCAATAATTCTTTATAAGCTTGGAGGTGATGTTCAGAGTTTATATGCATGGATGCTGGTGGGTTTTAGCAATGGATTATTGCTTATGGGAGAGGGTGAAGGATGCTGAGCCTGGGGTAGAATAGGACTCTGTAGACAGAGAGAAAGGAGGAGGACAGGAAAGTGGGGTGAGTGACCAAGAAGAAAAGAGAAGAGAGAGAACTGAGGCAAAGAGGGATTCTATGGGGGTTGGCGGGTCCCCTACTGATGACAGGTGGCTGGAGGCAGGTACAGGTATGGTACAGGGCAGAGACAGTTCCACACACTCACAATGCTGTCCCTAAGAGCCATAGATCATTTAACAAAAATTCCAATTCCAGAAACGAGAAGCCTTCTTCTGAGTTGTTGATAAAGTTGTTGATAACATTGTCCAAGAGACTCCTCAAATATTTCTATTGCCTTTGATTGCCCACCGGAGTTGTAAGGTAAGTTCCTATTGCTGAAGGCTTCATGCAATTCAAACACAAGGCCCAGAGACTGCTGGTCTATAACTAACCTGACCTAAAACTTCCTCCTTGAATACTAGCTGTTATGATATGAGAAGATGCCATAAAAGCTTCCAAAGGAGGAAGCAATCAACAGTCCTGGGAAGCTATGGCATCTGTGAACTACAACAATGACCATCCTGGCACAATAGTCATAGGAGTGTAATAGTTGCATGTATGCCTTAGAGGTAACAAATAGCTAGCTCTCTAATTGGCCATAAGACCCGGTAAAGGGGAGCCATGTCTGGTACTGGAAACAGACAACTACCAAGGCTAGTGAAGTCATGGATCTTGGAGGAGAACCTACAGTTACCACTTTACTAAACCAGTATAACCCCTTCCTAAACTCTAAATGTTTGTCCTCACACCCACAGGTAACTGTAGTCCTCATCAAGGAAACTCTTGGCAACAGACAAGAGACAATTACAGAAAACCACAATTTATCAAACCACAGAGTTGTGGAGCCCAGTTCCAAGTGATACATCTACAATATCTTTTTTTTTTTTTTTTTAAGGCAAGGTCTCTCATTGAACCTGAACCTCATCGACTAAGCTAGGCTGACTAGCCAGTGAGCTCCAGAATCTGCCTGTTGTCACCACAGCATTGGATTTCCAGAAATGTGCACTATTGTGTCTGGCTTTTCTCTTGGTGCTGGTGATTTGAACTCAGGTCGTGGTTTTTTGCTAGAAAGTACTTCCTCAAGAGAACAATCTCCCTGGCCCTCGTTTTAGGACCCCTTTATATCCTTAAAAATTAATAAGTGCTCCAAAGAACTTCTTTTAGAAAATATTAGGAAATCCAGTGACACATAGTTTATTTTTCTTCAGAATGGGTAATGGGTGTCATGTAACCTCTTGAAGTTTTTACAGGACACTTATAAAAAGATCAGAATAGGAAAAGCTGATAGCACCAATGCTATTATTATTAATAATCATTATTATTATCAAATCCAATTACTAATATGTGTGCTTTATCTGTTTATTTGCGCACTAGACAGGCATCCTCAGTATGGTCTGCCAAGGGCTTACCACACACACCTTCCTGTGAAATACTGAAAGCATCACTACTCTCGGTTTAGAAATATGGTTTGGTGCTATGAACAAATTGCAGGGTCTTGAGGGGAGCTGGATCTTCTGAAGGTCAGGAACTAGAAAGTACTAACAGGTGTAGAGATCTATATCAAATCCTTAGGAATGGAATCTACCTGGACCCCTGGAGAGAAGTGAGTAAAATGAGAAAAGGAGGGTTCCCCCTTTAGTCCTTTAAATAAATTAATTTTAAATGTTTGAGGATTCACAGATGGTGATATTTTGTATATGGCTTTGAAGTCAGCAATGTTTTTAAAAGATCACCAATCTTTCAGAAATGTAAAGATTTCAAAATATGGGGAGTAAACTTTCAGGCCTATGACAGAGATGGAGCCATTTTCACATTTTCCACTGGTCAGGATAGAGAGTTGCCTCTTTATGAATCTGTGAGAAGCTTTAGGAAGAAATGCTTCAGAAGAGATGTGTGTGTGGGTGGGAGGGATAAGAGTGTGGGGGCGAGCCCTTCCCCTTTGCTTAAACAGTGGAATAGGTTTACAGGGCAAACAACAGGGAGACACCCACTCCCCTCCAGTACTTAAAAGCATCTCCCATTTGCATCTTCATTAAAGTGAAATTTCCTGTAAAGAGTTTCTTTGTTCAGCCTGTAGTTTACTGCAGACAAGTGATACACAGGCTTTTTAAAAAATATGAAAATATAAGAGGCTAGTTTTAAAAGATTTCTGCTGTGTTTCATTTTTGAATTTTTTCCCTTATTCGCCTGTCAAAATTCTCTCATTTATCAATAGAAGATTTATATATTGAATGGCAGATTAATTTGTTTGGCTATGGGGACAAAAGATACAGTAGGACTTCTGGTTAAACGACTTTATCATTCTCTAATTATTATTATCTCTAACTAAATTATTCTCTAATACTAATACTCGCTAATAATATTTCTCTTTCCTAGTAGCTGCCTCCTCCCTCCTCCTCGCCCCCTCCCTGCTCCTCCCTCCTCCCTGTTCTTCTCTTAGCTCCCCTCCCCAGCCCGACTTCCCTGTCCTCCACAGTCCTCTTCCTCTACCCTTCCTCCTTTTTGTCTTTCTTTCTCCATCACACATTTCCTTCCTGCTCTCTCTCCCTTCCTTTCTCCTCCTTCTCCAACACTCTTTCCACTAATTGGAGAAATGGCCCTCTATAAAATATATGTCCTAGAACTTAATTTATATATAATCAATTTTATATGTACTTATTAAATCAATATAAGGACATATATCTCATTTATAGATGTGAAATATGTAGTCCAATTAAAGGACATTTAATGTCTAATTAATGACATTATCAGAAATAATATATGCCACTATAAGTGAAGACATTCAGATCTTCAATTTCTCCAAAATGTAATTACAAATCCAGCTGGCATCTGCAGAGGCTCTATATTCACATCTGCCCAATGCATTTGACTACATCAATCTTTTATACAGGGTATTTAAAAACCTCCCAAAGATAAAGCTTTCTTTACATGTAATTAGAGTACCATTCATTCATGTTTATATTTCAAGGACATAAATTTACCAATTCTTCTGTGCAGAGATTTTAACTAAAGTTGTTTGTCTATTGCTCTTAAGACTTCCATAGCCTTAAGTATTGCTGCAGTCTCTTGCTTTGCTGTGAGACAGTTTGGGCATAAGTTGCAAAATGCAGCCTTTTGTTCTTCCTAGTGTTGCATATCAGGAGTTAATTATAATGTAATGTACTCTATGAGGTTGTAAGATATTTTAAGAACTATGAATCATGTAAGACTTTAAACCCTCTTTAAATTTAAGTATGATGTCAAAACAACTGGGAGGGAGACTAGTTTAGAGACGTTCTCCTATATCCATTCAAGGAGTGAATAACTCCCAAAGCATAGAATCTAGTCTACAGAAGAATAAGGAACAGTACAATGAATGATGCTGCCATGACTCTGATACCATCAACTGCCAACAGCTTCTCCCTCAGGGGAAGGGACCTAGGGCCTCTACCTCAGCTGTGCTGGAATTTTTCCGGCTTGATCTTGGGCAGACAACTTGAGCTGCTATGAGTTGATACAGCAACAGCCATGTCACATCCAAAAGTCAGCGTTCACTGTGTTTTACACTCTTAATTACTTGTCCATCTTTGGTTTCAAAGGCGTGGCAGCCTCATTCACTTTTCTGGTCCTTATTCTTCTGTACAATAGATGCTATCCTTTGGGGGTTATTCATTCCTTGAGTGGACATAAGAGTGCATCTTTAACTGGTTTCCCTCCCAGATAGACAAAAGTTACTTACGTGGATTTTTTTTTCACTGAATTTATAAACAGTTGAGGAATATTCTCTTTCTCTGTTTTCAGATAGTTTTATAAATTGTGTGTTTCTAAGATATAATTAAAATTAAAATTTATTTGTATATTATCCATCTCAATATGTATTACATATAGCTACTGCTAACTGAAGTATCCATTAAATCATCAAGAAAATATATTTTAATCTTGTTAGGAAATACATTTATGATATAGAATTTGATATATACATTTTATATGATTCCTTATATTTCATGTTCTCAGTGAAAATATAGAATTTCCCAATATGTTTTAAAGATGTATCACTTTAAAATATAGAAAATAATGAATCGAATGGAGCTAATAGTAGAAGTCAAGGTAGTTAAGATTTGAGGTGTTTGAAAATAATAACAAAAGGTATTGTAGCCAGCATTAGTGGCACATACATACCTTTAATCCCAGCACTCAGGAGGTAGACACAGGTGAATCTCTGTGAGTTGAAGGCCAGCCTGGTCTACAAAATAAGTTACAGTTCGGCCAGGGCTACATAAAAAAACCCTGCTTTGATAAACCAAAACAACAACAGCAAAACAAAACAAAGACAAGCAAACAAACAAAAAATTCCTGGTATTGTAAACTCCCTCTCCTTTCTGGGTATGTCACAGTAGTATTTATAAATGCGATAAGATTTGAGCCTCACCAAGGGAAAGCTTTGCCACTCCCGTGGGTCCGAGGTGTTGAGGTCTTTGACGTGGCCATTCTTTTGTCAACAGCACCCATTCACTTAGGATGTCACTCACTCCTGCAGGGGACCTCCCAGAACAGCACAGCATCCTCACACACACCAGATCACTTGCTTATAATGCTGAGGTGATTTTTGTCTTATAGTGACAAAAAAAAGTGACTATCTTTCAACAAATACTTATCTTGCCTCATTTGAATCTTCTTCCTTTTTTGATGTTGTTGTCTTTATATGTATATATCCAGACATATATATATATATCCTTCCAAGAGGGCATTGAGGAAAGACTGAATGTTGCTAGTTTCTAACTAATAAAGTTTAGCAAGCCTGCTAAATAACCTACATTACATAGGGGAGTCCCCATAACAAACAGGTAACAGGAATGTCTATGCTGATAAATTCTGCCCCAGAGTCTGTCACTTCTCAACATTTACTTTTGGCATCTTCTTTCAGAGGGGCTGGGGATAGTTCATTGTATGTAGAACGACAAATTTCTTTTTCTACTATTCCCTCTTTTAAAATTCTGATCACTATATGGCAATCAGAGTGTTTCCACAAAATTCTCATCTAGTAGCGTTTTATGTCATCCAGAGTAATAACCCAAGACTTGAAAGGAGTGTTCGGGATTTTCATTATTTAGGTCCCTGCTGTATCCTCCCTACTGTACCATATTCCAACCACAGTGGCCTCTTGTTCTTCAGACAAGTCAATCATACTCCTGCGTCAGTCTTAGTGTCCTTCCTGTCTCTTCCCTTCTGCCCAAGGCAGTCAGTCTGACTCCCGGGTTTGTAAACATCTTTCTGAATCAGGCGTTTAAATTTTGTTGTACCCATCTCTTACTTTTCTTTGCTCTTTGAACTCATCCTGTTCTGTCAAATCTCTATCACGTTTTACTTCTTCCATCAGTTGTGTGCTAGTCCCCAACATTTATAGTCTATCTCACAAAGACAGTGTGTTCATTTATTCATTTCAGAGCAATGACATATTCTCTGGGCATACAAGAGAAGTGGGTGCACAGGAGGCAATTAGTTAGTGCATATTTATGAAAGGATGAATGAAAGAATATTATCTTCACGGTTTCTGTCGTGCATTAAACAGTACAGCATCTGTTCTATAATATTCATGCAATCTCCTTTGCTCTTAGTTATAGACCATTTGCCCCTTGCTGTTTAGATTTTTTTTTTCTAGCTCACAGGGTTTTGATTTTGGTTCAGTAAGAGGACTTCTCCAAACAAGTTTCAGGGTAGACTTCCTTTCCCACTTTATTATAGGGTTAGATTTGTTTTATGAAGTAGCTCTTTATTTCCTGCAGTCTGATCAAGAATCATAAAGTCCTTCTCCATCTAGGACCAGGTCCTGCAGCTGTGTTTGGGCCTTCTTGCCATGGTCACCAGGAACATCATAAGATTTATGCCTTTATTGCTAAGACTGTTCACTACATGAGGAAAAGAATTTCAGAAATATGTGCTCCTAAATGTTTACATTTACACTCTTTTGTTCTCATTTGTCTTCCTACTTCAGGAAGGTTGATGTGCTTCTGATTTATGTGACCGGGAAAAAGAACACTAAATAAGTGTCATCTCCTTGTATTTCAAAAAAATTACTTTGATCTTCTATAGTTATTGTACCTATAGATGACTAAAGGCTCAATGAAAACAATTTTATACACAAATATTTTAAGTTTTAGGCTTGAGAGGGAGTTTTACTTCTAAACATGCATGTAAAAGCCCATAGAAACCAACCTACATAATACTAGATGTTCTCTAGTACAAATCACCTGAAAATGGCAAATGTAACAAATTATACTTTATTGTCCAAACCCCACCTCATCCAGAAATACTGACATAATAGTGAAATACTTTGTCTTCAGAACACTGGGTCCTTTTCCTTGCCCCCATTCACGATAGTACTCATATGCCTTCTGTAGGTAAACCTTCAAATGAACTAGTAGAAAAACACAATGTTTAAAAATAGAAAAGTTAGGTGCTATAGTTTATGGCAAGGCATATTGTCAATGAAACCTCAGGTTTTACTGAAGTAAATATTTCATGTTTGGTGTGTATATTTGGCAGGAGATTTATTTTATAAATGTAAATTAGAATTAATATGTATAATTTAAAAATAACCTAGCCTAAATTACTTGGAAACAATACAATGCAGTAAATTTTATTCTGGAGTAGGCATATTTGTATTTATGAATATTAGCATAGTTTTGATGAATTAGGGAAATAAAGATTTTCCCTTAACTGGCATGATTAAAGGGTGCCGTGATCTCTATCCATCAGTGTGTGACTGCTGGTCTTTTATTTGTTTTGGACTTTTTAAGAAACATGATATTTTTCTGTAGCTTGTTTGCTTTGGGGTACAATTCAGAATCTATTAGGATCTAAATATAGGAAGCAGAAACACATTTTCAAAAATATGTTTTTATGACTATAAGGCATCTAGAAAATAGCCTTCTCCAGTTTTGAGATTTCTTGTCTTTTTGGAAAACGGTTAACTAGGAACAGAAAAATATAAAAACTTCATTTGCCGAAGGGAAGGAGAATATGCGAACGTCATACAGAAATCTTACACATTTTTTATGACTAGCCAAGTTCATAAAAAAAATATTTGTTTAGTAAAACCTAAAGTCCTAAAATTATTTAGGACTTCAATGTTGCCATTCAAGTCAATGGCATTTTGCTTTTTTTCTCAAGTGCATAAATTCTCAATATCATCAACGTTGGTTACTTAATTAACAATAAAGTCTTTCAATTTTGCAATTACTGTTTCAACTTTCAAAAATTACATTGCCCGCCAAAACTGATAATCTAGCAAGGAATACTACATTCTAAATGTTGGGGGAAGTCATGAACGCTATTGGTCTTTATAAATTTCTTCAGCAGGTCCACATTTTTAGGTGTTTTTACTTGAGCAGTGATGAACTCTTTTAAATGCTCTGTGGCCTGTGAGGAAGCTTTCTAACTTCATTGTGGTCTATGGGGGAAGGCATTGTTAGGTACTGTGTCTGACAAAGAAAAGAGTCAGAACAACATCATTTTCAAAAAACATTGCTTTGTACCAAAATGACAAGTCCTGAACGTCTAGGCAGCACTGGAGGAATGAGGATCTGTGTGATTTGTTGTTAAGATAATACAGGTGATAGTTTTGAAATATGGCAATGTTCTTTATTTTCACTTGCTTCTTCAATGCGATCTTTCTCTTTTCACAGACATTCATGTCTTTAAATCTATTTTTGTTTTTATTGTAATAAAACAGAGTTTATGCTCAAAGTTTGATTTCCCCAGTGATTTTTGATTCATAGCTACAACGTTTCCTCGAAGACCAACTTTTGTTGAGACAAAAGAGAAAGCTTTTTAAATCAACTATATTTATGTCAAAAATAGCCTTGAAAAAATATGAGTTTTAAAATAAATTGTTATATAGTGTAAACAGACCCTCTTTCAGTTATGTGTTTGCTTCTAAGAGGAAGAAGTTCAGGAGTTTGGAAAGATGAGTGGAGCAGCAAGCAGGAGTTAAAACCTGGATCATCTAGGAAGACACTAGAGCATCCAACTGAAGTGCAAGTTCAGTGAATGTCTAGGATGGCCTGTGCGTTTGAGATGGCTTATCTCTGCACATGGATAAGCTGTCTGAGACCAGTCCCCATCCCCACACCTTACAAGTGTCACTCCAGACAAAAGAGATCGCCTGTGTCCAATGTGAAGACAGCAATGCTAAAAACACCAGTACAGCAACGGGGGTTGGACTCATACTAGGAGGACATCACTGGTTATTAATTTAGGATCCGTAGTTTTCATCATAATGCGTATATGACTTGTCCAAAAGATAAGCTCCATGAACCACATATATGAGATCGTGATGCCATATAGTTACCAAGGACACACCACAAGATTCAGGAGGCATAAAATAGAAGGCATAACACTGTTCTAGAATTCTTCCTGTGATTATCTTGCCAAATAAAAAAGTTACAATATTCATGTTTTTGGAGGGGGGGTTTGAGACAGAGTTTCTTTACGTAGCCTTGGCTATCCCAGCACCAACTCTGTAGACCAGGCTGGCCTTGAACTCAAAGATGTGCCTGCCTCTGCCTCCTGAGCCCTGGGATTAAAGGTATGTGCCACTATACCTGGCCCCAATAACCATTCTTCAGTGTAAGGAAGAGAAAGGTAAGCCCCTTGGAAGGAGGAGAAAAGGAACTAGGTAGGGAGTTCAGAATCAAGGAGATACTTTAAATAGATCCAGTGAGATTTAAATGGCATGATGGATGCTGGAGAGATGACTCAGCAGTTAAAGATGCTTGATGCTCTTCAGAGGACCTGAGTTTGGTTTCTAGTGCCCATGTTTAACATCTTACAACTGAGTATGAATCCAGCTACAGGGAACTGGATGACCTTTCCTGGTCTCTTCAGGCACAAATGGGGTGCACACACATAACAAAAATGAATCTTTGAAAAGTAAAATAGTGAGCTTTAAATAGCAGGAATATGTGGGCAGACGAGGTCCCCGCTAAAGATGCTGCACTCTTTCAATGCTGTGCTCAGGGGTGACTCATCATTTCTGTCTGTATCACTGAGTCATTAGAAAACAGAACACCCGTACCTCCCCGGCCAACCAGCTTCTGAATATGAGCTCTTAAGATATGGAGTTTCTTTGCTATGAGGTAAGTCTGACCTAGTAGCCTTTTGTGAGGCTTAGCTGGGCCAGTAACAGCCACATCTCCTCATTCAGACAGCATTTTGGCAACTTGTATGCAAGTGACTGCTTTGCCGCAGCTGCTGTGTCTGAATGTACTTGCATCAGCTGCTTTCTGTCCCTCAAAGACACAAATTTTACTAATAAAAGCACTGAAGACAGTTTCATGGCAACTGGGTCATCAAGACTTTAACATTCTAGCTGAACTATTTATCCAGTGCAGATGCTGCTAAGGAGTGCTTAATGTAGTCTCCAAATCTTATTCTTCCGTCAGAAAACAATATAATACTCTTTAAAGAAGAAGTGTGTGTGTGTGTGTGTGTGTGTGTGTGTGTGTGTGTGTGTGTATGTGTGTGTGTGTGTTAGGGTGTGTGGGTTTCTTTGTGTGTTTCTTGTTTTTTGTTGCCTTTTTTTTCTAGAGAGAAAGGAGAAAAAGAGCAAAGTTATGTGGGTGGGGAGGTGGAGAAGATCTGGAAGGATTGTTGAAGGGGAAAACATCATTCGAAATAAATGGTATGAAAATATTTTTTATGAAAACTTTAACATAAAAATATAATGTATAATTGACACATTAAATAGCGTTATGAGGGTAACTAGTGCAAATATACATCTGTGTGGGCAGGTATGCTGACTATAAAGATAAAATAGTCTCTGTTAGCTCACACGATGCATATATTCCTACACACATACACAGCCACATGTTTAACTTACACATAAGCACATAATACTAGGTCATGACTTTCAGCACATTATGCGGGCATTACAACTGAGTAAGCTTAGCATAATTTTTGGACTACACAGGGATAATGAATGTAAGACAGCTAGTACCTTTTATCATTACACTATTCAGTTATAAAACATGCTTTTTCTTCCTCAGAAAATACATTTTCCTTATGTTCACACATTCTTGATGCTAACTCTAGGCAGGGGAGAAGGACCTCCAAACATACATACTTGGGAGGTGAGCCAATAAGAGACAGGAGTCATTCTGAACGAGAGAAGTCAGTCTTTCCAGGACAGGTGGATCCAGGAGCAGCATGCTGCATCCCAGCTATGGCTGCAGGGAGCTCAGGGAGCTACTCACCAATTCCTACTTTCATAAGTGAATTTTTTTTTCTGGAAGGAAGAAAGTTATTTCTAGGATTTGTCATTTGCCCTCACCCAGACTGAGTATAACTTTGGCCTGTGAATACCGGCCAGGGACTCATCCAGTAAAATGTCAATTAAAGCAATTGACAAGTTGAGGAAGTACATGTGTCAAGAAGTGATATTTTATGGTAAACTAGTAAAAAAGTGAAAGGCAGTAGCAGAAAGAATGGGTTAAGAATAACAGAGGAAATTGTTGAACACTTTAAAGTAACACTTAGAAAATCAGCATGGATTGTGGGAGCATGTTATAGAACAAAGAGAAAAAGATTGTTAAGGGAAAGGTTAGGTAAGGCCCTCTTGTCCGTGCTTATGACTTGGCTTTGATGCAATAGCAACAAGGCTATATTAGCATTTCCAGAAGGAAAGGTCATTAAGTTTTAAGATCATACTTGCTACCCTGTGGATACAGAGTGGGAGGCAGGCAAGTTTGCAAAGGCGAAGGATGGATGGAGGCTTTTGACATCATAGTAGAGACTGAAAAAAGTGAACAATTTACAAATGCGTTTTATGAATAAAAAATTATAAGGAAATTAGAAAAGGGAGAACACAAATTTCTGACTTGTTATTAGAAAAATGGGGAGACAGGGAAGAGAAAAGGGTTTAGGGAAATGTTGTAGAGACTGCATTTAGAAAGCAAACTTTAAATGTAACTGAAAAATATCTGAGAAAATGTGAGCCAGGAAGTCAAAGTAGTGAGTTGAAAATATAATTGGACAAGGTAGGGAGACATTTTCTGCATGTTATCTATGGATTTCACAGACTACTGTTGATTCTCTGATACACTGTGTTTGAAAAGAGAACATGAACGAAATGGCACAGAATGTCAACTATAAAGAGAAAACCTGCATTTATGTCTGTGTTCTTTATTTAGCAGAAGGAAAGTTTGCAGGATTGAAATAGTTCCCCAAAATTCAGCAGCTCAAAAATTGCCACTGCTTTAAAGTGATGGTAATTATCATTTTTATTCTAAGATTTTTATTTGAGACATAATATACCAAAGGGAAATTCTACACGGCTTCATAGTAAGAGCTGTGTAGTCACATTAGACTGAGTAACTGAGTGAAATCTTGTTCTTCAGGAATTATCCTGCTGTATAAAACTGCTCTCTGTACTGCTGCCATCCAGTGTTGGCTGGCTTAGAAGTTACATCTAAGCACCATAAACTATGGAATCTGAGAAAAAAGGACTGAACAAACATTATGATGTTAACATCTAGAAACAGAGTCCTGAAAACTCTGTGCAAATCAGAGACTGCTACAGTCAAACAATATGGAGGTGACACTGTGCGGGGCTGGCTGTGCAGACACTACCTTTCACATATTAGTCTGGTGAAAGGTGAAGGAAGGTGTCTGGTATCTTTCACTGTAACATTGTAGTATCTTAATATTCTGTGCTATAACCTCCTTTTATCTATTACTAATCCCCAGTTATAACCCATCACCCCAAGAAGCTCTAGGCTGTGTCTCATTCAAGGCAAATATCCACTCTCCAAACCATAGAAAAGTTTCTTGTAAGCTCCATTGGATACCTCCACTTCACTCGCAGCCACTGCCAACTCACTTTTCTCTCTTTGACTCTTTAGGCTCCCACTCCTTGTGAATGTCTGGCTCCCAGAGCACGCTGCATCACAAAGGAGAACCTACAATGGACTCAGTACACTTCTCTGTGTGGAGAGCCACAAGGAGCACTCACAGAAGAGTTAACTTCTGAACTTATTCTGACTTTTATGTAGACTTTTTTGACTGCCAGATTTATGATGGCTCTTCCAACCAATTGCTGTGTCTACCTTCAGCAGTGTATTCCAGATTGTACAGTATTTATTTGCTGTTTCAGAGCAATATGTGTGTGTGTTTAAAAATGTTGAAAATTTATCTTATTAACTTAAAATACATGATATGAGAATTACATACATAAATAATAGGAAAGTACATTTGACTGATATCTAGTACCTATCATAAAATCTGGTTCAGAATTGATTTGCATTAAATATTTATAGAAAGAGTAAAAACAATAAGTAAGTAAGTAAATAAATAAATAAATAATAAGTTTTATAATAATAAATATATGTACACAATATCCACATACACACAAACATGAACATATATACATATATATACACAGTCTATACATGCAGACATAAACATATATGTGTACATATGTATATATGCTGTCTATGTATACTTTGTATACTATGTATACGCACACATGTATGTATACTGTCTATGCACATACTTTATATGTGTATATAATATATACATAAACTGTACATGCAGATGTATATATGACATGTATAACTATAATATGTATGTTATATATAATGTCCTTGGAAAAATCTGGTAAGCAACTGGTACTGCCAACAATTGATCTAATTGTTTTTCAGATTTCATTGTCTTTAGACTTAGGAAAATCACTGCAGGGCTTTTCCTTCTTTCTCTAGCCATGTCTGAAAGCAGCTGATAAACACACACAGAACCTGAACACAGTCAGGTCACATAGATTCCCAGCATCTCCCCTGTAGATTTAAACTATCACTGTAAGTATGTATGTTGGTTTTTTTTTTTCTGTTTTGTTTTGTTGGCTTAATTGCATAGTACCTCCAAGTGACCTGTTTAACTTAGAATTCAAACATGAGAGTTCACTCATGCTGTTTTCATTAACAGAGATAATGTTAAACTCCAATTAAAATGTAAGGGACCCTAAAATAGAAGAGCCCAGAGCTTGCTCCTTCACTAGGGCTGCAGCCCCAGAAATGATCAGAGCAAGAGAGGCTCCTGGAAGGAGGAAGACATCACAGGAGTCAATGTTTTTCATCTCATTACAGTGGCCTGTGGGTTTGGCTCCTGTGTGTCTGTTAAGTGGTAATTCTAATCTTCGAAAGTCCATTTTCTCCCCATCCAGGGAAGCTCCCTGTGATCTGTAGCCAAGAGAGCTGGAAGGAACTCAAGGTTGTTAACGCATTTATCACTGGCACCTAGAACTGGAGGAAGATTACAGACTGATTTGAGTCTTAAAGGGAGGGAAAGGGGTGCAGAATAGGGAAGAAATAGAAAGAGGGAGGGAGTGAAGGAAAGAGAGAGAGAGAGAGAGAGAGAGAGAGAGAGAGAGAGAGAGAGAGAGAGAGAAACTATTTTCTGTTTATAAAACAAGAGATGCACTTTTATTTATATAAGCTAATCACAAAATACCCATGCTCAAATAAATTACCATTCTGCCTTTCTGTTTTCCTCCATTCCCTGCCCCTAGTATCATCTAATCCTAATGCATTCTGAGCCAAGTCTCAGATTTGTTCCTTGGCATGGGCTTACCTCAGACCTGAGCAAAGCAAAGAGGGAGGGGCTGGAAATGAGGCCACTGTCCCTTTAAATGTGCACAATTACACACCTGGTTAGATGCATGTAGATGGTTACTTAGAATCTTGTATCAAACACAACCCTTGATGTCTTATGATTCAACCAAGGGATATAAGAACAACAAACATCATAATTGGACACTTCCAGATGCACAGTCCTATTTGGGATTTATTCAGAAGCAGATAGTGCTTTGGAAATGTTAAAATCAAAAGCATTGTGGGAATGGGCACAGCAGAAATGTTGCTGGTGGCACTCCATGAAAACAACATTTATCTCCTAATAGATCAATAGGTAAAAGGCTAAACAAATAAGATAAGTTTATGAAACCAAATGAACTAGTAAACTTTCTAATTAACTTTGTTCATAATACTTGAATTCGAGATTGAAAACAAATTGGGAGCAACTGGATTGTGTCTGACTTTTTAAGACATTCTGAGAGTTGCATTCAACAAGATACATGGGAAGCCAAAACTGAGAGGTCTATGTTCCTGTCACAGGAGAGAAACACATAATGACAGATACTTCAATACTACACAACAGAAATCAGATTCCATTACTTGACAGAATAAAGACCCTTTTTAATTTGGCCTGCTGTGGATAAAATGGGCAGCCATATTGCTGGACTTTGAAGGGGCTAATCCCCAGGTGCTACCTTGGTACCTAACATCTTTCCACCTCTGTGCTCCAGCATCCACAGCCCAGCTTTATCTACAGCTGTGTCTGGGGACTGGAGGGCTTTCGGCAGCAAGGTGAGCTATTTTGATGTGTGTATCAACAGAAAGGTTAGCAGCAACTCTCAGGCACATCGGTAAACCCCTGGCAGTCTTTCTGCTCGGATTGGTTTAAGTTAAATCCTTAGTGACCAGTGGCACAAAATGTGCTGATCAGCTCAGATAAGGTTATGAGTTGGAGGGAGAATTGTTAGCGTCCCCAGAATCGGGTCCTCAATAAGGAGGTAGAAGTTGCTGAGAAGGAAGAAATAGAGGATGCTGGGAAAAAGAACAAAACAGTAACTCTGACTAGTACTGGGTCTTTAGAGGTTTGATTTTTAGCAATATGTCGATCACTTTAACAGCAAAGACTGATTTATCAATTGGAAGGTGGAGGAAGTCTGAAGGACGTGGGAAGCTGTATAAGTCACTTCTTACACCGTTCATTTACAGGAAATAATAAGGGTGGAGCTCTGAAGATGACACTTTCAGGGAGAAGGAGGCAAGAGATTCCTGAAACTGTAGGTGAGTGGGTAACAACAAAAGATGGATCTTACCTGCTGTTGAGAAAAAGTCGCACCTTCCTGTGAGAAACCTTTGATTTGGTTTGCTTTAATTATGATTCAGCTCAAGCAGAAGCTACATAATTGAAGAATGAATTAAACATGGTAACCACTGAGGCCCTTTGCTGGCCTCTGCCTTCCTTGCCCTCTCATCTCCTCTTCCTTCCTCCTTTCCTCTATTTTTATTCTTTTTACTTTATATTTTGAAAAACTTGAAGCATATAGGAAATTGAAAACACTGTGTAAGAAGGGACTGCCCGTAAGCGTTTCTTCCTGGGTCACTATCTTTTCTTTATCTAACATGTGTTGTGTGACTGCTAAACACACGAAGCTGGAAACAAACACCTCATCGCTGTGCAGCTCAGCGTTCCCTGAATGTGGCATCTTCTCATGTCCACAATGACAGCACCAGCTTAGAAAAGTGTTAAGTCTCTAATCGAACTTTTATCCCGTTCATGCTCAAATGCTTCACCCTTTTTCTAAGTGGATTTTTCTTTTTTTTTATATATGTGATTAGTCAAAGCTGCTACCCCATTACAATGAATGCCATGCACTTGGCTGCCATGGGACAACACATGCTAAACTACTACATAGACTCACTTTGAAGCTTCTTAGAAACCTCTTCTAGCATGTCTGACTGTGGACCTTTGTTGGCGCATAACAGACATGGCCACTAATCACAGCTCAAACATTTGGGTTTATTGTTTGTTCTCACAACATTTGATTTACTTACTTTTTTTCATGTCTCCAACCAGCATTGCAACTTTGTGTTTAGGACAATGGCACAATATGTGTGGACACAGAGCATTAGTTTACAAACTCCTAGTGTAAGATTGGAAACTTTAAAAGAAGCGCTCGTTAAACTTAGTTACCATAGACTAGTATAAGACAGCAGAGGACCCTCACATCAGATACAGAAAATCAACAGGAGGAAACGGCTTTTTAAAGTCACAATGAGCCAGAGAAAGAGACCTGTGGAGGGTGGAAGACTATTCCCCCAGCAGTCACATTACACTCATATTTGAAATCTGTATAAATTCTAATGCAAACGAGTAGTAGACTTTCACCTCCTGCTGAGTCAAGAAAGTAGCCGGATCCGTGGATTAGGCTAAGCAGAAAATGGTTCCTGGCATTTCCTGGACAATAATGTTTTCTCTTCAAAGTGACAACTCAAAGGGAGGCATTCTTTTTAAATATGCAGAGGCATCCTGGATCACAACAGCATGAGAAAGACAATGGTACCGGGCTTATCTGCTAGGTGGTCCAATAGGCGGTGGGTGAGACTTTTTTTCTTGTATTATTATTTACATCAGTGTTGTTTATTCCACTTTTTGACTGCATTATATAATAAATTGAACAGTAGCCATGGAAAACATGAGTATTTTGCACATGTTTATTTTAACAGAATGACTTGTGAGTGAAAATAAAAATGTTTGTTTCTTGGCAGAGAACAGGTGAGAAGCAAAGTTTTAGGTTGAGATAATCTCAACTGTTTTTTTTTTTTATGAGCATATGTTAGGTTTATTGTGGCATTTTCATACACATATATGAACTTTGATCATATTCATCCCTCCACTCACCTTTCTTTTTATCCCCTCCCCTACCACGCAGAGTTCACTTTCCATTTCTTATCATCTTGTTTCAAATATATAGATTCTGAATATGAGAGGAGAGGAGATTTTATTTTTCTTCCTAAGTCTGGCTTATTTGGCTTCATGTGTTGGTTCCAGTTCAGTGCACTCTCTTATAAGCTCTCTGGCCTCACATGCATGTTGTTCGAGTACTGTGGCTGGCTGTTGTTGGAGACCCTACCGTGTCATCAGTGTTGGCCACATCTGGTCTTGTCATGGACATCGTCAAGCTGTTCCCCAGACTGCTGGCCAGGACTCCAAAGTGCTTATTCTCCCACTGGCTACTCCTGCCAAGTCAGGAGGAGATTTCACAATCAAGGCAGTACAAGATACCCTTTTCTGCTTTGTGAAAAAGAAAATAACTGTGACTGTCACAGTGAAGCCGGTGACATGCTGCAGGTGGCAGAGGGCCCGTGAAGGGCGTCTCCAGTTTTGAGAGGTCTAAGTCTTCTTCTAGCACTTCATGATGTGGAAAGGCTATAAGCCATGCTTTGTTTATTCTTGGGAAGGCTACACACTCTAAAAAATATACAGATGGGGATTTTGAGTATTTTGAAGATTTTATCAACTAGGTAAATGGTGTTAAGAACATTTGGCCAGGTTTCTCTAATTTGCAGGTATAAATTGATATATTTTTTTTTTACATATTTGCTGATAATGAAGCACTAAGAGAGATAATAAACAGTTGGTAGTGAGCTTGTACTCAGTAAAATATAAAAAAAAAAAAAACACAGATGTATGTGTATTTCATCTGAGCACACTTTAGAAGTAGTCTTGCTGGACCGCACAGCTGTGTATTGAGGACTGCCCATGATGTCTTTTGACTGTCCATGACTGTCCATGACTGTCCATTATGAATTTTCTGTGCTACTTCACCTCTACTATTACAGAAAAGTTCCCAATTCTCCATATTCCAACTAAATTTTTTGTTTTTTTTAAATATTAGCCCTTCTAACAGTGTGAGGTGACGTTGTGGCTTTAGTTTTCATTTTCGATGACCTTAGAGGTTTGGGGTTTGTTTTTTTTTTTTTCATATGTGCCTGTTTAGAATTTATCCTTTCAAATGTCTTTTTAGGAATTATACCCACTGCAGATAGAATTTCTGTGTTCCTGCTGTTGAGTTCCTTATGTATCTTGGATATTATCCTTGATTAGGTGTACAGTTCTATTTTGGAAGTTTATTTTTAGTTATGTTTAAAAAAATTTTATGCACTGTTGGGTGAGGGGCTACCCTAGGTCTTGGCATTTTGTATTGTCTGCAGGTGTTGGATTTCTGTGGGGGATGTTTGATTGCTAATCAGAACTTCACCCCATGAGAGAACCCTTCCTGCAGACAAAGTGATTAGTTATTTTTCCTGCAAACCAGACTCTATCTTAAAATCTGGAAAGTGCTTCCTCAGGGTCAGCACACAGAAGCTGTCTTCCAAAACTGGCCAAGGTTGTATCTCATGCTGTCAACTGAACTTGGTTCCATAAGAGTCACTTAGGGGTTACTGGTTTTGAAGGCATGAAGGGGTAATGTGAGAAGTTGAGGCTTGGCACCGTGAAGAGAGCCCAGTAGAGGACATTGGAGAAGGTGCAGCCTCGGTGGCAATTGAAGGCCCAGATTGAAGGGATCATATAAAGTAGTTTAGTCTTGGCACCATGAAGAGATCCTATGAGAGGCTATTTGTGAAAATGCAGACACATTGCAGCGGAAGACCCCAGAGTTCTGAAGATGACAGTACCATGGGATAACTACCAAGCACAGCAGTAGCAGTAGAGTGGATCTAGACAGAGCCTGGAGGACAAGCTGTGTGCATTGCAGAGGGCAGAGCCAGAGAAGTGACCCAAGCCCTTTGAAGGAGTTCTGAAGATCATGAGTGAATTCCAGGGAATTGGACATTGATAATGTCTTTCTGCTGTCCAGGGATATTGTGAATAGCTTGTACATATTTGGTTTCATTTGGTCGTGTGCATTAGCAGCCCTCGTGATTGTTCCTCTTGTAAATAGTTTTGCTGGTGTAGTGTTAAATTGTATTGTAAAGATAAAGCAATTTTTTAATACAGAAAAGAGGAATTGGTGTGGAAGTTTATTTTTAGTTGTGTTTAAAATAATTGTTTTTGTGCACTGTTGGAAAAAGGGATGCATAGGCCTTGCCATTTTGTGTTGTTTGTAGGTGTTGGATTTATGTGGGGGTTGTTTAATTGCTTATGATCTACATGTCATGTCAGAACACCTAAGGAGTTCTGAATCAATAAAAAAAATTTGAGCTCAGATGCTTTGAGTTCCACTGCAAGTACGGCACTGCCCATGATGGTGGTTCCCTCTGCTGAGGTCTGGAAGGGCTTCCACCTATGAATACACCTCCTTGTCATCCCTGGTGACCTGCCCAGTAGGTGTGCAACTATATCATTCACATATATTATTTTTCTTCTGGTAATTTGTAATTACCTGCTTCACTTTGTAATTTCGTTTTCTTTAAGGAAGATATATATTCCCGGTTATCTATGTTTTTGCTCTTATTTATTTTTTGGTGGGGAGGTCATATTAAAAAAAAATCCTTATCCAGACTAGTGTTGTAGATCAATTACATTGTGTTGTCTTAGTCATTTCGTAGCTTGAGTCTTAAGTCTTTAATCCAGTTTAAATTTGTTTTTTACATTTCACTGGAGATATGGTCATTCGTCTATGTATGAACATGCAGTTTTCAGAGCATGATTTATTGAAGAGACCATCCTTTACTATTTGTGTATTATTCCAATTTTATCAGAAGTCGATGGCTGCAGATCTAAAGATTCATCTCTAAGTTGTCTATTCCACCTCTTTGTGCTTACTTATTACTTACCAGAGCTTAGTAGCATATTTCTATGTCGGTAGTGCAATGCCTCCATCTTTTGGTTGGAGATTGCTTTGGTTATTTATTGGCTTCTGTGTCCCTATATATTTACTTGTATTAGTGCATGAAAAGAACTGGCAAAACTGGCCATTGCTTCCCTGCTTTGGATCTTAAAAGAAATTCTTCCAATATACTTTGTTATGATGAGACAAAGGAAATAATTTGTAAGTTGCACTAGTGCAGATGTAGATTCGGGACAAAGGGCACTCTAATCTTCAAGATGCTAGCTCAGACCTAAAAGCCTTCAGCATTCGTACAATAATGTTTCAACCTCTGAGACTTTCTGCTGACTGAGCTGCTCTGAACTCAGAGCTGTTCTGAACTCAGCTGACTCTTCTGGTTCAACTCAACTCACTAGTTCTAGCTCAAACTCTGCTCTAAGCTGCTAGTTCAAACTGAGCTGGCTGACTGTTTCTAACTGAACTCTTCTGACTCTGGCTGATTCTCTAACTGCCTCAGATGGCTTCCAATTCTTGAGACTGCTTTTATATTGTGAGAGTTGAGCATGCCCTCACTCTTCTAACTCTTCCTCTGATTTGTCACTTCACCTGCTCTTCACTCTGATTCATCTCAGATGTCATTTCCTGTTTGATGCTGACTTCTTCTGAGCTCTCCTTCCTGTCTCTGCCTCTACTTGCTTCTGTCTTAGGGAATTAAAGACTTGTGCTACTACTGGGATTAAAGGTATGTACTAACATTCTTTCTACCCTATAGCAGCCATGCTGCCAGATTAAAAGATTAAATATCCCTCTACATGCTAGCTTGTAGATGTGCATCTTCTTTGTCCTTTCATCTTCCATATCAAAGAAACCCTGACAAGGTCCTCCTTATTTCTCGCTGGGATAGGGTACACCTTTATATCATCCAGCTGGCTTTTCCTCTGCATAGTTACTCCCACCTTATATGAACATCAATCTACATTGTTTATTTTGTTTCTCTGTCAGGCAATTCTTTTAAGAAAATAGGGGAGGAGGGAGAGCATATGTTCAAACTATATTGTATGAAAAATTTAATAAAATGAACACATAGAGAAAATGAGATCTATGTGATACAATATTTTAAAATAAAATATATATTTTATTAAATGAAATGAATCCTGATAGAATTAATTGGTGTACATTTTCTATATGCAAATGTACAAGATTTAGTATATAGTATTAAGAAAGCTCACAGGGATGGGTATGGTGGCACACACCCTCAATCCCAGCACTTGGGAGACAAAAACAGGTGAGTCTCTGAGTATGAGGCTAGGCTGGTCTCTGTACTGAGTTTCAGGCTAGCCAGGGCTACATAGTCAGAATATATACATATATATGTATATGTATATATGTATATTATATATACATATATATAATAAAATATAATATATGTTATATATACATATATTATATATGTAATACATATATTACATATATACATAAAATAGATAAATAAAGAAAAGGAATCATCTCTGTCTCTATTATTAGGACTTTATAATGACAATAAATCACAGTAATGATTACTTTGGTTATTGTAAGCAACAGACCCAGGCTTCAAAAGACATAGTAAAAAGTATTTTCAGAGTTGGAAAATTGAGTATAAATGATTGCCCTTGGAAAGTGAATTATGATGTAAATTTTAAAAAATTTTAATAATCTTCCAAAAGTTCTGTTTAGAAAGATTGTTGGTCACACTACCAAGAAGTGTAGCAGACTGAGAAGGAGGTTGCTTTGAAACACCTGTGTTCTGTCCACAGATTTTGGAGAATCTCCCTCCACATTTCACTTATAAAGCTTCAGGAATTTCTGTACATGAATAAAAGAGAACACACTCAGCTGAGGAAAATCAGCATTGGCCCAGCACAGAGGAAAGATGAATAACAGGAACCAGGTCACATGACCAGAAGCTTGATGGACAATCTCTATTCTCTTCCTTTAGACAAAGAAGGAAGAAGAAATCCCAAAGAGAACTATGCTTAATAGATAAAACAAATAGAATTTATTTCTCTCTCTCTCTCTCTTGAAGTCATCTGACTTTTATCATGTGGAAAAACAAACACAGACTAATACTGTTGCTGTTCTTTCTCTGTTTTGATCTAAGCTACTCAGTGTACAATCAAAGGTAGAAGCAATAATCAACTAACTCAGTCAGACTTCATGACTCTCAGCTACTGAGAGACTGTTGAATGGGGTCTCAGGTAGATCGTTCTCCACTAGTAACTGATCAACGAGCTTATCTTTTTGAAGTTTATAAAGTTAAATCTATAAATCTCCAAGTATTTATGCTTAAATTTGGTAACAATTATACTCAGTTCAGGAGCTGGCTGATTGTTTGAAAACTGATTAAAACTATTTGCTTAGAGGGCTCTTAGGAAAATAGTTTGGCAATTATTTTCAAGGCAACATAGTTAGAAATTGGCATAGTTTTAGCCAAGTGAATTTAATTTAAAACACAGTTACCAGATGATAGATCCTCTAAGAATGAGAATTAGAACTCAGTATTTCTTACACTGAGAAAGAGATTTATATTTGAAGGGGAAAGTAACTATGTCAGATGATGTCTTGCTGAAATCAATCCTTTCCATTCTCTTTTTCTTTTTATTAAAGCTTCAAATTTAACCCTCCTTGGGGAGATTTTTATGTCATATGTTGCCAAATGTTAGATGTTGGAGGTTGTATACTGAACTAATGTTAAAACATCCACGTGTGCTGTTTAAGTTTAATTTGGGGCTTCTACCACACAGACTGCTTTTACTACTTCATGAGCCTCTTAAATCAATGAAAATCAAGTCGTGGGTAGATTTAAAATAGAATAATGTTTACCAAACTTATTATTCAATTAACAGTTCTTATGCTGTATTATTATATATTATCATTATTGAGTAAAGAGAATCATGTCACTTATTCTTAGCTTTGGCAATGTAAGATCTGAATAAGAAAAGGGATAAAGCAGTCTTTATTTGCTGTTAAGTGATATGTGCAGAATCTTAAGAATGGAGGCACAATTCATAGCTAGTTTATATAGAAGAAGTGTGTTCCTAAAACATAATTTTATAGTATTTAGTTACACAAGGAAGTTTATGGTTTAATTCATATTAATTGATGTTTTAGAAAATTGTTTAGTAAAATCAAATTTGTTCATATGGTTAAACTTGCTCCCAAACATAATTTTTTTTACCCATTTTTGAGTTTAGAAAATTTGCTATCATAAACCTGAGACAATTTAATATACATTAATATTTATATGAAATTCAGCATGATATTCCCACACGCAAAATGTTTGCACCAGCCAAATACAATTTCCCCTACCTACACTTCTCTTGTGCATAATTCCCAACCTCACAGGTCACTCTTATACATCCAGGTCCCCTCTTCTGTTCTCCATGCAAGAGGTAACATGTATTTGTCTTTACACGTCTGATATAGTTCAGGTAGTGCAATAGCTTTTAAACTAGCCTTTGCTACAAGTGACAGGGTTTTACTTTTCTCTGTGCCTGGATATATCATTCTCCCTATTAATTAGTTCACAGGCTTCTAGGCAGATCCCATTACTTAGGCAATATTGATTTCATTACTTCAGATACCCAAAAATGGGACAGCAGAGTCATATAGAACCCCAAGTTTCACTTTTGTGAAGGATCTGCAACCCAAGCTCTGCAGTGGGAATGTCCTTGATTAGCTTACATTCTCAGCAACTACACTGAATTCATATTCCCACCAGCATATGTAATATTGTTGATATTCTTTATTGACAATGACCATTCTGACTTGGTGAGATAGTACCTAATATAGCTTTTTCTTTGTATTTCCTCAGTGCCATGTTCTCACCTGTTTATTTGCCATTTGCAAGTGTACTGCGATTATTTGGCCATTTTTCATTATATGTGTATGTGTGTGCACACGTGTTCACATGTGTGTCAGCACAAATACAGTGCTGTTGCTCTTACACATGTGTGCACATGTGGAGGCTGGAGTTCAGTGTCAGGTATCTTCATCTATTTCTCTCCATATCATGTACTTAAACCCAGAGCTCACCCAGTTAGATAGCCAACTGGCCAGGTTGCTCTGGATATCCTGTCTCTAGGATTACAGGCATCTCTCATGCCCATCAGCTGTTATGTGTGCTGGGGTTCCAAACTACTTCTCATACTTCCATGGCAAGTGTTTTATCCACTGAGCCATCTCTGCAGCCTTTGTTTGTTCATTTTTATTTGAATTTTTTGGGATTCAGTTTTTGTTGTATTTCTTGTATATTAAGAATATTAGAACTTTATCAGATTAGTTGGGTGAGCTTTCTTAATACTTTAGGTAGCCTTTTTGTGGTATCCTTGGTTGTGCACAGTTGTCTTACTTGAATGTTGTGACCTGTAATTTTTGGAATAAGTTGCATCTATGAACATCCTGAAGGCTGTTTGACTTTGGCTAATTAGAATGTGGAGATGGCTCTTGACATGTAACATTTCAAATTATGGTCATTTGTTATAAGTGTCTGTATCTGGCCTATCTTCATGACTTTTAGAACAAAATACTAGACTGTAATGTCAAGTTGCACACCTTAAAATACAAGATCCATATATTGTCTGCAAATCTCAGTGGCAGACACACAGAGAAGGAAAATACAGAAGTCAATATACAATGTAAATGAAAGCCTGAAACTGACAGTAGAAGTTGTAGTTATATCTGATATCAAGTGCACTTCAAGACAAATTAGAAGAGGTAAAAGTCAATGTATTTATAACTAAAATAATCAATCAATAAGATGTAACAATTATAAACATACACTGAGCATTGGGGCACCTAATTTCACCAAATAAACCTGATGGGTCATAATGGGTCCAGATTCTATGATAGTGAGGAAACTCATTACTAGATGGGTCAGACAAAAGAACCAACAAAGAAATTCCAATCAGCACCACAGGCCAGTGGGTTAAGAGATATCTCATATACTTTCCCCAACAGCTATGAATAAACATTCCTCTCAGCATCCTGTGGAACCTATGTCTCCAGAGAGACTTTTCAATTTATAAAGAATTACCTACATTTTTTACCCACCTTTACTGCAACACTCACAGACAAACCACTCCTCTTTACAGGGAGTGAATCAGGAGTTCAAATCTTTTAAAGCATCCAGAGCTAGCAGTTACCATTATAATTGCATCCACTTCTGTCATTCAACATCTTGAACAAAATTTTGGCCTTGAGTAAGATCATCACAGTGCTAAGAGGGGCTCTGCTCCTGTATTCTGTCTTTTATGTGAGTTGCTAGTTTCTCCCTATCTGACATGGGCCTTCCTTGAATTTTTATTAGTCTCATTGCCTTCAGTGAACCAAATGGTTTTTTGTTTGTTTGTTTGTTTTTTTGTTCTCCAAAGTGACCTGGGCATACTTGAGTAGTGAGCAAAGCAACTGATTGTAAACATTTGTAGACCCTGGTCCCTTTAACTTTCACCTCCATGTCAATTATTCCACTTGTTCTCTGACTGGCTGCGTTACTGGTGTTTTGCAAAATGGGGATAGCATGACAAAATGTGAATCAAATGTAACACAGGAGACATGGTGAACAGAAGCTGCCTGAGGTTCATGTTGAAAAGACTCAGTATAAACCTTTTTAATAAGACCAAGTACACTCTAAAATAATAATGATGAGATGTAACCCAACATACCCAAGTTACAAAAGGCTACTAAACATTGTTACAAACAATTATGCCAATGAATTTGAGAGCCTGTGAGTGGAAAAATTCAAAAACACATAGCCACACCAACATTGAATCATGAGAAACTATAAAATCTAAATAGATGAATAACAGGCATGAATCACTAATCAAAAAAAGTCAACTCACAAAGAAAAAGCCCAGGGACAAATAGCTCCCCTGCTAAATTCAGCTGAACATTTGATAAGCTACCATCCATTATTCTTAAATTATTCCAAAAGAAGCAAAGCAGTGGGAATTCTCTGAATTCAATTCTATAAGGCTAGGGTTAAACTGATACTAATTCAAAAAAAATGATAGCAAAAAGAAATTTACAAGACACCGTCCTTAATGAACATGGATGTAGAAACCCTCAACAACTTCCTGTAAAACTGAATTTCAACAGCACATGTAAAATTTTACTCACTCTAAGCAACACTGTGTCAGCCCACAGACCTGCTGAGCTGAAACCACTCACTCTAGTCACTAAGGAACTACCTCTCCAGAGCTTTCTTATCTAATGCATTGTCCACAATTAATTGATTAAGAGGCTCAGCCCCCTTTTCCCTTACGCATTGGGTCTGGGTATATGGGAAGTAGGAGAAAGTATGTGTGTGTGTGTGTGTGTGTGTGTGTGTGTGTGTGTGTGTGTATGTGTGTGTGTGTGTGTGTGTGTGTGTGTGTGTGTGTCTGTGTGTGTGTTTATATAACTAATATTTTTCTCATTCTATTGAGAACTCATCTAACAGGTCCGCCGTTCATAATTCCCCACTATGCTGACTCAGAGGGTTGTGCTATCCTAGTGACTGGGCTTCAACAGATGTAGGGAAAAGGAGTACTGACAAAATATGTTGACGTTTTCTGTGAGTTGTCTTTAAAATGCCTCGTGGCAAGGTAATTTTTAAAAATAAGAGAAATCATTATATTAATTAAGGAAGCTTCAGCACAGAATGATTATGCATAGTATATGATATTCACCAGACTTTCTAATTCCAGTGGAGAATATGAACAGTGGGAAAAGGATCCAGTCCTAATCAGAAGCAGGTTGATCAGAGCAATTTATTTAAGGAGGATTAAGTATCTACACAGGAACAAAGAGCTAACTTCCTCATTTCCCCCTAGCACTAAAAGGCGCCCCAAGCAAATAAGACAACTGGAATGAGATGGGAAATGGAATCTGGTTCCTCTCCTCATCTTTCTGAAGCATGGAAAGGATGAGTGAGTGCCTGAGGGGATTAGACAGAGTCACAAACACAGATTATCAAACTCAGTTTGAAGTTTACATTTTAAAAAGGCTGAATCATGACTAAAGAGGGATTTCAAATTCATTAATGGTGATAAACTTTCCTTAGAAGAAATAATACGTTGCTATTTTTGAATTAAATGTATACAAATTTAAAAGCTACCCTGATTATCTTTCTATCACCCAAGAAAAATTCTATGAAAAGATAATCACATGACAGTTAGCAAGAACATTCAATGTAGAAAAGAGAGTTCTTAATAAATGGTACAGACAAAACTAGACTGAAGAATAAAATTCTGCCCTCTCCCACATGAAAATCAACTCAACATAACTTTTAGAACTATGACATAACTACAGGAAGACCTAAGAAGACTTTCAAACATTGATGTAGGCAAATGATTTTGCATGTAGGATCCCAAAGGCAAAAAAAACCAAGAATAAACAAATGGATTGTATCAAACTCTTACTCTGATAAAAAGAACTTTCTTAAGGTTTCACTCAAGAAAAGGAGTTGTCCAAGGATTTCAACCTACATGCTCTATGTGAGCACACACCTGTAATATCAACACTGGGAAAGCTGGAGGATCCATTTTGAAGGCAGCATAGTGTACATAGGGAGAGTGTTCCTCAAAACACAGTAATTGAGAGAGTGAGATAAGATAGAAGAGAAGGGAAGGGAGAGAGAAGGGAAACGAAGGGAAGGGAAGGAGAAAGGAGGGGGAAGAAAGTATAAGCAGAAGGGGAAGGAATTCACAGAAGGAAGAGAAGAAAAGAAGGAAAGAAAAAGGAAAAAAAGAGAAGGAAGGAGAAAGGGAGATTGGGAAGGGGTAGGGGAGTGGAGTATAGAAGGAAGGACAGTCTACAGAATGGGAGGTAATATTTCCAGGTGCTAATCCCACAAGGAATAGATATCCAGAATACACAAATTGCTCAAAGTGAATTAAATAAGCAATCAAATCCTTTTTTTAAAAAGTAGATATGGTTTACAAGTATATGAGATAATAATCAACCATCATGGAAAAGAAAGCAAATCAAACCACACAACAATGCCTAAAAATGAAAAGTAAAACCCACCAATGACTAAGCCCTCCCACTGGATAAGCATGTGTTCAAAAGCAAACAAATAGTTCTATCAAAAAAGATACTTGAACTCTCTTCTATGTCACAACACCAGGCATAACAGTTAAAGTGTGGAACCAGACTAGATGTTCTCGGTGAATTAAAGAAAATGGTTAAAGAAAATGATATTGATACACCGTGGTATGTTATTAATCCATGGAAGGTTAGAATCCCACAGCATCATGAGTGAAATCATGGTCCTTATATTAAAGAAAATAAGACACAGAAAAGCAAGGACAGCATATTTTTCTCATTCAACTGTGAAAACTAGGAAGGTGATCTCATAGAGTAAAATGAAACAGTGCTCACTAGCAAGAAGGAAGGGCAGGAAAATGAGTGTTGAAGGAAGCTCAATAATGAACAGCCATGGAATCTTGAGTGGAGAATCACTTGCTTTTTCTTTAGTACTATAGGATAACTATTATATAAAACCATATGTATTTTTAAATGATTAGAACAGTAAGTATTCTCAATGCATAACAATGATTAATGTTTGAAGAGATGGCAAAATGCTCATTACAACGACACTATTATTACATATCATGCATGTTTATTAAAGTGGCATGACAACCCCACAAGGACATACGGATGTTTCAGTAAAATAAGTAGACCAACCCCATTTAGTTCAACCAAAGAACAAGAACCTCTCATTTCTTCTCTATTTCAAGGGCTATAACAGTCAGTTTTACCTCTGTAGTTATTCTTTTGTTGTTGTTGTGTTTGAGACAGGACTTCTCTGTTGTAACTCTGGCTGTCCTGGAACTCACTCAGTAGACCAGCCTAGCCTCAAACTCACAGAGATCCACCCGCCTCTGCTTCCCGAGTGCTGGAATTAAAGGCGTGTGCCACCACCTCCAGGCTCTCTGTAGCTGTTCTAACTCTCACACAGTTATCAGGACATGTCATTTTGAGATCCTCCTAAGCAAGCAAGAAGGACTGTTATTAATTCATTGTACAGTGTGTCCTGGATGACGAATGGTATATGGCTGGCTTAATTTCTGAAATTCTAGCTTGTTTTTCTTCTATAATTTTCTTTGGAAAACTCAGGGACAGAAAATTTGTATTGCTTAAAGGTCTTTTAGGTTTTGCTCATGTGTGGAACCTAAAATTGAATCAGTTTCCTTGAGACAAGTTTTAAGTGTTCACATAACTTCCCTATTCTTCTTCCCAAATGAGACTTTGGTGTGTGGATGTTATGGATTCCCCTGGCTTGTAGTAGTTTTTTTTTTTTTGTGTGTGTGTGTATGTGTTTGTTTTTGTTTTTTGGCCATTTCCTCTCTATCTTGTTACTAGATTTTCTAATGTTACCTGCTGATGTGTGATTCTGGAATACACTAAGCTGGCTCAGGGATTGGTTGGGTTCTGGTTGTTCTTTACTTACTACAGATTGTTTGCTTTGCTTTGCTGCAGAGCACAACTCCAAGTCCTACCAGTATATTCTATGGACAACTCAGATAGAATTCCCTCATCCTCACTAGGAACTCTGAGACAGGACCACTGACCACATCCATACCCATCTTCCCTGTCTCTGGAAGGAAAGGAGAGATTTATATAAATTGGTAGGTAATGCCTCCCCCAGATTCCTGTGATTAGCCATCTGGTAGCACTAGTTAGATACAAACTTCTTTACACAGACTCTTAACACATTTTCCATTCTGTTTTTTTATTTTTATTTTTTATCTTTAGGAAAGCCAAAAATAAGACTTACTGATCTAAGTTTCCATAGGGGCAATGTCTTTCCCTTCTTGAGCTCTAATTTCTTTATTCATTAACTGATATTGTCTGTACTTCACATAGTAAAATGTTAGAACAGTGTTTGGTATCATGTAGTCATTCAATATATATTATATATTGTTAATTCTGTTGAACTTGAAAAGCTTAAATAGAAGCCGTAATCCTTAGAGAGAGAGGACAAAAGGCTAATGAAAACTGTGGTTAGTGATGACAATATTTCTAAAGCAGACAGATCATTAGCATCTTATAACACCCTTTAAAATATGTCCCAGAATCTGAGGGCCCAATCAGATGACACCTTCCTTCAAATGATAGTTGAAGAAAGCTTTCCTGACTCCCTTTTAACACACAGCTGTGTGAAATCAGAGGAGACTGACTGAGTTAATGGTTGAGATGAGAACAACTAAGCATGTTTTCTCTGGCTGACAACATATTTAAGAGCATGAGGAAAGCACAAAGCAGGCAGCTGTATAGTTGCAGATTTTGATAGAGTAAGGGATGCATTTCCAAGAAAGAGCAAAGAAAGCACTAAATCCCTAAACAAGAAAACATACGTAGCAAAAGGAAAAATTCAAATTAAATAACAAGATAAGATCTCTCCAGATCCACTCGCAGCAACATAAATCCAACTAAGGAATATCCACCGGCAAGAAGATCTTTACGAGTTTCTGACTGGACTATAAAGCTGAAACACCTTAGACTTCAGAGCTGAGCAAAGCTGGGCTTTAAAGGTGACCACAATCATTCTCTTAGGCCACACAATATATATCCCAAACTAGCACACCACAACCATACACAGGAGTATTATCCTGGAATCACAACTTCTACAGTGGGGAATGTGAGGCAGACATTTGTGTTCCCCAAAATTGTGGGATAATTCACAGGGGCTGTAGGCTTGTAACTTCATACAGGAAATATCAGAATTAGTATCAGGGATGTATCATCTGGGATTCAATTAAGAACAAGAGTGGAAATGAAGCACCCAGTGACCGTAGCAGGTGGTGCTTGCAGGTTTTCATTCTGGTCAATGGAGGCACTATGTGAGAAGCACAGAACTCTTCAGCACAGGACACACAGTCCATGCATCTGTAAGGTCTGAGTCCCTAGCTAATTTTCCCACACAAACACTGTGATGTCTGAATCTTCTTCAGGCAAGGAGGCAACTCAGGTCACCAATTCCCTAACAGAAGAGGAATATCTGGCCCTGCCCAACTGCAGCTGCTGAGCAGTGACCCTGCCACACCTCAGGGATCTGCTAAAGGCTACCCCTGATTAGAAGACAGAGCCAAGTCACCACATATCTGCTGGACATAGCTCAGAGCCCTGCCCATCCTGTGTGGCTGAACAACAATCCCTGAGATGTCACCCAACCTCAGAGGCCAGAAAATGGCCTTCCACAGCTACAGATTCCTGTTATAAGCATATTATGTATTTTATTGTAAGCCTCATGATAGCTGTAAAGCAAAACTCTGTAGCAGTTTCACAATATAAAATTAGTCACATAAAAAGCACCATGAAGACTATCAAATAGCAAAATAAATCAGTAAGAGAGGAAGAAACTAAGGGTCTACAAAACAATATGAAACCCTAGCTTTAATAGGATGGGATGGATTCTAAGCAGAAGGAACTGCTATGTCTTTGGTAAATATATAAGTCATCACAACTATACGCTAGGTGGTGGTGGCTCACACCTTTAATCCCAGCACTTAGGAGGCAGAGGCAGGGGGAATCTCTGTGAGTTTGAGGGCAGCCTGGTCTACAGAGTGAGTCCCAGGACAGCCAGAGTTACAACAGAGAGACCATGTCTTGAAAAACCAAAAAGAACAAAAAAAATAAAAAAACAAAAACCATCACAACCATTATGGAAAACAGCATGAAAGTTCCAAAAAAACAAAAGTAGAGTGAGGGATCATGTGACCCACCACTACTATTTCATGGAAAACTTTCAACAAAAATGAAATTAATATTTCACAGAGGAGATGTCTGCCTCCTATTTCTATGGCAGCATTATTCACAGTAAGCAAGATGCGGAGTCAACCTACGTGCCCCAACACTGGATGAGACAAGGGCAGTATGTATACACACAATGGAATATAGCTCAGCATTTACGAAGCATTCTAAGTAGCTGTCCTTATACCCATAGGTAAGTGTAGCTCTTGCACCACATCAAAGAGGCTTCTTTTTGTAGCACATAGAGACCATTATAGAAGTCCACCATTAGTCAAAATAGAGAACAACAGACTCTGGAGTACACATCCCTGACTGCTACACCTACAGCATGATTCCCAATGAGCTCCCACTGTCTTCGCTGGATAACAGGGACCTTTCCTCTCCCTATATATGTAACCCCGTTCCCACAGTAAAGTTGAGATAAGCCCTCTGCCAGCCCTCTGGAAATTCTGCACATTTCTGCCAGCTCACAGATTCTCTGCATGGATCTACCATAGACACAGGTCACTTGGCTTCCCACCCTGAGCCCACCATGGGCCTGCAGGGCTACATCGTAGAGATGGGAAGCCTCTGGAGGATTTACCATTGCTACATGAGAGCAAGCAGCAGCGAAAATGGCAGTAGCAAAGATGAGCTGCTCCTCCATCAAAGGTTGGAATGTCTCTGATAAAGAGGCAGAACCAGTCCCACAAACAGGGTGACTGTGTTCAGCACTGACTTGTCATGTGTTTCAAAGTAACCAATGGGAAATTCCAACATAGCAGGCAAATAAGGGGATGAATATCCTAATTATCTTGATTTAATCCTTCCACACTTATATTTATCTTTATTATATACTTGCACATTATTAATATTTCTTCAGTGAAAAGGACAAAATTAGAGAAGTTTGCAACTGAAAAACAATAAGGAAAGAACAGAAAAGAAGTAATACCTATCCACTTTGTACGTAATGTATATATATATATATATATATATATATATATATATATATATATATTTCTTAGCGTATATGTGTTTGTGTGTATATATAGGTGTATATATGTGTGTGTATATATGTGTGTGTATGTATGTGTGTGTATATATATACAGCACTGATACAGCACTGATTTGGTGCAGGACTCCAAATCACAGAGGAATAAAAAGGAAAAAAAAAATAAAGTAACAAATGAGATTCCACTAAATTGCCAAACTGAAAAACTTCTGCACAGAAAATCAAATGATCAGAGAGAAGAGATAGCCAGTATAATAAGAAAAGTATTTGCAAGCTCTCTGTCTGATAGGTGAATGATATCCAGAATGCATAAAGAAAACAGCAGAAACACTCCAGTTAAAATGGACGAATCCTCTAAGTACACATGTGTCAAGAGAAGGGACACAGATGCTGAGTAAGTGCATAAAAAAATGCCCAGGACCTTTATCCACCGATAAGTACATTTCAAAGTACAATTCAAAGACAAACTAGGAAGCCATTTAGAATGGCTGTTATCAAAAGAATTAAAATAACAAATGATGTTTGGCAAGAATGTTGCTTAAAGGGAGCTTTTATACTTGTGGTAGAAGTATAAATTATAGAGCCATCATAAAGAAAAGTATGAAGGTTTTTCAAACGCTAAAATTACATCTATCATAGCATTCAGCTATTGGAATTTGAGATATAGATCCAAAAGAGATGAAATCAGCATACCCGAGCAATACCTGCATGCCCGTGTTTATTGCTGTTCCATTTACAGCAGCCAAGGCATGGAACCTGGCTAGATGACAAATGAGTCAGGAGACTGGAACATACATACATGTTTTTACATGTACACAGTGTGTGCGCACACACACACCATATCACATTGTTCAGGCATAAGAAAGAATGAAGCTAGATACAATTGCACATGCCTATATCATCACAGCACTGAGGCAGGAGGACTCCCATGAGTCTGAAATCATCTTGACCTATATAGTGAATTCAAAGGTCAACAAAAAACAAAAGCAGAAAGTGAAAAAAGTGAAGCTGTATTATTTGCAGCAATATAGTTGAAATCTCATTATCACGATTTTTCTCTGTATTCTTCTGGATCTATTTTACATAGTAAAATAGTAACATATGGAGTAAAAGTATCTAACTCATCGGCCAAGCCTTCATTACACTAGAGCCAGGAAGCCATGATGTGTCCCCTTCCTGATCATGCAGAAGTCTGTGTCATGCTTGTTCTTCAACAGTAGCTCGCCAGGGTTGATGGCAGCCAATGACGATCTGTATTTCTCATTGTTAGGTCTTCTTGTGATGTGAACAAATGAAGAAGTGATAAATCTCTGTATTCTGTTGTTTAAGAAAACTGCCGGGTTAAGAATTTGTATATGGACTTTACACATTGTAATCTGCTTTCCATGTCAGTCTGTTTCCCAGAGCCACCGCCATGTTGTCCACAAACGATCATCTATTTCCTTCCTCAATCTTTTAGACTATATTTTTAGGATTGACAATGTGCCCATCCTTCAATATTACATTTTTCTAGCTGCCTTGCTTCAGGTGACCGATGATATTGCTTGCAAAGCTCTTAGGATTGGCATAGGGTGCTTTGGGAGGTGGCTGCTGAGAATCAAACCAGAGCCTCATATATGCTAGGCATTTCCCCTGCCCCTGGGCAGCATTTTAGCCCTCTCCTTTGTTTTTGCTTTTTGTTAGTTCATTTGTTTTTGTTTTTTTTGTTTTGTTTTGTTTTTCATTTATTCACATATAACATGAAAATGATATCAGTACCTACATTGACAAGAACAAATAACTACATTCGGACCAATTTGGTATCTTTTCCACCAAACATGTTTATACGTGTACATTTTGTGCTTACATATGTTCATTGGCAAGTCTCCCTTGCCACTCTGTATCTCTCTTTTCAATCTACTTTCCTAAAGTTTAAAGTTTTGTACATTTTCACACAAAGGCTTCTAAGTCCCTGGAGGAGAGTGACAGGGTTTGCTTCATACGACATGAAAGGCCCCAGAGTCTTTTTAAGCCACATGATTACTGCTCAGAGCTACTGTTTGAATTTTTAAAGTTGCATGACTATGAGCTGAATAATGGTTTTTCTGAATTCACTTTTTAAAAACTGAGTTAAAGTGGCAGATTTTCTCATTTTCCTTCCAATTTGGGTTTCTTTTTCTTCAGACTTCTCAGAAAAAGAAAGCCAGAGGAAACAGCCAAAGATAATGCTCATCAGCACCCATCATGGCCAAGCTCCTGACACTGGGCCAGCAGCAGCCGGGAGCTTCTCCGTTGGTCCTCACTCCTTGTTCTGACACACCCCATCACCAGTATCCAAAGAAGGATTTTTCTTTGCATTTAAGGTGAATTCATTTCAGATTTTGAAAGAAAACTACCTTATAATCAGTGTTGTAATAGCCACTCGTGAACATTTCCATAATATAATAAAACTACAGAGGTAGACCTGTGGATATCATTGGTTACACACATAAAATGCTGTTGCGTTTTTTTTTTTTTGAGAATATAATTACATTTTCCCCTCCCTTTCTTCCCTCCAACCCTAAATACCTCTCTTGATCTGTTTCAAATTCATGTTCTCTTTTCATCGTACATATGTGTGTGTGTGTGTGTGTGTGTGTGTGTCCCTAAATATAATGTGCTCAGTCTGTATCATGTTACTAGTATGTGTGTTTTCAGGGATAACTGTTTAGTATTGGATTTGTTGTCATTTTGTATTCTAACTCAGGGAAAGAGAAAGGGATTTAAGTGAGTGCCAGGACTTGTATTAAGCTGCCTATGCACTTGAGATGCTAGAGTATTTTGTTTCAAATGTTTTTCTTTTCCCTCATCCAGTACGAGCTCAGATGATACCTACAGTCATCAGACTCAGGATCCTGTATCATTTTGCTCAATCATCCTTTCACCTCCACAAAGTGTTTGTTGGACTCACAGGAAGGAATTGCCTGGTGAGGTGAGTCAGTGGCTAAAGGTCCTTGCTGTCAAGCCTAAAGACTAGTTCAGGCCAGGGACTCACTTAGTGAAGGAGAGAATGCATTCCTACAAGATGTCCTTACGCATATGTAGATTTATATTTTGTAATATGAAGATTATATATTTGTTTTTAAATGATAAAATCAAATTATTGAAGAAAATGTATTAATTAAAAATAGTATTTCTGGTGCTTTGGGGTTCATAATTCTGAATGTAATAACTACATTCTGCTATTTTTATTCTCAGAAAAAAAACTTATATAATGCAGTCCTTCATAGGCAGCATGGGACACTTAAAACTACATCCATGAACTATTCCACATTCCTTTCAAATGATGGTACTTAATTCCCTGCATGTCATGGGCTATTACTTGGTGACCTGTCTCTTAACAAATAGAAAATGATGAATTTAGGAATTTGGTTAAAAGAAAAGAGCGATCTCTGCTGTCCCTCCTCTCCTCATTCACCACAGGTCAATCTGCCACGTTGTTAACTATCCTACAGTGAGATATACCTGATAAGAAGCTGGAGCTTCAGTCCAACCGAATGTGAGGAAGTGAAGCCTGGCAACAAGCAGGTCAATGAGCTCAGACACGAAGCTCTTAGCTGCAGACAGATCTTCAAATGATTACCTCCTTGACGGTGACCAGATAAAGACTCTGACCAAGAATCACATGGCTTAGCTGTATCCTCATCTTGTCTCAGAAACTCCAGTAAATATGTACATTCTCAGCTTCTAAACCGGGAGCTGTTTTGTCAGGATGGGGTAGATAACTAGCACACACACTTATGGTTATTGGCTGAAAGTAACTTTATACCCTGGAATGATAAAGAAATCTTAAGGTTTTGAAATCCCTAACACCTTTGCCCTAACCCCCCAAAAAAGGTTTAAAAATGCCAAAAAAAATAACACCTCTGAAACACCAGCAATAAAACACAGGAAAACAATCAATGTCAGTCCAGAATATTTCAGTGACAAACAAAAAATTTCAGAAGTAAACTTCAATGTACCTTTGGTTTTCTGTCCTAGGATCCTGCTAGAGACAGAAAAGGCATATACATATGTGCATGCAATAACAATTAATAATAAAAAAGAGAGCATGAATTTGAAAGCGATCAGGGAGGGGTATATGGGACAGTTTGGAAGGAGGAAAGGGAGGGGAGAAATGTAACTAAATTCTCAAAAAAAAAAAAAAGTACAGAATTATATCACAAATACCACACTACCCAAGAGCAGGCAGCAATAATGGAATGCTTTTCATAAGACACATGGCTTATATCTGTATTTGAATGCATTCTGCCTGTCATGTTGCCTGTTCTCTATTTGCTTCAATTCATATTTTTGCCCTCTCAATTATTCTCTTCTCACACCCTCTTCTCTTTGTGAAATTACTAAATAGACCCCTATTCATTTTTTAAAATTTCTCTTTCATTAATAATTGCTACAAGTGTAATTTACTTTGAAGACTACAGTTAACAACATCTCTATCCTCTTCCAGATCTTGGTCCAAAGATTCTCAAATTTGACACTCTAATGAAATCCTTAAGGGCCTTGTTAGACTGAATGTTTGGATTCAGTAGTTCAGGACAGACTGGAAAGGCATCTTTTTAATCAGCTCCCAGGTGAAATGGCCTCTCTTGCTGCAGGGATCATACTTAAAACAGCAGGGCCATGGACTCAGGGCTCCTGCCATCCCCATTCTAATTCAGAGATCTAGTTTATTACTGTGTTTTAATAACTTCACATTCAAACTATAACACTGTTTCAAATGCAGTATTCAATAAGCTACCTTATTTTGCTCTTGTTTAAATTTGATATGTATTTTAAAAAGATTTTTCTACATATCAGAAACATTGCCTCACATGATTCTTAGTATGTGTTTTGTGATTCCCCCCCCAAGGAGATGTGAATAAATTTCTATTCACCTCGTATTGAGAAATAACAGCAGTCTCAATAAATGAATCCCCTCAGGTCTGGCATAGTAATCTAATGAGCTTAATAGGCTGACCTAAAGGAGTGTGGATGATGGGTTATTTATAGGAACATGGCCAACTCAAAGACCATCACATCCTTGGGAGGACTTACAGAAGCTGCATTTCTGGAGTTCCAGGTACAACCTGCAGGCAGCTCAACCATCGCAGAGTCTCCTCTTTCTATCAAATGTTCATTGCTTCCACGGCCTTAGGTAGAGGCTTGTGAGTCTTGTAGGTTTCAGGAGTGTCTTGTGCTTTGGAAGTTTTGAAAACTTCTGATGGCTTATAAGCCTGCTTTGTCCCCCTAAGAAGGAATACTTCAATTTAGATCAAGTAGCTATACCACACTCTGTTATTCTTACTCAAGCTAGTTTGCACAAAATGTCCAAAAGGAGGGCGACGTGTTGATGTATACTAATATTAGTTTATATATATAAACTGTGTATATAAATATATATGTGTATATATATATGTGACTGTATATAAACTAATATCCTGCCATCAAAAATTAATAAAATTCTTCTAGCTATCCCAACTCTAGAATAAGAACTCTCAATTCCTGAGTCACGGAATTTTGTTTTTGTCATTAAATTTTCATTCCTTTAAAACTAATTTTTTAATTATCTGCGAATTTCATGCCTGCATAATACATTGTATTTTGATCATATTTACCGCAACTACTGCACTAACTCCTTCCAGATCCTCCCAGCCTCTCCCAGCTTCAAGTCCTCTTTGTTACTCTTGACTTTGTTTTTTAAACAACTGAGTCCAATTTGTGCTACCTGTGCATTCATGAGTTTGGGGCCATCCACTGTAGCACTGGCAATCTACCAATGGCGACCCCTTAAAGAAAATTGACTCCCTACCCCTGAGAAACCATCAGCTATCAATAGTTCCTTGGCTAAGGGTGGGGAACTCATGAGACATTCTCTTCTCTGTGCTTGAATGTTTACTGGCTTGGTATTGTGCAGATCTTGGGTAGACAACAATAGCTTTTGTGAGTTCATGAGTGCACTGGTCCTATCATGACCAGAAGACACTGTTTTATCAGGTATTCCTCCGTCTCTGGATCTTTTGATATTTCTACTATCTCCTCCTCAATGATCCCTTAGCCTTATGGAGAGGAGGTATGATATTGATTATTCCTCTGTGGCTATGAGTACTCCACAAAAACTTATTTTCTACATTTGAGCACAGTTGTGAGCTTTGGCATAAACCACTATCTACTACACAAAGAAACTTGTCTGATGAGGTCTAAGCATCACATTCATCTATTGGTAGAGAGGTGTTAATTTAAAGAGTAGTTTGATAAATATGTCGATTTAGCAAAATAATAGTAGTAAATTTACGCCTTAGACTTTTAAGTTACACTGGCCATGAGTTATTGGCCAGATTCGTGCTGCCAGGCATAAGCTTTCTCCTGTGGTCTGGGTCTTAAACCAAGTCAGAAATCAGTTGGTTACCTTCATGACACCCATGCCACTGGTGCTCTGATGGGCATCTTATGATGTGATAATTATTGTTATAACACAAAAGGTCCACAGGTGGGTAAGACTGTTGATGACTTTTTCTTTTCCAACAGTCTTCCAGTCATAAAAGCTAGTCAGCAGGGACGAAACTTCTCCGTCATAACCAACTTGATTTCTCCATGTCCTATGACCAATGTGTTTCAGCGACAGCATCTTACTATCAAGTACTGGGAGTCACTATCCAATTAAGAGCAATGACAATAGTCTGTATTGTTGTGAGGGACTCCAGGACACCCCTAATCAGCAACTCAAGGGAAAGTATCTTCTACCTGACACTAGGCTGGTTGGTTGTTTCTTGGTTTTTGTTTTTTTAACTTGTTTGCTTGTTTTGTTTTTAGTGGCTTCTGGGAGCAATATTATCCAATGTGGGGTAGTTACAATTAAACTATTTTATATAGATCTATAAAATAGTAGTCTCTATATGGGTTTGAAATATCCTTAGTGTTAGTTATTCTTTGTCCCACTTCTGCTCGACCCATCTGTCCTTCTCCTTGCTTCAACCTCTCTCCTCATTATTCCCCTTCCCCTTCATACTTCTAAAAGAGTGGCAAATGAAATTTGCATTTTCATTTCATCCAGTCTTTTCATTCGTTATCATCATTTTGTTTAGCATATGTCTTTTGTAATTGAAGGTAAAGCTCAGTTTCTCTATCAGCAGTGTTTTCAAGAACTATATTCTGGGTCAACAAGTGTAAATTTTAAACTTAAGAAATTCAATCTTTTGTCTTAAAGCTTCATTAGCTTTCATGGGAAAGCACTCTAATGAGGAGAGGGAACAGAAAAACTTGAAAACCTCCAGGGCTCCTCAGAAAGGCTTCATTTGCACAGAATCATTCATCAATTTCCACAGTAACAAAAAGTAATGGGAACGTGAGTCGAATGAGTAGCTGAAAACTGAGTAGTAACTTAAAACTCTGTAGAAGCTGTTCATCAGATACCAGGCATGACATGGCCTTCATATTATAGAGCTGTAGATGCTGTAGATGTTTTTGCCAAATCCAAAGCTTGTCTTCTCAATACAGCAGTGATGATATAGTGTGGGTCACATGTTTAAACACTTAACCTTGATAGGTAGAAGATTTATGACATGAGTTTTTATACTGATGTTAAGAAAGATCTAGTGTATTCACAAATACACAAAATTTCCTTTAGAATTGTAGGGGAAACCACTCCATCTGAAAGTACATTCTTCTTAAACATAAGTTTTCAGGGAATAAAATGACTTGAAAGTAACCCGATTATGAGAGAGAGAATTTTTAAGTGGCTTTCAACTGTATGTTTTTTGTCCTCTGTGTTAGTAAACTGTATTTACCAATTTTCTTAATTTTCCACATCTATGTTATTTACTTATACTTTATATAACCCCTATTCTATTTATAGCTAAAAGTCATGCTTTCAGTTTAATTATCAAAGTTACAGAAATGAAAATGGGCAGCTTAAAATTTAATTTTTATTCACAAATAACCATTGAGAATCAAACCATGATCTAAGTAAAACATCCTATATATTTCTCAAATTATTTCCTTTATAAATACGTGAATGTTATCTAACATATCCAGCATTCAATAATTCTGGGGTTATTCAAGGAAAAATATGAGTTCATTCAAAAATCATGTTTCTCAATACCATTGAAGAGACAGAGGAGGGGAAAAGTGAAACAGGAACATTGCTGTAATGGCTTAAATACAGATGAGGTTTTCAGACAAAAATTTTACCCTTGATATTCTATAAAATACAATGAAGACCAAAATAATAGTGAACGCCCTGCATGCTGCTCTCTGAGATACTTGTTTTCAAACTACTTTTTAGCACAGAACAGATTTTGATCCTTCTTTCTTTAGCGTAGTTTAAACATCTTTTCCGATAAAAACATGGGCCTGTTTTCCAATATGACACTTTAAATACATGACATTAAAACACCAGTTACTCAGACACAGGCAAGTAAAGTAAGGACTTCTAACTGTTGGTACATTTTTGTAATATTATAGTACTTACAAAAGGATGGAGTTTCACGAGGTTTGTGTGTCTAATTTAGTAAATTCTTTTTCAACGATCCAGAATGTGCTCCTCTTTTCAAAAGCCAACATTCTATGTTTTATCACTTTCCTATGTCCTCATTAAAAGTAAGTGAAAAAAAATCAAGTCAAATCTGTTTCTAAGCATAAAATTCATATTCTATTAAAATTGTTATTCCTTCAATATAATGAATCCCAGAAAAATCTAATAAAAGAACAAAGATTTTTCATGTTTTATAGGCAGTATCTTCCAACTGATTTTTCTCTGTTTGAATTGACTTCTTAAAGTACTCAACTTGTATGACCCTTATGGAAAGCCACTGTGGCCCTCGGTCCATTGCTATGACCCATGGCCAATGAAATGCCTCAGTTTTCAATATGATACGTATCCAAGGCACTGCACACTGATCTCCGAGCCAACTCACGGAAAATAGCGTTTGAAGATTTCCAAATCGTAGCTTGATTACAGCGCTTCTCACAAACACTTCTACATCATAATTATGACAAATCTTTACCTTTCTGGTACACCTGAAGCAGAGATGGTATCTCCCTTGGGGCTGAGACAGTTTTTCTTCCACTTTCACAAAATTGGGTATCCTGATTCATATCGATAATTTCATCTAGTTTCCAAAAATTGTTTACCAACACACAGGCTTTTTTTTTCCAGGAGGGCCAGATGCACTGGGAAGGCACTTCTATAGCACATTGAGATCCATAGTATGCCAGGTTTTTAGGTGCTAACCAACTATAATCACTAGTTAGAAGTGTTGTCACCAAGTTCTTTTTGATAAGATTTGTCATTTTCTCAGTCTTTAAATCCTCCTGACAGGTTGGCAACTTAAATAACCAAACCAGAATCACATTTGTGCATGGAAACATTGGCTGAGCGGTCATCCAGTCTGTACCAACTAAGATGGTGTCGTGTCACGTTTAAAGGAAATAAAGCAACATGGTTGTAAATGCTCAGGTCAGACTCCTTTATTTTCCAAGGAACCCTTCCATGTGACCCTTTGCTCTGTCCCTGTTCTTTACCAAGAAGGTAGACACAGAGAAACGGCCCCTTTCTGAGGACATCTGCATGAAGTCATAAATGACTTTTGAAGGTGTTAAGACAGGTAGGAGGTTACTCCTCTTCGTTAGGATTATTAGACACTGGTGGGTGGTGAGGGAGTGGTAGGAATCTAACACTGGACTCTCCACTCAGTCATTGTTGATCTGCCTTTGCAATAAAACACCATTCTTCCCACACTGTAAGTGGCCAAGAAAGCCACAACCGCGAGAAGAGACTAAAGGACCTCAGAAGTGTATCTGCATTTGGCTGATTATGAGGGACAGGCACATTCTCACTAGTGATGTCACTGGGAAGGCATACGGATAATTCTTCTCCAGCGAGAGTCTGAAGATCTGTCTGCTTTGACCACAGGGATTGTGACTGTGAACTTCTCTTCCTGGTGGAGTTGTGCAATGCTGCCTGTTGACATTTACCATGGTCAATTGTCGTGTTAGGACCCCAAGCTTAACCAGTTATACCACTGAAGTCCCCACCAGGGCCAGCTGTAAAAGGAGATGAGTTTTGATTATCCACCTTTTCTTCATGGGCCATGATATCATTGACATAATTTGACTAAAACCAAATAAGATACTTCTGATGTCGGAATTTTAAGGACGGTAGAGAAAACTGCATATTTGGGCTACTGTGTTGTTATCACATCATAATAACTTTGTAACCAGTTTCACAGGACACCAGGTATCATGGAGGACATTGTCATCTACTCTCCAGACTGCTGAGTGCAATGAGTATCAATTTACCAGGTGATAATGGCATGCTAAATACCTGGAAGATATAATTATGGTTGGATTTAATGTGACCTCACCTTGAATTAGAATCATCTGAGTAGGGACCCTAACCTGATAAAGTGGCTTGATTGCCTTGATTAATGTGGGAAAACCCATCCTGATTGGTCCCTCTGGTAGCAGCTCAGATTTAAAGAGAGAGAGAAAAGAAAGTATGATAGATGATGATTATCTTTTGCTTGCTTGGCCTTTGCTCTTCTCAATGAGTTGATTTGATTTACCCTGTTGCTGCTGCAAACTAAATTCCTTTGCGGATAGGAGAGCAGGTGTTTCCAAGTTGTCATTGTGGACCTACTGACCGGTGTCTCTCATGAACCTTCTGGGCTTCTGGTGTCAGGTTAGGACTATGGAAGCACCCTGCCTTATGAACTACTGTCAGTCATAATCCCACATCATCCTAATGAGAGGCAACTATTGTGGGACTACTTCAACTTTCGAAGCTCTCAGCCTCAGGGACCAAGTATTTACCACATTCTCAGGTTTTCAGGTGGGATTTAGTTGTTCTTACTATTTTAATGCTGCCTTATTAAATTCCTTTCATATTTACTAAGATAACACTGACTAATACAGATATTAAACATTTTACAAAGCACCTTTCATAATGATATTTGACTACTTTCTCAAGTACTCTGGAAGAAGGAAATGCATTTTATTTACAAATAAATCTGTGACTTATTAATTCGTGTGTCATCTGGAAGTAAGTAGTAACGTGTACACAGAAGCTGGGCTCTTTGATTTTCTGCCCCTTGTTCATGAAAGCATTCCTTTGAGCAGGCATGACTAAAGCTTTTTGACTTGCATGTACAGGATCTTGCTATGTAACTTGTAAATGTTCGCAGAAAAGCTTGGGAATTTTTGATACTTAATTACAAGATTAGGTCAACTACTCTAATACCACGGATTTTCAAATTCTCATTAGATACTTTTGATGTTGGGCTTATTATGTGCACCAGTGTATGCAGAAGGTCCATTTGGCTCAGCCTGACACTACACCCCCAACCTGCACCCAATTACCTGGATTCAGTATGAGTAGTGGTCACAGTGCTTCCAAACAGTTCTTTCATCTGAGAGTGAAGATGAAAACCAACCGGCCAGCGACTCTCTCTGCATTGTGCACCAGCTCTTTGTTTATCTTCTAAAGGTTTGATGTTTGATAATGAATGAATTAGAATAAAATATGAATGCACCCTCTGTAGGGACCCAGCAGGAAACATTAGCTGTTGAGCCAGATCTCAATCAGCAAATGAAAGAGAGTTCCTTCTGGCGCTAAGACTAAGCCTGGGAAGTCTGCTTATTTAGAGGAGAATTGAAGATGAAAGCGGATGTACATGTGGCTGTTGCTTGTGTGTGTGCAGGGAAGGCGGTGGCCAACTGGAGGGAGAAAGTTCCAGCTCTCCGGAAGCACCACAGTTTATATAACCTACATTAAGTAATAGTCTTGTCATCTAAGTTATTCTAAAAAAACAGCTGCTGATTCATTGTTTCCTTATTCTTCATTAAATAGGCATACATGCTTTATTAATGTACGTGGTGTGTTGCCATTTGGGGACTGAACATATTTGAAAGCTCATAAATCCTATGACATACCTACATTGCTGTATAAACACATTCTCATAGGGTAAACTTGAGCCATTTACCAAAAAAAAAATGCAGATTGTATGGCAAGAGGCTTTGAGTTGAATTGCTTGCTCTATGTCATGGTCTTGGTGATAGTACTTGCTTTCCTATGTTGCCACGTTTGGATCTGGTTCTCTCTTCCCATATCCTTTCTGGGCATTGCTTCCTTGAAAAGTTGCACATATCCCCTACAGTTTCATTTAAAGCCAGGATCTGAGGCTCACAGCTCTGCATACCTGATAACACAGTCCCTTGCCATTACCAATCCTGGACATTTGACTTCCCGAAGGAGCTGTCACTTTCAGTTAGCAACTTCCAACTCCTCGCTCCAACACTCAGCTTTAAATGAAATCTGGCTTTTCCCTACAACTCTCCCTATATCCAGACATGCCTAAAAGGAAGAGATAAAGCTGTATTGCAGGCTTGTTTTCTAAGCTTTATATATGGCATTCCTTGGAGGGATGAATGTCAAGCAAAGATGTTTTTCACTCTTGGTACTTTCCCCATTTTTACTGTGTCCCTCTTTCTGTACCATGTCAGACTGCAGGAGTACCTACACAGTAAATTTTGAGAAAAGGATGTTATACAGACTTGTGTGCATGAATGTGTGTGTGTGTGTGTGTGTGTGTGTGTGTGTGTGTGTGTGTTGTAGTTTCTTATAATTGCACTAGGTGGCATGTGACTGACTTGAACAAAGGTAAAATTACAGAAGACTCAAGAAATATATCTATGTATATCTCATTCATCACCTATTTCTACTTCTGGAATCTTTTAAATATTATGCTTTATTTACTTCAGTATTATAAGGGTTAACTTAAAGTGAAAGAAGTCTAAAATTCCATCTAGCAACTGAGAGAATTTTGAGTAGAAAAGTCACTCCCCCAAATAAGATGTTGTGTGTAGCATTCAGGCATAGAGGAAGAAGTGCCTCAAAGTCCTTCAACCTGAGCCCATCACATCATCTTTTTTCAATCCTTGAGCACACACTAAGCACACACTTGTCCTTTTTCACTTTATCTGATGGGTCACCTTTGTCAATGCAGGTTCAATTATCTTAAGTAAAGTCTATAAAGTATATAGAAAATATATATGTAGTGAGTCCATTACTGTATTATAAGCACATTGGATTTTAGCATTTGGATTGAAACTTATAATAAAAATGTTCTTTTAAAATAAGAAATGGGAAGATAATACAGCTAACTTCTGAAACAGTGGGCTTAAATGACATTAAGAAAATAAAGATTTTTCTATTTCTTTGTAAAAAATTTTAGACAGTTTAAAATGTAATAATTAAGCCTTCTTAAAGGTATAGTAACTATAACTAACAAGATGTTGAGGTATAGACTATACACAAGGTGACATTAAAACATAATAAACCGAAAGTAATATTTCCTCTCACTTTGCTATAAATTCAATACATTTAAAATATATTTTCTTTTGACTGTATTCAATGTCATCTTTATCTTCTTGTCTATCAAAGTTAAGATTTTTATCTGTCTTTTAGTAGCACAAATTTCTAAAGTTAGGGTGCTTGGAGCAACTAAGTATAAAAGGTGAAGTACCCCATTCCTACCATGTAATCAACTGAATCCCAAGAGTGAAATGAGTGTGTGGCTGGGTGACAAGCAAACTTAGAAAGCACCAAGCTAGGAAGTGTCACAGTAACAAACAACATGTAGTTCTCTCTGGTTGCACTAGGTGGTGTGTGACTGACTTTAGCAAAGTAAAACCACAGGAGAGCCAAGAGATGATTATTAAAGGAATAAAGAGCTGTGTCTGACTGTATTCATTTGCCTGTCTATCTAGGTAGCTTACAACCCAGAGAGCTAATATTTGTTCTACGTATTGCATGGTATAGTCTATGAACAAGTGTTGTAGGTGCCAACTGCACAGTTACTACTCAGTTAAAATATGGCCTGTCCTGAAAACAAGTGCATACAAGTAACACTATATTGAATGAGCAGATTGTATTTATATATCTAGCATTATATATACACACACATGCATGAATATACATACATATATAAGACAACAATTAAAGAAAAAGAGACCATGAACATTAAAAAAAAAAAAAAAAAGCAAGAGGGTGGTACATGGTAGGGTTTGGAGAGAGGAAAGGGAAGTGGGAAATGATATAATTATATAATAATATCAAAATAATAATAAAACAAGCAAAAAACTATAAAAATAAATAAGCCACAAAAGTTGAATCATTAAAAATATTGTTGTATGATCAGCACTCATAAAAAGATTATTGTTTATTTTTATTTTCAACTTTTAGTGTTTAGTGTTATTAATGAGGGAGGTCCAGAATTTCTTTGACTTTTAATATATTTCCAAATGATTTATAGGATTATAAGAGAGAATTATATAAAAATGTTCATTTACGTTGTTTTTTTTTTCCTTTCTAGAGGTTTATTTATATTGGCAAATTGAGTATTTCAGGTGACTCCGCAAGTAGAAATTTGTGTCACTTCCCATTTTTAAAATATGAAAAAATACAGAAATATAAAAGAAATAACTTTTTGTTCTCAGAAAAAGAAAAATTTTAATTTATTGACTATTCACTTTTAGTCAAATCCAATATTTAAATCCTGACAATAACTCATTTAGAGAAATAATACCATCAAATAACCAACTAGGAAAGTGAGATGTCTGTGCAAATGTGCGCCCAGAATTATACTTCTCATGGGTATAAAGGTTTGAAATTAATGGACATCATCATCAGGCTTCTTATGAACATTTCTGCTTGTCAGATTTTTCTAGGTGCTCAATTATAAAATGAAATAACTTTTCACAAAACATCTGCCTGCCATTTGATTAGTCTTGCAAAAGGATAAAAGAACTTTGATTTGTTCTTTTTTGTTTGTTTGTTTCCCTTTGCTTGTTTGTTTTTGGCTTTTTGTTGTTTTTTCGAGATGGGGTTTCTCTGCTGTAACTCTGGCTGTCCTGGAACTCACTCTGTAGATGAGGCTGGTCTCGAACTCACAGAGATTCTACTGTCTCTGCCTACTGACTGCTGTGATTAAAGGTGTGCACCACCACTGCCCTACTTGATTTATTCTGTATGATAATACATTGAGTTTGTTATTTTTTACTTAAATTAGCATACAAAGTAACAGGTTTCTTTACAACATTTCATATATACTTAGTTCTGGTTGATTCTACCCCCACCATTCCTTCTCTCCATCTCCCTGCCCTACAGCTGTATCCTTCCCACACCAGTATGCTCCTGTCCGCTCTCACATCCCTTATAGATACATTCTATCTTTTTCCTCCCTCCTAACTCCTAAAGCCTTGTTTTATAACACAACAGATTTAAGATGTTTGAAATTTAGAAATTCACACCATTAAAGATAATATTTGAAAAAGGCCCAGAATAATTTAAAGTGCTAGAGGTCATTTCCCTCCCAGAGTCTTCATGGTTTGGAACAAAACTCCCATGCCAGTGACTACAGAACCTGAGGAAGAAAGAAAGAAAGAGAGAGAGAGAGAGAGAGAGAGAGAGAGAGAGAGAGAGAGAGAGAGAGAGAGAGAGAGAGAGAGAGAGAAAGAAAGAAAGAAAGAAAGAAAGAAAGAAAGAAAGAAAGAAAGAAAGAAAGAAAGGCAGGAAAAGGAAAGAAGGAAGGAAAAGGAAAGAAGGAAGGAAAAAAGGAAAAAAACGTGTCTGAAAACAGTTAAGAATGGGAAAGAGATTTCATTTGGTTTAAGATTTTCAGTTACATGTAATATGTGTATAGGAGAGGGAGACTTGTGCAATACCCCAAAGACCAGCAGAGGGGGTCTGTACCACTAGGAGCAGTAGTTATAGGCAGATGTGATCTCCCGGAAAGTGGATGCTGGGAACCAATCTCAGGTCCTCCGCAAGAGCAGTATATTCTCTTCCGTACTGTAGCCATCCATCCAGCCCCAAATAGATTAGTTTCTCCAGTCCAGAACGTGGGAAAACCTTTAGTCCCACTGATGTGAGTCTTACACTTGAGGTTTTTCCCCTTGAAGAGCTCTGTTTCTCAACAGAGGAGTCCTCAGAAGCTCAGCAGGGATAAGCATGAAGGTGCTCGTATAGTGCAGCGCAGGTAGGACAGGGAAAGTTAGTCCAAACACCACAGAAAACAGGAAATGGAGAAGGCTTCTCTCACTTTAGTTCAGATGCCGAGGAATCCACACCAGAGTTAAAGTAAATCTACAGACGAGGGTCCTTCCCAAGACTGTAGGTATCACGCAACAACAGCCAACCCAGCAAACCTACTGAAGCAGTCGCGAGCAGCTAGAAGCAAAGTAAAATCCTCAGAACAAGCAAGCATGTCTGGTTTCAGATCATCTCTATGAAAAACTTTTGGAATTAGACACACAAGCAGTTTAAACATGACCAGCGTCTGGGTTGATAAGACAGCAGGACTGAGAGCCCTCAGCCACAGTCCACCAGGGAATGGCCCTCCAGAGGCTCCAAGTACCAGTAACAAGTTCGGATGTGGATGTGGTTCTACTAGCTACGCCTCAGTGATAACCAGGGTGCAATTTTTGGAGGAAAATTGAAAACTTAAAAAATTGAATAATATGAGGAGAGAGAAAGAAAAAGAGACTCACTGAATAGTTTACTCATGGACTTCCAATAAAAAAATTAAGGCTTTGTTTACTGCAAGCTAAGGGAAGAGGTATTAAATGTTCTATAAAAAGACAAAACTTAATGCATGCCTTTAATCCCAGCACTTGGGAGGCAGAGGCATGTGGATCTCTGTGAGTTAGAGGCCAGCCTTGTCTACAGAGTGAGTTCCAGGACAGCCAGAGTTACAACAGAGAAACCTTGTCTCGAAAAACAAAACAAAACAAAGCAAAAGACAAAAATTAATAGCAGTAAAATAAAAATTTAAGAAACTTAGATATAATGAGACATGGAGGACATATAATTCACATGTTTGATGTGAATGCAGTTGTGACTCTAAAGGACAGAGGCCCAAAGTGAAGAACATTTGAAGAGATACTGGATATAATTTTGGCAACACTGTTGGGAAATATACAATATTTTCCCAAAAGATTATGGCATCAATCAAGGAAAATATATGAGAAAAATTTTAAAGGGACTGGAGTGTTAAAAGTACTTTATGAATTTTTGTTTTAGTATGTGATACTTAAGTTGAAACATAATTTCTCTATAGCTTATAGAAATTAAAACAATGTTTGTTTTCTCTGCCAGTTAAAGAATTAAAGATCAGGAAAAATCTGAATCGCAACAGGTAGCAACAGAGAGATCTCAGGCACCACAGACAGAATGGGCAGTTGAAGAATAGCTTTCATTCGAAGTGAGGGCACACACATGTGCATCAGTCACTTCAGGGAAAAGACCCTCTGCAAAGCAGAGGGTGGACTCAGAAGCCAAAAACCCAATCGCTTTTGGAAAATTTCCCTCCCCTTTTGAGGTTTTTCAGTCTGGACATAGATAGAGTGGTTGATTGTCCCACAGTTCTTATGCATCATGCCCTGACCCAACCCTGAGCTTGTGGAGCTAGTCCATCAGCAGGGGGCCTGCTAGTGGGAGACAAACGTTCAGGCTTTTGTCTCATGTCAGGTGGTTGAGGAAGTAGTTGGCCATATTGGAAATTCATCATTTTTGTTACCTAGCCATGGTCCCTCTCCCTGTCTGTCTGTCTAACAGGGTGTCTGTCTAATTCCTGTCTGTTTTCAAAATCAGGAGCATAGCATTATAAAACCAACAAGAGGAAACAGCTTTGACCCATCCCACACAGAGCAAAATGCTCTCAGAAAATATGAATAAAATATATTTTACACAAATTATCACTAGGAAAACCTGCTATTAGGAAGATAAACAGATCTTCAGAAGAAACAAATAGGATTCCAGGTAGAATATCAGAGATTTGAGATGATAAAAAAGAGTAAGTAAGTGTGAAGTTGAATGGTAGAGATGACAATACTATAATGTTTATTAATATTTATACATTATTTATATACATTTGATATATCATATGTAGGAGACATTTTAAATTTACAATAACAAAGGGGATATTTGTGTAACCCAGAAAGTGGCAAGCTAAATATAGTTATCCTTCCTTATCCAATGATTCTGTATCCCAGAACCAACCAACTTTCATCAAACATTTTCAATAGAAGCATGTACACTAAATAGACATAGATTTTTGTCACTATTCCCTAAAGAACACAGTATAACAATTACCAACAAAGAAAATCATTGTAAATATTATAAGTAATCTAGAGATGAGTTCAGGTATACAAGAGGATGTGCAAATACTGTATCACTTATATCTATGTGCCTATGAAATTAGATATCTATATGAATCCTAGACTAATTGCCACGGATTTGTGAGCATAGATGTATTCTAAGACACTGTCTGATGGAGTAAAGAAGTCAGGGAGGAAGTGAAGTAGGAAAAGTCATGCATATGATATGATGCATCCATGGAATCTCTTAAGAAGGGCTGAATCTCTTTTTTTTTTTTTTCCTACTTTTCCGTCCAACACTATACAATTCCATCCAAAGCAATTAGAGAGAAGAAAATGCATGTCAGGACCCAGGCCAGTGTCAGAGCCAACCCAGGTAAATAGAACATCTATACACGTGCTAGAGAGGCTCAAGAGGACATTCATGTACAGACTAGGTTGATTACGTCAGTGACTTTGTGGGTGATGACGGTGTCTGATCATAGAGGTCAACGATACGGAGTCTCAGAGTCCAGTGTAATGATTGGGGAAGCCAGACAGCAGTGTTTTGTGAAAACGGTGAGGAAAAGTGTGAACATAAGCAGAGTGATTGATTAAGCAAATAAATAAATTTATGAGGGACACTTGAAGTCACATTGAAGCAAATGGTTGCAAACACAGAAAAATTTAGTAAAATCAAATATGGTTAAAGTTGGGGATACCAGTAAACTCATGTTTCCAACACACAGATGAGTAAAGAGAGAACTATCAATGCTTAGAGATATGTACAGACACAAGTACACACTCTTCTCAGACTCTCTAGTTCTGCACCAAAAGCTTGGTAAAGTTAAGACTCCATAAAAAAAAAAAACCATAAAAAGTTGGACTATGGATCTGAAAAGAGAGTTTTCAAAAGAAGAAACAAAAATGGCTAAGAAATATTTAGAAGGTGTTCAACATTTTTAGCAATTGGGGAAATACAAATTGAAATTACTTATAGAGTTCATCTTACCCTAGTCAGAATGGCAAAGACCAAGAAAACAACTGAAAATAAATGCTGGTGAGAATGCAGGGAAAAGGGACCCTGATTTCTGTTGGTGGAGTTGTGAACTAGTATAGCGATTCTAGAAAAAGGTGTGAACACTGCTCAAAAAGGTGAAAACAAATCTACCATATGACCCAGATATCCCTCCTTAGCATATGCCCAAAGGACTCTCACCCTTTACACAGATACTTGCTCAGCCATATCCATTGTTGCTCTATTCACAATAGCTAGGAAATAGAAACAACCTAAATGTACTTCAACTTATGAATGGATGATGAATATATAGTACATATACTCTGGATAGAAATATGTTCAACAATAAAAAACTATGAAAATTGCATTAAAGTGAACAGAATTGGAAAATATTATACTGAGTAAGGTAATCCGAGTCCAGTAAGACAGTTCTCTCTTATTTGTGGATCTGAACTCCAAATCTCTGGATATTTTGGGTTGTATACAAAAAAGAGATCATGGGAGCAGCTCTGGGCAGGTTGATAGTAGAACATAGGTAGGTACTATTAAAGGGTAAATGTAGAAAATAGGATGAGTCTTTAACTGTAGAGGATGCAGATATCATAAGACAAAGACAAACTCGTGGTTTCCAAGGGGATACAGATCATATCATTTTGTAAATATCTGCACCAGTTCAGGTGCGCCCCCAAGTCTTAAATTATGTATAATAAAACCTCAGTGGTTAGAATATGATCCTAAAAGTTTTCTCAGGCTAAAAGCTTGTGCAGCTAACTTGCTTTTATGATCTCTATAAAAATCTGTTTGTATAGGAGAATTCCTTTTGTTTCCTAGTTAAGTGACCTCACATAATCTTGTGAGTGTTTTTTATAAATGGCAAATCTTTATATCTAATTCTTTTTTCTTTTATATCATACTGCTATGTAGGGTAAAGGTTGTTTTAGCCAATCTAACCTAGGTACTAAGTTTTTTGGGGGACATGACATATACAGCCCCTATCTCATAAGCTACATAACCAGGAAACTCTGAATGTATGTATGTAGACGGAGGCCACTTCTCCTGGCCAGCTGGGTCTTATCAACTTTTTTCAAATTTACAATGCTCTGATTACTAGAATCTTATCAGCTATTTTCAAGTTATATTTTTCTGATTACCTGCTTCTGAGCTTGTTCAGGGATAGATACATCAAGAAGATCCTGGACCCATGCCTCATGAAGTATTTCCTAAGTTTTTGTTCTTATTACAGTCTCCAAAGCTTAAGGAATATTCCTGAATAAAGTCATATCAAATTAATTAATCATTAGATATTTCCAAAAGAGAACCAGAAATAATTTTTTTCAGATAAAAACACAAATGAATCGTAATGTAAAAAAAAATCCCCTAACAATGCAACATGTAGAGACTAGAACTAAGACTGAGGGACAGCATGACAGAAACACAGCATTCTAGCTTTACTGGAACTATGCCAGAAGCTGTGCTGGCTTCATGACTTTTACTGTTTCCATTGGTCATGGTTTTGCCAATGCAAGAGAAAGAGGGAGGAAAGACAGACAAATAACACTAAGGACATTTGGAAAAGCAATAGGAAATAATATTAAAAGCTTATTTAATAATTCATATATTGTGTCTACATATGGGCACATATTTATTGTTTAAATGGAGTTATACCATATGGAGTAATAATGACTCCCAAGAACTACAGCCTAACAAAAAACTCCAGTTCCAGCATGAGAAAACTCCCTTTGAGTTTTTGGTCAGAATTGTCCAAGAGATCCTCAAAACAATATAGATTATTATCAGTGCTATTGATTTCCTTCCAGAATGTGGAATTAAGACCTTTTTGCTGAAGACACCACTACACTCTGGATACAGGACTTGGAAGCCTCCTTCCTGAGATCAAGCTCACATAGTATCAAAAGATCTTATGTAAGGTGCCAGAGGAGAAAAAAAATCAGTACTCACTCAAAGTTATAAAGTCTATGAATTGCAACAATAAAAGCCTTGGTAAGAAATCACCAATGGTGCAACAGTGGCACTATTATCTTAAGGGTAATCATCAGCTATTTAATTGGACTGAAGGCACACTCAATAGGAAGGGATTCATGACTAGTATAGTAAACCTAGTTAGCTCTCTGGCTAAAGAATGAATTTAATGAATGTTTAAAATGGCCTAGCATAATTTTTAGTTATGTTTCTAGATTTGAAATGTCCTAAATTTTGAAAAATGTTCTACAATTAAACTGTTCTCAATACGAAAACCCTTCTTAAGTCACATAATTGCAACACACAATACAAGAAACAAGTTTAGGTTGCAACATAACCTAAAACTTGTTTCAAGTCTGTGAACTGATTGGACTCTCAACCTAGAAGTGCTGCCCTTTGTAGACTTATCCCCTAAAGGACAGTTGTGTGATCCCCACAATTTCATTAAACTAATTAGTTATGGCTCAGTGTTGACTTTCAACCATGAGTCCACATTGACCTGGCCTGCAGGACATAGGTGACCCACTGTGATGGCAGTCCCAATGATTCTCCAGCCCTTCTACCTCTGGTGTGCAGCCTCTTGCCAAGGCAGTGGGAAGGATGACTAGTTCTTTCTACAGAGTTTGAGCACAAATCGTTATTTATCTATCCTCAAATTCTATTTTGTATATCTGAGAGACTTATGTCCTTTTTTTCTAAAACTTTTTACCTGAAAAATATATCTTCTTATTCTAAATAATTATCTGCATCCATTTTTACTGATGCCCCAAAAGGGAAAAAAATTAATTCAGAAACTATGAACATGTCAAACTAAGTGTCATGCTTGCTGGTTAAGACTTACTGAGGAAGAGAGCAAATGTCTATTTTGTGAGAATATCTAGAAAGAAACTAATGCAAACCTGTTTACAAAAGGTAGAGAACGTCCTAGCAGCAATGTTGTGTGGGACATTATTGTAGTTCCTGCCATTGGCTTCACCACACACTCCCCACTTCATACAAATATATAGGTGATTTAGAAATGCCATTCAAAACAAACGAATAAAAATCCCAAACAAAAACAAAAAACAATTCTCTGAAATCTGAGGAAGTGAGCATCTTGTAAATTCCAATCGCAAATTACCAACCGGTTCTCCATTTCACAGAACCCATGTGTAACTACTGAAATAATAATGGACCTAAGGGGAAAAGAAAGTAATTTGACAGCTGACCTAACCTACATAGAGTGAAATGCAATAAATACTGAAATAAAAACATAGGGTTTAAAGAGAACCAAAAGGAAATTAATGCTGTCCCTGCCTGGAGAACGCTATGAAAACTGGTGAGGATAAAGGTTGCCAAAAGGCAATGGAAGATGAGCTGAGCTACCCAGCAAACTGGCTCCTGTTGTGGACAGAAGCCATAGCTGTGTTGGATGATGAAAGCGGGACAGCATGGTTGGATCACAGCAGAGGTTTGAGTGTTGAAATTCACTGGGCGCTTAGCTGTCAGAGGACATGATCAAAGATGAGCTGCTGGAACCAATGACATGATTTCAGCGGCTTTTTATGCCCTCCAAATATCCAGAGTGGGGCTGCGTGAGTGGAATTTTCTGCTTTCTGAATGGTTTAGAGTAGAAGAAATCACTAAATGTGGTAATGAGAATGTCTGATGATTGTAAAACGTATAGTATGATTTAAACAATATGCCTCATTAGATTTTCTGCTTCTTCCAGAGTTGTTCTCTTTATAGTATGACAAAAATATAAAGATTTGGACTTTTTCTGGAAGTTTAATTCGGTTAATGCTAGATCAGACTTTCTAGTTATACAATTTCTAGATTTGCTAAATGCTATAAGATTTAACAACAAGCTAAAGCTTGTTAAGTAAGCTACTTAACAACAAAAGAAATTAAAGTTGGGATGTATGATTTTTTTATACTTCCCTACTATTGTTTTTTTAAATCAAACTTCCCCTAATGACTAGAAAACATCTCAAGTCCTTTCGAGGAATCCAAACCTATGATCACTTAATTTTGCTTAAAAACAAATCTGGCCTTAACTTGACTGTGAGGAGATTTCCTGGAGTTCGTCCTTGGGAATCTCTGAAATCACCAGTTTCACAGATGCTGACACTTAGTCACATCCGAGAAATCCTTCATTAATGGTCAGGGACCTCACATCTTGGTGTGAGCTTATAGAAGAACACAGGGCACACCAGGAAGGAGTGCCTCAGCTGAACTGAACACAGATGAGGTGATGACTTCAAAGATGTCACTGGCCCCTCGAAGCAGGCAGTCAGCTGAAAGACAAGGGACACCAGAGTCATGTCTTCAGTAATTCCTGTCCTTCATGATTTGGGGACAGACTAATCCAGCAATTTCTCAATTATGTTGTCTATCTCTTGGTACCATTACCAACAGGGAGATTTCAAAGAAGCCTGAGAAATGTTGGCATCATATTTCACAATGTGATTTGTTCATAAGACCTTGCTGACATTTTGAAACCTGAAATTTCAAGACATGTCATTTTGCCTTTGAAGAAATTTTTTTTTTTTAAATCAAGTTACAGATATCAATCTTCATTGAAAAGTCTTAGAGAAACATATCCGGTCAGCAGCTTTAGAAGACTCCCTAAAATCTCCTGAGGTGCAGCAAATGGGAAAACTGGTTTGCCAAGCACTCCTCTTCGCTCTGCCTGTTCCTCTGTGCGATTCATGATGCACACAAATACCAGACTTCACAGTGTGTATCCAAGCTAGCAGGTAAATCTACTGTCCACACTGCACGTGCTTTTCCGCTACTCTTCCAAAACATGAACATGTATCAAAACAATTATAGGTATATTTCACTAACTTAGTGAGAACCTAACCCAAGGCCAATGCCATGACACTGTCTCCTGCATAGCCACAAAAGACAATATTTAAAATAATCTATTGTACAAAGCAAGCTATATGTATCTCAAGGAAACATCCTACTGAATGACATCAGGGGAAGGCTACAGGCACTAGCTTTGTTTCTTGTTAGTTCTCTAAAGTCCTCAGACACACTTTTGCAGTTGAAATACATATACAACTTCAGTAAGTATTAAGCACATTCATAACAATTAAGTGAAAGTCAAGACTGCTCCTAAACACACTCAACAGCATTCTATTTCCAAATTTGTAAAAATTCCACTCATTTATTTACAATAAGCCCAATTTGTTAAATACTTTCTTTTCTTTTCTTCTTTTGTTTTGTTTTTCGAGACAGGGTTTCTCTGTTGTAACTCTGGCTGTCCTGGACCTCATTGTGTAGACCAGACTGGCTTCGAACTCACAGAGATCTGCCTGCCTCTGCCTCATGAGTGCTGAGATAAAGGTGTGTGCCACCACTGCTAGGCTGTCAAATATTCTCAGATGATGTTAGTAGTTAACAAGGAATAATTAACATTTCTCTTCCAAACAGAGATTCCTAGACTGTCAAATACACAGTCTAAAATAACCCAAACACTCGTATAAAGCTAGATCTGTGAATTAGGTACATGAATATCATTTATTATAATAAAGACTATGGGGTCAAAACTGCCATCTAACCATGGTTTCATCTTATTGATGCTACAAGATATTTGTGTATAATCTCCTTATCGTCAAACTGAAATTCAAAAAGCAAGTATTTTCCCTAGGGTTCCCATCACACAAACTGGACTCAACTATGCACTTTTTCCTTGCCTTACTCCCCTTGGGGTAAATGTTCAATTCAATTTTCATATTTATAAGGATATGTTATTGATCAGGCATTGAGCTATACACTTTCACACATGTTATATCAATTAATATTTAAACGGTTAAAAACAGCACAAAATCTTTTTCAGTTTCTTAAAAGAGGAATTTACTGTGAGGTTGGAGATCACTAAATACGGATTTAAGTTGCACAGAATGTGAATCCACGTATTGACACAGATGGTTCTCAGAAAGATTTTGGTCCCATTGTCTGAATAGATAGTTGCCATGCTTCCTGAAACGAAGTGAGTATGTTTTACATCTGCCATGCTAAGTTAAGTAACTGTACTTAATGCTATCTTGATATAATGGACACTTGTCATACTCACCCGCAGCTGTAGTCCTGGAGTTCATTTAGTATTGCTACATGCTCTCCTAGATGTTTCTGTGGTTTCTGTTGGGTAGTGGAAAAGGTTCGTTATTAACAGCAGGCTTCACACTTTGATCTTTATCTCGGCACTTCTGCTGGCTCTTACATGCTTCCCCATTCCCACAGCTACAGTGTGTACATACCACTTCAACTGCACACGCTGGAATAACGTCCATTCTCTAACCCAGGGATTTTAGGACAAGCTAGGAATGCCCACAGATGTTTATAGTCGAAAACTCTGTCATCCTGGCATCTCTCCTTGGTAGTGCTGCTTATGTGTGCTAAAGCCCAACCGGACTACAGCCCTACTCCTGGGACTTAGTTACTGTCACCTCTCACCCACTATTCATACCTCCTCCCTACAAATTGTTGTTTGCTACTGTACAACAACTAACTAACAATGCAAAGCTTAGGAAAACGAAGGGCTCCTTTGAGGGCCCTTTGACCTCTTTGCCCTAACTTCAGAATTCCAGTTTTCAGCTCTCCTTCTTAGCCAAATTTCATGGGAGCTGAATTTCCGCACCCAACATCTATTTCTCCGCATTCATCCATGCTTCTGGTCACTCCAAACTGACTTCTGCCTTCAACATATCCTGTCAAAACAGAAACTACTATTGTCAGCAGCCTCAAGTTTCCTCAGTCCAGTGAGAGGATTTACTACGTCATTCTGACCCTCAGCAGTCCTGCTTGACACAGCGCCCTCACAACATTGTCTTCTAGCTTTGACAGACCTCTACACCCCTGCTGGGGGTGGTTTTATCCACATCTAACTTTGTGTTAGTCCATACTTTAAAATCTGTGGGCCAGAAACACTAGATCCTAGACTTATTTTTCTGTGTTTTACCTTTCTTTCTTTCTTTCTTTTTTTTTTTTATAATTTGTCTGTATCTAAAATGTCATCTATAAAATCAATGCCATTTTCCCATTCAGGGTCAAGATAAAAAAGTAGTGTTTTAGGGAGTTTCACTCAATGTCAGTAAAATACAATCAGTAAAGAAACATTCCACTTTATCTTAATGATAACTGACATGGCATCTGTAATCCTTGTAGATGGAAATATTAAATAACCCAAAAGGGTTAATTCAGGGAACAGGAGACAATCACAGTGTGTAAGCCTGATCCATCTTGCAAACGGTCAAGCTTCTGATGGATTGACCCAGAGCACATGGCTTCCAGGTAATTTACTAAGACCAATTCAAAGGTCTTAACTGCTTAATGAACAGAACCTCCACAGTGGTTCTATTGGTCCCCTATTTTAGCTGGCTAACATGACATCATATTACAGGCAAAGTCAAGACCTCCAGGCTGGGCATTCTTTGACAGGTGCTTAGGCTGTGGGAGGAGACCATGGGAGGTTTCTCCATTAGTCATAATACAATCAGGTGCTTTCAGCATAAAGATCTCAGTGGGCAAAGTCAAACCTGAACAACAATTGCTCCATCCAGGGATAATTGAGTAGACAATTGCTAGTGCTCTAAACTAGTATTCTTTTTACATTCAAAAAAGCTGTAGCCCACCCACACCTAGAAAGCTGGTCTAATAGCCAAGGAAGGTGACCTTCTGGCAGCAGCTCCTGCTGATAGATATAGCAACTGTTTAAGATTCATATTACTGCACAGATATGCATGTATATTTATAATATTTGATAATAAGTTCAAATATTCTACTCCAAACCTACTATTGGAAACATAATGAGCACATGCATGAGGTCAATATGGGGAAAGGTGGCACTCCACATACATGTGGCAATAGGTACCAACTGCAGAAAAAGGAAAGGAAAATATCAGCTGAAGTAATGTAGGACAGGATCTGGATATCTATCACATCCCAAGATGGCTCTTTCAATAATTCAAAGGAATACTGGTCTAGTTCTGCTATATAACACCAAATTCCAAACAGGATCAACTCTTTGTCCTATTAATTCTGTTTAATGTAATTTTCCTACAAATGTAATCTCAGTACACATACAATATTTGTGAGCATATGTACTATAATTAAGCACTGTGTGCATGGACGCACTAGTAAATATTGAAAAGTATATGTGCATGTGTTCCAAATAAGTGAATAAAAGCTATATATGTAAAATTAAAACCTGGACATAGAAACCATGTTCAGTAAAATATCAATAGCAATAATGTCTGCATAGTGAATTTTCTGTAACATTTGTGTGTTTCTCTATACTAAAATAATTCAATAATTATGAACTGTATTAGCAATTGTAAAATTCAGCGGTATGTGTAAGACAGTTGTTTAATCCTTCAAAAGTGTTTCTTTTACTGAGGGAGGAGGCAGCAGCGGCTGCTCTTGCCATCCAGACACTACTGCTAAGAGTTACTTCACTCACCATCAACTGCTTCCCTATAAATTTACATCCTAGACATTGGTGTAGTGTTTTCTTTTAATGTATGCTTGTGATGGTAATTCCTAGAAGTTAAAGCTACCTTTTTTTTTGTATCTTCTACACATGCAAGCATGTAATTAACAATGTTTTTTAATTAGAAATGAATACCCAATTAGTGGTATTATCATATTAACACCACCAGCATATTAACATTATCACACAAATATCACTGTAAAATGATAAATTAGAACTATACTAATATTAACATAGTAACATCTCTCTTGTTATTGTAAATAATAGAATGTTATTAACAGGGTATTTTGTTTGCCCTGGCTCTTAGTGAAAGGTCCCTTGCACCTCAGCTTTAGTAGTTGTGATACTGATGGACGACAATAATAAACATCTGGACATGAACTATGCATCAAGCTCAGTACTAGGCTGCTTAAATAACAAACAGTCTCTGGTAATGCTGTAGAACTAGTCCAAGAATAACTTCAGGGTTAATTTTTTTTTAAAGCTATAACTAGGGATCAAACCCAGGGCAGCATAACTCCAAAGTCCTTCAACATTATTAGTCTTCATGCTTCGTATAATTAATATATGTAAATAAAAATTTGAAATAAAAGGTTTGTAGGCTATTCAACAGGCCTCCCATCTCATGATTCTGATTTATTTTCTTTAAACATAATACTTTTATTAATTATTTGAGTTTCATGCAATGTATGTCAATCACACCCTCTCCTGGGTCCACCCTCCCACCCCAGCACTCTCAAAAAAAGAAGGAGGAGGGGAGGAGAAGGAGGAGGAGGAAGAGGAGGAAGAGGAGAAGGAGGAAGGGAAGAGAAAGAAGAAGAAAAGTTAAGCCTGTGTGGCAGGAGCATGGATCATGGGCATGACCCTGGGTTTTGGTGGCAGTAAGCAGCTCAGATCATGGACATCCATCTGGCATATGTTAGCCTAGTGATTCTGCTTTCTTAAATCAGTCAGTTGCTAGTCTCTTTGCCTTTTGTTTGTTCCATAAAAGCATTTATTGGGTTAACTGTCATCCATCACACCGGGCAGGACAGAATCAAAGTCTAACAAGTGAAATTCAAGTTAAGCTGAGGAAATAGCTTTATAATTTTAAATTCACACAAGCAGGAACTTTGAAGCAGGTTAGTCATGTCAACTGAAAGCATTTCCTGCAGATCATTTTATCTCATCTTTAATTAAATGATTAGAAGCATTGCCACTTAACACATTTCCGGGGAAAAGTGAGATGCCTTGGAGTAAAAGTGGGGTAATTCATTGGGTGGAAAAAGATACTTGGAGATTAAATGCTAATCCCCTCCATCTTGACATTTTGACTTTCCCCAGGCCTATAAAATAATTTTACTCTTTAAGCTACAGAAAGAGTCAGTTGTTCTGAGGTATTGTGGTGTCTTTTGTTAGAAACTTACAGTTCTTTATCTGGTACAATTTCAGTTAGATGTGGACTGCTAAAATAATGGTGTTCTTTCTCTAAAAATATAAGACTATAAAAATACATCCCCAAAATAGTTAAGATACCACCTCAGATGTTCACACTCAGCTACACTAGCTTCATCCAGAAGGTAGTATCACCACTATTTTCTCTAAAGCTCAGGATTAAATGTTTAAACAAGAATGGTGACTTTTTTACACAAAGTATAAACAGTGATTGTTTATACAATTATTCAGTGGTTCTAAACAGCAATTTAAAATCGTAACCTTAAGATTTCCACGGCCAACAGGATATATGCACTATAATCAATACCTTTACAATTCTCCCACTACAGAAAAACCACTACAATTAAGGGTCACAAATATGACATGAATCTTCATTTGTTTGCGTTTGTGCATTATACAGCAAGTTGACAAAGATTCTTTTACATTGTAGACTTCATTTGTTATGTTGTAATACAATTAGTTAATTCTACTAAATAATTTTAAAATATTAAATTGACTCATGTGCATATATTTTAAGCCAAAAATGGAGAGAAATCAAGCTGGATCTAATCTAGAAGTTTCCTCCCTGCTGATTAGGTTTCATGATGTCGGGAGGTGCTGCACAAGCTACTGTGGGAGAAAATTCACCAGTGGTCCTACCCAGCTATGAATCTCATCACTCATAGCAATGGTCTGGTTAGCAAGCTATACCCACTGATGTTTCTTTTTATCAACCAGCCTGCACAATACTTGGAATTTGAACAATCAACTACCTTTGCTCTGTCAAATGACTGTGTCACTCAACCTAGTGTGCCCTTTGCCTTCTGGGACTGGAGGAACCTAAGCCTCTGTGATTGCTAAGCTACTGGCCTTTCTCTTTCATGTGGAAGACTTCTTCTAACCTTTAATGTTATGAATCAAACCTCCATAAGACTATCCTTCACCTAGACAGACAGATGCCATCCTCCTGTATTCCCCATTCTTACTAGCTCAACCCTCTTTCTCTCATTTGAAATATTGGCACTGTCATTTTCCTCATATGCTTATAGTTTTAAGAGTCTGTAGCACAAACTGATTCATGACAGCTAGTCAACATTTTGAATGTTGGAATAAATGTATGAAAAAAAATGATTCTTAAGGGTAATGGAAGACTGACTGGAAATTGAAAACTGTCACCAGAATGCAGGGCTCTTCACCATCATCATCCAGGAAAAACTGACTTTCATTAACTTCATCTAACATGGACGAAACTCAACAGAGTCCCTTTCATCATGGTTAAGGAGATACCATTGCAGGGCTGCAGAGGGATCTGTCAGCGCTCTCCTAAGTTAAGGATCAGTAAGTTTCTGTAAGATCAAAAGTACTTCAAAGTTTCTCTTTGAGAGTCTCTGGAAAGATATTTCATTACTAACTCTGCTAGAAAATTTAACATAACAGGAGAAACCAGCAGTTACAAAATCTCTACAAATCTTTGTGATATAAGAGTCTCTCAAAGCAAGAAGGAATTATGTACTTTTGATTAGCATTTCCTTAACATATCCAGTTCCTTTTGACCAACTAGTAATAGCATCACCATTTGGGAAAAATAGGAGGAAAAAAGGAAAATAAATGCAGAGCTTTTGTGAACTTCCAAATGTTTCATTTAAAATCATGCTAATTAAGAAATAAGTTCTCTTTGTTATCTTCTCAATGAGCCAGGTAGCTCATCCTTGAGCTTCTCTTATGTGCTATGGAATTTATTATACCCATCACAGATGATATCTATGACAAAACACAAAAGGCAGAGGAGGCTGATAGCAGAGGTCAAAAATAATCCAGCCTCAAATCCTCACAGTTTTAGTACATTCAAATGTATACTGCTAAATCTGACGTAGGCTGTTAAAGGACAACAAGGTCCTATGTGTCCATAATGTCCAGCTAAATAGGCCAAATGTACCTTCATGAAAATTAAGGTGAAGAGCTGCATCTACCCACACTGAAAACATAATCACAGACAAGCAGCTTAGCAGGACCACTTTTCTTCCTGTGGAATGAGTTTCTTAGGGTGCCAGAGCTCAGCAACAAAACACGTATATTCATTGAACACCTTCTCTAGTCAATGCTGATTATTACTTATTTTGTAACACCAGTGAAATCAATGGCTGGTGGCTAACAAAATTATCAACAGATTAGATATTTCTACATTGTATCCTGTCTTTTAGAAAACCTTTAGCATGGTTATCCATATTTATAGTTGATTCCAGAGATTAATTGAGGTTGGAATGGTAGAGTCAAATAGAAATGTAAGCATCCATGGTCCTAACGTTTATAATATAATTCAATAGCATTAAAACATGTTTCATGCATTGATCATTAACTTCTACAAGTTCATATTAATAAAGTCAGTCATAAATCAGCAACATAAACTTCAAGAGCAGAGGGTTGCTATGGGGCTACAAGCTATCTCAATGGTGCAGTGAAATATTTACTCTCAGTGTTCATTTGTGCAAATGCAGTTATTCACTGATTGGCTGAAAATAGTGCAGCTCTTTACTTCTATTCATTCTTCTTATGGTATGGTATTTTCTTGTTCATTCAGCAAATGCTGACTTCAGACCAGGTATTCATTGAGTAAAACAAGCAGAGAGTCCTTCTACATAATGAATCCATGTTTTAATTGGAAAAGACAGAACATGTACACACATACGTAAATACACAAATAACTACCACTGTTGTAGACTATGGGAAACAATGCTTATGATGTTTATTACAGCGTGATAAGTAAAAGAGCACTAAAACGACTGCTGACAATCAAATGACTTCATGCTGGCATTTTCTTAGTAATCCCTTGAGGAGCAAATCTTGAGCTTTCTGGGAAATGAAAAATTATTTTGCAGATTTGGCACTGATGCTGCAGGCAATGATAAACACTGAGGACATGAACCTGTGTAGCTTTTCCAGACAACATTGCTATTTGTCAGCAACTCTTGGTTAATTTAAATAACACTCAGTTTGGGTTTGTTTCTTGCAAGGGGCATTTTTGACAAAGTTAGAGAAACTGCATGATTTGAACTGCTGGAAATGAAAAAAATAAATTTTTATTTTAATTCATTTTTTTTTTCCAAAGGCTATCACAAAGTCATGAGCTTCATGATACAGGAAATGGAGTTGCAAGTTTAAGAAAAATTTTTAAGTTATTCAGTTTTTTAAAAATTATTTTCCTTATTTTATTTGTATGTGTGTGTTCTTGAGTGTATGCGTGTGCACATGTGGGTGTATGTACTGGAGACGCCAGAAGAGGGCATCAGAACCCCCGTAGTTGGAGTTACAAATAATTGTGAGTTACCTGACCATGGGTACTAGATATGAACCTGGATCCTCTACAAGAGCAGTGTACTGTTAACCACTGAGCCATATTTCCATCTCCAACTCTATTTCCATACAATAATTTTAATGGAGATGATATTTTAAAACATTGGATTGTTTGGTTGCAATGCTACATTTCCCAAATACACTGTGAGTAAAAACCAAAAAGTTTAATGTAATAGTTTCTGTTGCTTTTGTTTGCTTTATGCTTTCAATCCCAAGTAAAGTTGACTGGTCTTCAGAAATATAGTCACTAAATTATGTACTTAATTTGTGGACTTGGGAGACAGAGAACAGAAAGTGAAGAAGTGAGGGAAAAAAACAAAGAGAAAATGGCAAAGGAAAATAACTGCATTTTTCTCTGAAGAACTGGGAAGTTGGAAGACTGCTAGACCTTGATGTAAACCCATCCCTCTGTAGCAAATCGGATAAACAATAAATGCTACCAGAACTGGAAGGCTATGTTTCACAGCCTGAAAGCCATTTATGTGACGAGGGTTTAAAATACTGAAGTCATTTAGAAACGTAAATTGAAAGGGATTTAAACACCATCTTTCCTACACGAATAGATGAAAGCATCTCTTTCCACGAAAGAGATGGAAGCAAAATACAGACTTTGACATCTGGCCACAGTTTGAGTCCTGGCGCACTCAGTAAACATTTTGATAATGTTTGAAGCCCAGTTTAAGCAAAAGCGAAGATCTTTTCAAAACTTAGTTTCTTAAACTCTCTGCGTATCTGATCAACTGCATTCTTAACATTTTCTCATGTTCCAGCAAGAAGCTTTCCATCCCGCTGACCCAAGAATCGACAGGTGCACTTGGTAAAATTTTAAAATCTGAAGTGGAAATTCAGAGATACAGAGTGAGAAAATGTGAGTTAAGCCGGGATGTGTCTTGTCTGCAGGCGAGGCATGTGTTTGACTCTTTTGTTTCATAAATTTCTCAAACTCTTTTTTACAAAATGAAACTTTAACTAAATCAAATACTTTGTGTCTATTAGTCCCGTGAAGCATGCATTGCAAACATTTACTCTGTGAAAATAACAGTAGCACTTTGGTAGGTGTGAGAATCGAAACATTCTTTGGTCAGATAACCAAGTCATTGGAAAAAAAAAAAAAAAACACTACACACACACAATAATTAACAGGTTGAAATGATCAAAAATTAATAATGGAGGCATCTGGATGACCTATGAAGAATCTGGGAGGGTGAGGCAATTATTGCTAGAGTCATGCTAGAGTTTGGGGGACAGCAGAAAAGCTAATCTTTCCAGGAATATAAGGTTGGAGTAGTAGCCATGATTAATTAAAAAGTGTATACCTTTCCATAGGAAGAAATATCTTAAACAAAATGCGGTGGGAGGGAACCTCTGAAAACAGCAAAGTTTTCTATTGTTCAGTTGCAATGTTACATTTCCCAAATACACTATGAGTAAAAAAAGCAAGGCACACGAGTGAAAACTATTTGGTAGTTGAATGTAATAGTTTCTGCTGCTTTTGTTTGTTTTATGCTTTCAATCCAAGGTAAAGTTGACTTATCTTCAGAAATACAGTCACTAAATTATGTGTACTTAAATCGTGGACTTGGGAGACAGAGAACAGAAAACAAAGAAGGGAGAAACAAAAGGAAAATAACTGCACTTTTCTCTGAAGAATTGGTAGGGGGCTATTTATTCTTCCATAATCCTCTCATTTTTGGGGTCTCATAATTCAACAAACCAAAGCAGCCATCTACCTAATTTCTATCTGTGCTGAGAAGTAACCCCATAAGATAACCAGAACACACTGGGTTTATAGATAAGCACCTAAGATCACTACCATATGCTATTTTTATAGATAATCCCTAAGATCACAACATGCTAAGTTTATAGATAACCCCTAAGATCACTACCACCAAGTATTTGATCTATGTCAATAAAAGAATGATGTTGTGGTCATGGATATAAGTATTCCTTCCCCCATTGCTGCATGTCCCCTTAGGTGAAATAGGACTATGGTTGTCCTCTCTGCCAGTAGGCCTGGGTAGTCCAAAGAACTGACAAATGAGATGCCTGCTATAGTTTAGAAACCTACTGGATCTTGATCTTGAGTACCAGACAAAGCTTAGAATATTCTAGGGGATTAAGTCTTCCAAAAAGAAAGGTTTTCTGGTCTTTTGGGACAAACAGACATGGTTTAGAATCTTATGATCATAAATTCTTGCAACTTTTCTCCAATTAAAAAGATTTCAGTCAGAAACAGTCAGCCGGCTTAGAAGGTCAGTTTGAACAAGTCAACTTGGAACCAAAACAGTGAGTGAATTGAGTTGAACCAGAAGAGTCAGTTGAGTTCAGTACAGCTCTGAATTCAGAAGGAGCTAGTCAGAGTGGCTCAATCAGCAGCAAGTCTTGGGGGCTTAGACGTTTTAGACTGAATGGAGGTTGAGGCTGAAGCCTTCTAGTTCTAGACTTTAAGATCAGATTGTATAGAGGCCGAAATGCTCCAGGGCTCCAGGACTAAGGATGGGTGATTTAATTAGCCAAAGAATAAACCACCTTTGGCCTGAATCAACCTCTATGTTCCAGCTACAGGAAGTGGTACTCAATGAGGTCCAGTACAGAATTATAGGGATAGAGAATAGAACACAGATTCCCTGCTGCAAAATAGATAAATGGCCAATAAAGATGTGAGTATGTTCCAGCAAAAGAAACCAGAGATGGGAAACTTAGAGCAGTTTCAATAAAAGTCACAATTTCTCTTTTAGTTTCCAGACATGATCCAGTTTGCACATTCCATAGTCATTAAGAGGAGATTTAGTCTCCAAGAGGGAGGACCTTGTTTAGACTACAGCAACTATGCGCAGTAACGAGTCTTTAGCCCTTTTCCAAGGGAACTTCTGTCTATTTACTCATACAGCTGTGTAGTAGGGAGAGGATGGAGGGGACATGCAGACATTTGGAAACCGATGTAGACAGGATGTGAGTTGACACGGATATCATCAAGAACACAAGGCAATATGACTTCCTTCTTTGATAAGGGGTATGACATCCAGGAAAAGAATAGCTCAGGTATGAATTATAGTAGGCTGACCAAATGTAAAGATATGTTTGGTCATCATTTCTGTGATCCTCAATGCATAATTTTTGTTAGCGTGATTGACAACTTATACATCACCCCGAATGCATCTTCGTGCAAGCAAGAGGCATCACACTAGCACTAGAGAATACAACTATATTAGCACACCATACTGTAAAGAAAATATCATATATTCTTAGTTTGTGATATAAATTAGTTCTGCCCTTAAGAAACTGCAAGATCACCATCACATCTCCATTTACTCTGCCAGCCTAGTGCCTGAAAGTTCAAAATAGAACCTGAAATGTGAATTACAGCATTATCAATTCTTATGAAGTAGCAACCAATGACATTGCAGATGCAATGTCTCTGATAAATTAGATTTGTAGAGGCAGCATTGCTACTCTGGGAAAGTATCGCCTTCAAGAGCGATAGACATTTTGTGTGATAGACATTTTATCTCTGATCCCACAGCATGGCCTCTGTAAGGTAGAAAGACTGTTAGTCAGGCTAATCCTGTCTTCTGTTTGTGCTAATGAGAAATGAAAGGGAATTCTGTAGTTCCTCTCCAGGGACTAACATGGAGATATAAGGAACATCCTGTGACACTCAGTATGACCTTCAACTAGTGGCAGCAACATTAACTGGCCTGGCATTTGGGAACTAAATTATAGGATTCTCTTCATTAATGTAAAGAAAGACTTTGTAACTGAAGGCAACTTATCAAATACTTTCAAACCGAACTCAGAAGGCAATGGTGGCATACTTCTTTTATTTCAACTTTTGGGATATAAAAAGAAACAGTCAGAGAAGCAGATGAAGAAGCAGAGGTAGAATCTGAGTGAGAAGCAAGGGAGTCAGAAGCAGGAGATTAAAGAAGCAAGCGTGTGGAGAAGAGGCTGTGGAGAAGGCAGCTACTCAGAGTTCAGTTCAGTTTTGGAGGCTGGAGCCCTCTAGGTTCAGCTTTGCATCTTGAAGATTATATCTCCTTCTCCCTTGAACCTGCAAGAATAAAACTTCCTTTACATAGATTCACGCGTTTGTTAGACACAGAGTATGTGGCTACTGATTTATACCCTTATTTAAATTAGAAAGGACATAAACACCTCACATTTACATGAAATAATATACATTTTGAATTAACCCTATGCTGTGTTAATTCATACCTCTCTCTGGCACAATATAGCACCAAGAAATCTTGATTGTCAGTTATTCTGCTGAGCATCAATCTGAGGTATCACACCGATGACAAGATGAAGACAGCAGAAGAAAAAGTTGTGATCTTACATTCGTGTATCTTATAAGATGTAGGGGGCAAAAAGGAGGTTGGAGAAATAGAGGCAGATGGACATGGAAAGAAAGAGAAGGAAAGAGAGAGAAATAGAGGGGGTATAATAGTTTAGGCATATGCTAGGACATTCTTTTAATAAAGTAAAAGATAAATAGAATCTTGCAGCATCTGCCTCAAAAGGGGAAATGCATCATTCTATAGGGAAACGTATCTCACATTATGCTCCATCTAATAGAACTGGCAGTGCAAATGTTGACCATGAATGGGCTCACGAATGAAAAGGACTGTGTAGCAAGCCTAACCTTAGACCATATGATCCCCAGTGGGATGCAGAAACTTGTAGTGGGACAAGACTCCACGTAGAGTTTTGTGGCAAGCTTCTCTGTGAGAACACCAACAAAGAGCCACACTCTATACAATGAGATTTTAACATCTTTTGAGAAATATCCACAGACATTTTCATTGGCCCTGGTGGTAACGAAACACATGATTATGAAAGATTAAGTTTGTGGCCAAAAGTACTCATCAGGAGTAGAGCTGAACCTTGTTTGATAGGCTAATGTCTAAGTTGAATAGACTCAGCAAAAACTCATCATAACTTGGAAGTGATGTTTGTAATCATGTTCAAGCAATAACAAGGAGCACAACTTTATTTCAGTCTGAGCTTTCTGGAGAGACAGACCTGAGAGGATGCAGAGGATGCTCAGAGGCACAGGTGGTATTTATTATGGGAATTTGCTCATTTCTTGGATGGAGAAGTGCCATGATAGGCCATCTGGGGCCTGGATAACCAGCAATACCAGTAGTCTAGGTCAGCCCAAGATTAAAGAAGGCTTCAGAGCCAAGGGAGTTGTTAGTATAATTCTTAGTTCTGGGTTGGCAACCATAGAAGGAGGCACTTGGGCACCGGTGTGAGTTCTGGATCCTAAAGGTAAAGAGAATCTGGAATTATTCTGAATCTAGAGGATTGGAAAAGGCAGCCAGGCTTCAGGAGAGACAGGATGAGACTTCTCTTCCTCCTGTTGTTTACTCTACCTGGTTCCCAATCTGACTGGATGGTGCTCCTTTACTTTGATGGTGGATCTTTCAAAGTGAATTCACCAAGTTACCCGTCAGTCATTTCTGAAAATACTTAGTAAACTCCCCAGAGGCAGTCCAGTTATTTTAACCTAAAGCAAAATTACTCAGATTGCAACAGACGAAAGGTGCATTCCATGCCCACTGAGGTATGAAGAGTAAATATTGATTTCCCATTATCTCAGAATTCAGTCAAAATGATGCCCAAACTACATGAAATGTCGCATAACCCCCATGGCATCTGCAACTGAAGAAAAAACACAATGTGGTTGTTACTCGTAGCACGTTGTTTCATAATTCTACCCACACAGACATTCAGGCTGGCTAACTCTATCAAATGTTCTACAGGTACCCTTTTTTTGATCTTTCAAGTAGCAAAACAACTAAGAGAAATAAATCTAATGGGAAATTAATTGGCAGACTCACCTGTGTGCATACATACTCACAATTGGGAAATATTTTAACAAAACCATCGCATTTTATCAAAATAGCTGAATGAATTTCTGCAAATTATAGGAGTTGTGTTGAGGTGTAAGAAGTGAGAAATGGCATCCTGCCATTCAACCTTTCAAGCTGCAGTGATTCTATTTCAGTTAAGCTGACTTCCCAAGAAATGCTATTAAGTCAGCAGTTTCGGTGTCACCCCAACTCTTATGTGGCATAAAAACAGTTCCCAGCAATTTACCAAATTGTTTTCACATTGAGCTGTATTTTCAAAAGTGAAAATGATCAGTTTAAGTGCTTCCCCTCAGCATAATACACACAAGACAAGATCCAGAAAAGAAAGAAAGAAAGAAAACTGAAATGACAATCCAGTGGGTGTTGCGTTTCATAGTGCTATTAAAAAATCATGTAAATTCTACACATAGAGTTTGCTGTTAATAACACAGCTTGTTACCTGTTGAGTGATGACAGTGAGCAAGAAGAGATCCTGTGCTTGGGGCTTGCGTAGAACCTAGACAGCCAAGGAAAGCTGAATAAACCATATCAGTCAGTGTGAGGCATTGGGACTTGGTTGCAGCTGTGGATTTTTCCCTCCTTTTCATTTCCTCTCCCTTTATTCTTGTAGGATGCCATGTATAATGGAAGAATATTACTGTGTATGTGTGTGTTTCACAGCCACCACAGCTAGTGTTCATTTTAAAATTCTGCTGCTAATTTAGAATATAGGAAGGCTTTTAATATAGTTTAGGCATATCATCCAAAGTCCATGATGGCTTTTCACAGAGAGAATTTGAAATTAAACAGATAAATATTTGTACAAGTTTACTCTGTTTCATTTTCCATGAGAGGGCCTGTTTTGGCTTCATAAAAAAAGAAGTAAAGAAAGAAAATATATCTGTTGATCATACACCATTTATTTGCAGTAGTTTGATAGTTTTGATTTACCTAACAAAGTCACTGCACTGTACCCAAGAATTTATAAATAGATACTGATTTGAAGCAAATTTCCTGGTGTCTTAAAATTACTTTTAAAAGTAATCCCAAGTACACTTCTATTTATGTTTCTATTTTAAATGACTCTTATATTTAAGCACATAAATATAGCATAGAATTACACATTGAACATTTGGAAATCATCAGTTTAATGGGATATAAATGACTCTTTAGGTCAACAGGAATTCATTATTGTCTCCATAGAAGAGAACACCATTTCAAAAGCGTTCTAAACAAAATCAAGACTTAGCACATCTAAGCACGCTTCTGCGATGGAAAACCGGTTTATCATCCAGATTCAATTTTTATGAGTTTATTTATCTTGAGATAACATTTGCATGGCTTTCCAGGGACAGGAAAGCAGAAGTTTCTGTTTCTAATTTAAATGGTCATATGATATGTGACCTTAGTGTAGTAAGAGGTGTTCTGGCCAGGGCACTTATTTCTATGGATCAAGTGTATTTTTATTAAATTAAAAAAATTTAAAAAATGTCTCCCCAAGTGTAATAATAATAATAATAATAATAATAATAATAATAATAATAATACCCTTAAGTCCATCATCAGTCATAACTTTAACACACATGTCCAAACAATTAACAGCCAAACCATAGTAGGAAAACTATGAGCTTTTCCTGAACAATCTGGGGTATCATTTAGTCGTATCTTTGAAGGGAATTGTTCTAGAATGACTTATTTTCTTTTTGCACTTTCAATCAATAAACATTAATGAGTCAACTATATAAAAGTAAAAATACTCAAAACAAAGCAGCACTGAGTTATTTTAACAGATCAAATGGAAGAAAAGTAAAAAACATTTCAAGGTTTCTTTTCCTAGTTCTTCCTATTTTATCTGGTAAACAGTGACATTCATTTGATGTAGTCCAAGACTTGGCTGATTATAATATCATTCCTTTCTGCACACTCATAAAAACACACACAGATGCACAGGGTAGATGGTAGGCATGCTGTAATATGACTTCTTCAAATGTTTATAACACGGGGGATACCTCTCTGCACAGCAGCAGAAAAATATCCATATGATTTAAAAGTCACAGAGACTATGCCCCAAAGAACAGAGAACCACAGAGCATCTTACCTATCATTTGCTTAGTGGGGGAAGCTGAGTTTTTCCTTCTCCTTGGTGCCACATGAACAATGGAGGAATAAACACCTTGTACAGCATCTCTACATGACCTGAGCTCCTTTATCCCAGAGATGGCTTCTTCAGGTGTGATTGCAGAGTAAGCCACAGGGGTCATTGTAAAATGTGTTTAAAACAAAACAAAACATACAAACAAACAAAAAAAGGCTATTTGCAAAGAGGATTTTGCAAACACTTTCAAAAGCAGAATGTGGCTCTTCTCATCGCTCACACCACTGCTTAGGCTGACTTCTATCTCTCTTTTAACCATGGTGAGTGCAAAACTGAAAACAGGATCTGTTGATAATATTGTATATTATATTCCCAGTGGTGAAGTTAGGTGACTTTTCATACTCACATATGATTATTTTCCATTTATACTTCCTGTCCCGTAGATTACTTTAGCATTCTTATGAGTTCTTTGTTTTTTTTTTTTTAAAGACAGTGGTCTACTTAATACAAAGATCATTTTGAATTAGCAACACAGGCATTTTGTTCTACATGGAATTATTTTTCCATATTTTCAAAAAAAATTCTTATACTAGGAGAATTTTGTCTTCTTTATTTTTAATAATCAAAAAAGGCTTTTTTAAAATACAATTTATTTTGGTCACAATAATCCCCTTCCCCAAGTCCTTCCAAACTCCCTACCTTCTCAACTTTATGTTCCTCTTCTCTCTTCCTCTCTTAAAAGAAAATTGGCAAAAAGCAAAAACAAAAGAGCAAGAGATAAACAAAAAAGTCCCACAAAACCACAGAAATGACAGTCAAAACAAACAGGCAAAAGCCTATCAAGACAAAAACTGCCAAAACAAAGCAAAATGAAACAAAAAGCCCACAAAAATACCAGTCTCTTTTGTGTTGGCTGACTACGCCTAGGCATGAGTTCTACCCCCGAGTGTGGCTGATATGCCCAGTGACACTCCATCTGAGAAAACCAGTTTTCCTCTTGCCAATGAGTATCAGTTGCTGATAGCTTATTGATTAGGGATGGCACCACATGTCCACTTCCCCCTCTCAGTGTAGGGACTCTATCTGGCTTAAACCTGTGCAACTCCTGTGTGCTGCCATGGTCTCTATGAGATCATGTGTACATCAGTTCTGTTGTGTCTGGAAGACACTGTTTCTGCATAGATCATCTTAAGATTGTATTGCTCTACTAAAGTGTAAGGTGAGTTCCTTCCTTCTTTCCTTCCTTCCTTCCTTCTTTCCTTCCTTTCTTCCTTCCTTCCTCCTCAGTATTCTAGCTTACTTTCTGTTGCACTGACAACATATTCTGACCAAAAGCAACTTGGGGAGGAAAGGATCCATTTTACCTTACAGGATACAGTCCATCACAAAGGGAATTCAGGACAGGAACTCAAAGGTAGGAACCTGAGGAATGAAGCACAGGCCGTAGAGCAATGCTGACTCCTGGCTTGTTTCTTCTGACTTGCCCAGCTGTTTTACTCAAATACCTACCTGCTAGGGATAGGAGCACCTACAGTGGGCTAAGCCTTCTGGCATCCATTCTCAATTAAGAAAATGCCCACAGACGTGGCCACACACCAATTTCATGTCACTTGACAAAAGCCATCCATCATACAAGGTCTCTCTAGGCCAGACTCAAACTGTGTGACACCACACCAAGCTAGTGGATACACTTATGATTTTTTTTTTATGACTGCTGTCATTTCTATGGTGTGTCTAAAAGCTTTCCAAACTAAACAGCATTCAGTCCCTCGTAATGTAATGCTGGGTTCAGTACTGACATATCAGGGAGTCGGCAGTGGTAGAGGCTGCATGAACTTTCCTGAGAGAAGCAGATGTTCGTAAGTTTACGAATCTCATCCATCTATGCCACAGATCATTTGGTCAGACTTATCTTGATCAAGGGCAAGTTTATAGAGAATGAGGCTGGCTAACAGTCAGAACGGACAGTTTGTCTTTCAGAAGAATGAGCACTTTCTGGGAAGGGGGCACAAATGTCTTCTATTCTGGGTTCACTTCAGGAAGTTTGTATACATAGTTTATAAACAGGTTTCCTTTCTTCTCACCAGCCTTTTAATCAGGTCCCTTCCCAACGTCTTACAAGTGTGACAAACCATTAATCATTGTTATTAACCAGGGTAGAAATTACTTCGTGCCTTTTTTTTCTCCCAGCCAGGTAGATAAAGATGTTTGCTTGCCCTTCAGCCAATTGCTTCCAGAGCACTGTGCCATCGCAATAGCCCACCTGTGGTTCGATGAAGCCAGGAAACTTCATGGAGGCCTATGAGCTGGGAAAAAGTCTTTTCCTCAACTTGTCTTGGAGAATTTCACTGAAATAGTAGATAAAGTTTGAGGGAGAAACGTCAGTGAGACAAAAGTGAGCATGCTCATGGTTTGAAAGAGAGCAGTTAATAAATGAGAGTGCCCTCGAGACTCCCTGAGATGCCATCCTGCATATACAATTTTTATTTCATCAGAGTTTCTGGACATACTTACCTGGATTCTTTTCTACTTCTTTCTCTTCCTTTCTCCCTCCGTCACATCGAACATTCTTCTTTTCTTCTGCAGCTTGTTTACATGCCTTGGAATATCAGCAAACACCTAGAAGCAGCTACTCTAACTCCAGCCGCTGAGGAATGATGGTGAGCAATACAGACCAGTTAGCTGTTCCTTCCTGGTGGCCATGTTGTGCTAGGAGGTGGAGAGTTCAGTTCCCCTGGTCCCTGCTGTTGCATGCTTTATTATTCAGTTTCAAAGAATAGTCAGAAGAATTGAGCATGACAGTGTTCGGAAATCCTAGGGTTAAGGTTTCCAGTGTCTGTCTTCCCACTGCCCCTTTCAGGGCTGAGGCTACACAGGCTACTTGCTGCCTTCCTTAATTCTCAGGGCCTACAGGGTGGAGGAACAGTTATATTCCCTCCAGTAGGACCAGTTTGAGACTCTTCAATTGCTGCGATGTTCTCAAAAAATATCAGCTCTTGGATCATCTGGTAAATACTTTGAAAAAATTCACTCAGATGAAATCATATTTGTTAGGTCTCAAACTTGACAAACTGCTCACTCTGACTGCTGGCTGTGATACCTATTTAACATATCAAAGTGGATCTGGCAGCCAGGTTTTCCCAGCATCCCTCCATCCTTACCTGTTACTGGGCCTCCCGGCTTGCATACCTTGCCCTGAACCCTGAACTCTCCAGCCCAGGATGCTGGGCTGTGGCTCCCTATATAATCTAGCCATTCTGATTAGCCCTCTCTTTTGGCCTCCTGGCCTATTGGTCTCCAGTTTCCCCTCTTTCTCCTCCTGTCCTCATGGCCCGCAGCTCAGTCTGGTCATGTCCACCCTAAACTCTCCCAGATGTCTCTGGCTCTAACTATGTTCTCCTTTTATCTGTAATAAACGATCTCCTCCACCCTACCTAGGAACAGTCACATCATTTTATTTTTTCAATGTTTTCTCCCCAAATTGAAAGACTCACAAAATGTTTTGTTTTTATTGGTGGGGAAACAGGACACAGAAAATGTTTTTCTTTCTTTTGAAGGTGAAATCTTAAGACGCTATAACTCACCAGACCCTAGTAGCTATACTGAGGTTCTAGGCTCTGAATCTCCTACTCTTTGTTATTCATACATAGTGCCATGGACTCTGCCATCTATCAGCACCATTATCAACCGAATGAGGAAACATTGTTTTACCTGGGATAGTGACACCTGCAAAGTCTTTGTGAACTGAATCATGAAAAGCCTTGGACAGTTGTCATAAATGGGAAAGAGGGTTTTACCTTGATCTGTTTCGGGTTAAGATGAAAAAAATTCCCCAACACTATATAAATATATATATATATATATAGTATGTGTAATGAAAAAATTACCAAAAATCAATTGTCATCTATTAATTACTGACAAATACCTTATTTATCAAGAAAAAGACTTCATTTGGACTTTCAGCTCAAATTGATTAATTTATAATAATCCATTGCTATTCTGTTTGACTCATCTGTCAAATGGATGTTTTGTAAATGCCACAGGCATTAACCTCTGTGATTTCCCCAGTAATTTTTTATACTGTTTTGGTTTTTCATTGGCACCTCCTCCTAGCAGCCCCTAGTCTATATGTCGGAAACATCCATGTACAAGGTCTGTTACCTTTACGCTATCTGTGTCCTGGTACCCACTTATAACTGGAGGAGAAACAGAGAATTAGGATGGAGACAGCTACATCTCATTCAGCTCTGCTTCTTGCCCCTTAATAGGATGAGGGGTTATGAGGCAACAAGGCCTACCCAAACTGCATATAGTGGTGGTCCTATAAGTACCTTTTGTTAAAGACCATGACTAAGCATGACATACACAACTTGAAGGTGTTTTTCAAAGAGCTTATGTCCTCCTCACATGCCTCCCATGAACTGGGTACGGACAGCAGACAGATTACAGGAGACGGGGGAACCCTGCAGAGGAATGATCCTGGGTTTTAAAGCGTGAGGGATACTTTCCTCAGTATTATAGGAATGTGGAAATACGCCATTGTGTTTAACCCATTTTGAATTGTCCATCCCCACAGCTAGTGATTATGTAAAACAGTTTCTTCTGCCTCAGCCCTCTTCTAGCTGATACTTTGTTCTGTCCTGCTATGAGCAGAGTGGAGTTGAAAATTCAGATCAATATATATTTATGATCTCCATAAGCCACCAAGCCAACATGTCAATTACCCTGGATTTGGTGTTCTTGGGAATTGATTTTCCCTCAGAGCTTGTGTCCAGTTATAACTTCCCACGTATCTGAGTATGTTCTATTCTATTTGCCAGAACATTGCAATCCTAGCAAATATTTGCAGGTCTTTTCTGATAGATGAGGAGAGAAATTTACTTAAATACCGATCTTGCTTTCCTCAGACTTTCTGGGGGTGTGTGTTCGGCTTTAGCTTTATTCAAGGAACTGTGCTCTATGTCCAGGAATTCAACTCGAAGGCAACAACGCGGAAGCACCCTCTATTAAAATGGACGACCAAAATAAGTGGGTATTTTTTTTGCACTCCCCCTCCCCGTCCCCCTCTCTCTCATTTTTCAAGATAGGTTTTTCTGTTGTAACTCTGGTTGTCCTGGAACTCACTCTGTAGACCACGCTGGCCTCAAACTCACAGAGATCAGCTTGCCTCTGCCTCCCACGTGCTGGGATTAAAGGAGTGTACCACACCACCTCCCGGCATTCCTTTGTTTTCATACACTTTATAATATGATCCAACAAAATAGGACCCAATATGATTATTTATTGATTCTATCCTATTATCTTATATATGCTAGTAATCACAAAATGTCTGAGTAGATATGAATTACCTTTGTATCAACCGGAGTCTATTTGACCTGAGGCTAAGTGCTACCCCATCCAGGATGCTAACCTCTCATTTGTAGACAAGGAGGTCCTCAACAGCATTCCGTGTGAGCTCATTTAGGCCTCAGCCTAAATATAATGATGCTACTCTCTGCAATTGGTTCCTCCGGGCCTAGGATAAGGGACCTGATTCTAGGCCTCTGAGGGGACCTTAAGTGTTTCCTCCAGCAATCCAGTAATCTAATCTTCAGATTTCTTTTCTTCCCCTAAACTACAATACCTTATAGGAGGTTCAGGATTCTTTTACTTTACTTTTTTTTTTTTTTAATTTAAAACCATTTAATTGTTCTTGAGAAGATCACACATGAGCACTGTATTGTAATCATTACCTTTCGTTCTCCCGCCCCTATCTCTTCTCATGCTACCCTACTCCCTCTCAAATTCATGACCTCTTCTTTAAATATTGTTACATACACATGTATATAAATACAGCCTGCTGAGTCCATTGGTGCTGCCCCTATGGGTTTAGGGTTGACTATTTGTGATCGGACAATCTATTAGGAGCCTTGTACATAGAGAAGATGGATTCACCCTCTCTCGACAATTGCCTCTAATTGCTTGTAACTCTTCATTTCAAGGTGGGGCCTTGAGAGATTTTTCTCCATCCACAATGTTACGCCAACTGGCGGTGTCACTGTATGGCTCTTGTTTAGACAACCATGTTGTTGAGATTTCAAGATTATTAGTCTCTGTCAAAAATAGAAGACACTGTCTCATAGCAGACATCCTGAAATGTTTTCTGAAACATTTTCTGAAATGTTTCCTGAGCCATAAGTTTAAGAGTTGTGTTGTAGATGTATCAACCAGGGCTGGGCACTCCATAGTCAGTTGTTCTTTGCATTTTGACCAGCTGTGGATCTCTGTAATGGTCTCTATTTGCTGCAAAAGAAGGAGTTTTCTTGATGAGGGGTGGGTGCTATACTTATCTGTGAATATAAGGATGAAATAACAGGAAAGTGGCAGTAATAGTTTCCCCCTTAGTTTCCATGACCACACCAGTCACAGGTACTTGACGAGTTTTACAGTACCGGGCGTGAATTATCTCCTATTGAGTGGGCCTTAAGTCCTATTATATAGTGTTGGTTACCTTATCCAAGGTATAAGTGGCACAACTGCACCCTTGGTAATATCTTATCATGCTGGTCCTTGTGGTTCGTAGGCGTCACAGCTGGGTAGGACTATTGGTTGCTCTTTCTCCTTGCATAGTTTGGCAGCTTGCAGAGCACCTTCTGATACTTTGAGAACCAGACCTCAGCGAGGAAGCTCCCAGGTTAGTTCCTGCTCAGTTCCTCCAAGTCCTGTGTTTGAAATATATGGTATATTTAATAATAGGGTCTTACCTTCAAGTTATGTAAGGTAATGGCAGGCAAGAGTAAACAATAGCCTACATATTTTTCTTTCAAGTCTCCTTGACTCCTTTGACCAACTCTCTCCATCTCTCTCTTTCTCTCTCTCTCTCTCTCTCTCACACACACACACACACACACACACACACAATATGTATTTTAAAAGCAAGTATAAAATATTTACTTATGGCTTTTCCAAATACTATTAGTGTTATTTATCCTTCCTACCTCCCTCGCCATCTGTATTGGCCTTTATTCTCTTTTCTCAGTCGAATCCCCCTACCCATATTTGACAACTCCATATATCTACAAAACATATTCTATTATACTATCCCTTCCCCACCCTCTCCTTAAAGCCTTTCCATTTGCAAAAGCCTTTAATCCCAACAAGTTTCCTTCTTGATATCATGCCTTTTAAAAAAAATCTGTTTTGTGGTCCGCTGAGTTCAGCAAGGCTGGTTTGGGCGTGGGTCGAGAGCTAGATGCTGGAGCACGAGCAACTCACAAGCTGTCACACCACTAAGGACAATGACTAACTCTCCTCCAGCAACCATTGACTGACAAAGCTCTCCAGGAAGGATCCAGACCTCATGAAGCCCTTCTCCGATCATGAATGAATTTTGGTGGACTCATTCCTGTGCAGACCTCATGAGGACAACCATAGTTGCCGTGAATTTATGAGAGTAGTGGGCATGGCATGCCCAGAAGACAGATTTTGATGGCCTTCCTCTACATTGTCTGACACTTAAATTCTTTTGTTGGTCCGCTTATAGGAGCCTCTTCAATTTCAACCATACCTTGCTTGAGTTGGAAGTTTTAAAATTTGATTCTCTGATTGTTTTTGTATAGGATAATTTAGAATAAATATGTCATCCCACAAACCTTAACTACCATATGATAAGTATATGGCATGAGAAGATTCTGTTTTCAGTGCATCTGTCATTCCAAGAGACCACAGGCAATACTTTAAAGACATTTTCTTGTTATGTGTCACAAACCAGCAGATTCCTACTGATGGAAAGGGACAGAATGTTCACTGCTCTTCAGCTCAGACTATGTACAGCAAGCACCAGATTTTTTGAAGTGCCTTTGTTCTTAGACCAGTTTAAGTTAGGGTTATTGTCTATATCTGCAAAAGTGGATTCTGATTTTACTTAGTAGAAAAAAATTAATGCAATGATGTCATCATATAACCTAAAAATCAATGAAAACTTGGGAACACCAAACTCTGAACATGACAGAGACTATAGGAAACTGCTGTTTGGAACAACTGGTTTAGATGCCAGTACAGCTGACTTGGGAAGCTAAACAAACTCTGATGCCTTTGTACTCAAGCACCATGAATCCTTTAGACAAGAATTATTGTTGTGAGCATTTTGTTCTGCCTTCTCCAAGTGTGAACATTCTATTAGTTACACCCAAGACACATGGAGACTGAAAACCTGGACTGTTATGATACTGTAGAAAATTAGAGTAGCCCCTATCTTATCTCAGCATAATTTTTAATACTAATAATAATCATAGAGCTGTGAACATAAAGGACACATCAGTCTGATTCATTCTCCCATCCAAGGCAGGATGCCTAACACATAGGTACGGATGATACCATCTGTGGTTTCATTTGATCATTTATATAATAAATATATTTAAGTATTTAATAATCTAGGGCATTCAAGACCTGTCACTGCAAATTAAGCATTCTCCTACCAGAAGGAAATGTTACTAAATCACAGAATGTAAGAAGCTTAAAACTGATGTCAGAACAGATGTATTTGGTCTTCAGGTTATAGTCACTAGAGTGATGACCAGTTGTATTTGGTGGGATCTGCTGAAGGAATGCAATGGGAAAGTCTGTGCAGAGAGCTCTTGGATCTCCATTGCTGTGTTTTAATTTTGAAACTGGAATATGGAAATGTTTGTGTCAATGATAAATAAATGGTTAGTAGCAAAGACATTCCTATGATAAGACATAAGTGGCCTGTGGAAAGGCCTGTGTGCTGTTCATAAAGTCATGGTTTCATTATTCAGAAGTTTGGGGAGTCACATTTTCAAGTTTACTTTTGGTCTCTATTACTCCTGGCAATCTTAACATAGTTCCATAGATGGAACTGACCCCTTCATCAAGTTTTATACCTAATCCAAACAGCTGAGATATATCATGTCCCTAAGTCCTATACCACACTGAGATATAAAACAGAAGTCTCACATGATCCCTCTTACCCCAAAAGAATAAAAATAATTTTTCCTTGTTAAAATGATGAAAATTCCCATTTATCAATATTTCCAAAGTCCATTCATGACAATATAGAAGTTGCTCCTAAAATAGTTTTGTCTCATCCTTTCAAAAAATTAAGTGGAACTAAAGAATCCATTTATGTAGGCTGTTTTTTTTCTCTTTTCTTCTTCCTAGACATGTTATTTGTCTTTTGCAAATAGTTTTCTGTATAATAAGAATTTGAAAATCCATCTCTCATCCTATCAACCAATTATTTATCCCAAATGCCAAGTGAGGCTATTTAGAATGACCCCTAAAAGAAAGGAGGGAGGTATATCTGTGTATATTTACACATTTAAAATTTATAGTACTATCATATAATATGGCGATGTTTGTGAATATGTTTTTGTTTTACAATTGTAAGAGAGGCACAGAAAAAGTAGCTGTGATTATTTTCAGGAAGTAGAATTGTGGGAGAGAAGAAGGAGTATGGGCAAGTGAGATGTAGCACACGATAATTTAAACCCTAGAACTATTAAAGACACAGGTGATCTGGTGGCATAGAGCAGTAGCTATTTATGACACTTTGTGAAGCAAAGAGACAAGCATGAGAGGAATGTCAGAGTTATTTAAGTTAGCAGAGGTGTGAGGTGACATGTTCCAGGCAAAAGGAATAGCATATGTAGTCCTGAAGCAGGAAAGATCATGGCATAAAGTAAAAATTAAAGACGTCCCAAGGGAGGAATATAAAGTGATTTGTCTGAAGGAATGAGAGGGCTGGGACCACACAGATCTTCAGGTTTGGGTAAAGAGTTTAAAGTTGATCCTAAGAGCACAAGAAAGCTATTGAAGGATTTTATTTGCAGGATATTATTTTCATCTTAAATGATAACTCTGGCTGCAGAATAAGAATCGGATTGTATCGAGCCCACGTGACAGCAGGAGATATGCTACCGAGGCAATGCAGTTGTTACACTAAGAGGACAGCAATGAGAGCTTGACGCTGGGAGTTGAGGAAAACAAGCTTGCGGCTTGAGGAGTGAGTGTGATGGCACAAAATAAGGTAAACAGGACAAGCGTGCCTCCACATTCTGTGCATCTGGGTGGATGAGGATGGCTATTACTAAATGCAGAATCTTGAGAAACGGTCTCAACTTCTGTAAAGTACATTCTCTACTTGCTGGAATTTAAATATTGGGACTATCACATATTTAGTAAGTTTTCTTTTTAATTAACATATAATCACATAATTTTCTCCCTTCTCTTTTCTTTCTCCATCCATATCTTCTCCCTCCAACCCCTCCCAGTCTCCTCCACTCCCTCCGAAATCCATGGCCTCATTTTCTTTATTAGTGATGCATATGAGTGAGAATGCATAAATGCATAAATACAACCTACTGAATCTGTTTTATGTTGCTTGTGTGTGTGTATGCTTTTATGACTGACCACATGGCATTGGATAAACAATTAGAGGCTCATCTTTGGGAAAGAATTATTCTACCTCCATCAGTAGTCTAATATTGTCTGTAGTTCTTGTACTGAAAGCTTAGCTAACATTTTTTCTAATTCATTTATTTTTATTTTGTGTGCATTCATGTTTTCCCTGGATGTGTTCTGCTTGAGGGTGTCAAATCTCCTGGAAGTGGAGTAACAGACAGTTGTGAGCTGCCATGTGGGTGCTGGGAATTTTACCTAGGTTCTCTAGAAGAGCAGTCAGTGCTCTTAACCGCTGAGCCATCTCTTTAGCCCCATTTTTTTTTAAAGTAGATTTAGTGAGGTATAATTTAAGTATAATAAATGCCCTTAACATTAAGGATATGATTTTAATAAATCTTTAGTAATGTCTATAATCATTAAACCAGTGTCATAATCATGACAGAAAGTATCGTGTCATCCAATCCTTTATCCCCCTTTGTCATCGATGACCTTGGATTCTATCAGCAAACCATCTTTGAGGATTTTATTCCTTCTTTGTGTTTTGTAGATTTTTATACAATCAAAAGATTCCTTCATTTGGAATCCTGCTCTTGAGAACCACCTATGTTGTATGATCAGTAGCTCACATTCTTTCAGGCTGAATAATTTTCTCTACGAGGATGTACATCAGTCTACTGATTCACCAGTTGAAGCATGTGATGTAACTTCTAGTTTTATCTATATGAATAAAAGTGGCATGATTACTTAAGGGCACATATTTTTTTACATGTACACTTTGTAACTCTTCTCAGATAAGTATCTAGGAACTTAGTTGTTGAGCTGTACAGCAATATGTACTTAAATATTTTTAAAAAATCTATTAAACAATATTTCCAAAGTGGTTCTGTCATCTTGCTTTCACATGGCATATGGGAATATAGGTTTTCCATATCCTAGCAAACATTTGGTATGGTAGACATTTTTAAGAACTCATCAGTTCTAACAGGTATAGAAAAATTGTCCCTTGCTATAGTTTTAATTAATTTTTAACACGTATTTTGTCACTAGTGACAGTGAATATCCATATGTATACACACAGAGGAACCATGATACTATATTGCCCTTGTTTGAGGAATTAAGTCAGAGAGGATGAGGGTTCTAAACTGAGAAAACTGTACACTTTCTAGAATAAATACAAAAGAAAGTGACTTACTATTAGAAATTGAAAATAAAAAGACAAACTATAAAGACAGATTAATAAACCAGAAGATACCAACGGTATTGTATTTAAAATACGGCAGATTTCATCCCTACAGTTTCAAATTGGGTCATTTTATCCCCACTCCGCTTTGGGCTTATGGTTTCTTCTTTCTTTTTCACACATTTAAGGCATATCTACTGTAGACCTTTAATGTTTTTGTTGGCTTACATAACTTCTGTTGTGTCTGCATCTGTTTTTCACTGATTGACTTTGTTGTTGTTGTTATTTGGTCATACTTTTCAATTTTTTTTGCTTGCATAGAACTTTTATTGGATGCCAGAAAATGAAATTTTTGCATTGTTGCTATTTTTTTTTAAATCATTATTCCTTTAAATACAACAAATATGTTCTAGTAGGCAGTTAAGCTACTTGGAAACAGATGGAACACATTGAGACTTACTTTGAAGCATTGCTAAGCTGGTCACATGTCAACCTTAATGACAGGGCTAACTTAGCCTAACTACTAAGTGCATGCTTTTCTATGAACGCTGTCTAACCCTGTGTATTACGATGCCCCTCTGCTCTAGTCGATGTTCACACATTGCCTTGGAGTACTGTTTGCTCTGATATTTTCTGTATTTTCTGGCTCTCCTACCCCAGCCAATGGGAACTTACTTCAGACTCTTGCACAAGTCGGAGCGCAGGTAGCCTCTCAAATTCCCAGCTCTGATGTTTCTAGGATCTGCACACAGATTCCTTGATATTCTATCCACTATAGGATGCAAGTCAATTCTTTTACCTAGTGTGTTGGACTTAATGAATCGTGTCTGATGGACTCTGGGAAAAATTATGGCCACTTCTATTATTAGATTAAGTGCTGGGCTCCTATCTTGGGTATATTCTTGTTTTCTCTTGAATAACACCTCTGTGGAGAACAAAGGCCTTTAGTCTAGACTTCTTGAATGACTGCAACCAGTGTCTCTGACCTATGGTTCAATTGTCTCTTTATCAGAAATTCTAAACCAAAAGCATACAAATAGGTCCTTTCCTAAAAGGACAGCGTGAAATATTAGCCTATGCTTTTAAAAAATATATGAGGTTATGGCTTAATTTATTATGTATCAATGAACGATGAATGTCTTAAACAACAATTTTGATACAGTACAATAAGCACTGCTGTAAAAAAGAGATTGTGTTTGTAATTGGGTATTGGGCATTGTAAAGAGTATCAGTGAGAGTCTAAAGTAACAGAAATAAGCCTTTCTTTAAGTTTCATTTTGAAAAAGTCTATATTTAACAATTTGCTAATGTGATACAGACATCTCTTAGGCCATTTGCTCAGGATTCCTCTTCATTTTTGTATGTGTTGCATGCATGGTGTGTGTGTGTGTGTGTGTGTGTGTGTGTGTGTGTGTGTGTGTGTGTGTGTGTTATGCACTGTATTTGTGCATGTACTCACACACATACTTAAGAAATACAGAAATTACCAGATATTTTCATCTATTTCTGTCTTTCTTATTGCTTTGAAACAATAAACTCACCATTTTGACTAGGCTCCCTGGCCAGTGAGCCTCAAGGATTCACAATGCTTGGGTTACAGTTATACACAACCATGTCTGGCTCTTTTACATGGGTGCTGGATGAGACTTATTTTTAAGTGTTGCTAAGATAGTCACATGTCACACATCCTTGGAGTTGCATGACATACCAAATGTTTATATCCATTGATCTATGTCCCCGGCCCCTTCATCCAGATCTGACTGATAAGGTAATCTTTGTAGCCATAGTTTAATATCAAACTGAGAAACTGACATGACATAGAGGTATTAAATAAATTACAGACCCCACCTGGTTTTTATTAATGTGTGGGGAGGCTATTTGTGTGTTTCTTTGGCATTTTTCTACTTTGTGATTTATTTTTCATTTTATTTTTTGTGGAGAATGTCATATATGTACATAACGAAATACGCTCATGTATTTCAGCCATGTGGCTTTTTTCTTACTCTGCTTACTCCTTTTTGAACATACTGCTATATTAGTTTGGCATATTGGAGTTGAATAATTGTTCCTTAAGTTTTTCTGTGTGCACAGAGGAGAGAGCCTGAGTTCAATGATTTAAAGAGGGCAGTCATAAATCCCTGGAAATTGGTGAGATTCTAGACTAGTTTGAATCAATGAGCTCTGGAAACAGTAAAACCCTGCCTTCGATAAAGGAAATGGAAAGTAATCAAGGATGATAACTAATAACAAGTTTGCCCCCCACCAAATACATACTATATGCATACATGTGCACAAGCACACATACATGTTGCACAGACACCACACACATACATGTGAAAAAATAGGACCAGTCTTTTGAGAGTCTTGAGAAGAGATGAGTATAGCTTTCACATGGAGAGAAATACATAAAGACAGGAGAAAAATAACAATGACTTAAAATATGTATTAGTTCTATTTCCAGATAAATGTTCTGAAAGTATAGTCCTGACCACAAATTTGACTACAATCGTTTAGAGACCTCTAGTCAGAAAGACCCAGATAAGCCAGTCCTAGAATTCTGGGAATCCATGAAAATGTAAATGTTTATTATTTCAAACTGTTAAGATTGCTGTTCACCAATGTATAACCAGTGTACTTTCTGAAGACCCCTCGTTTCTAGTATGCGATGTTGTAAATTCTAGCTGCGTTATTTTATGTACTAGCCTTCAGGATTTTGTGTGATTCCTTCCTCTTCTGAATTTTTGTTTCCAAGTGATGGACTAAAGAAATTATTAGGCTGATTTCATTGGCTCTTTTCTCTCTTGGGTCACAACACTAGCCTACATGTGGCTTAGTGCCTGAAAACTATTGTTTCACATGTCTTTCCTGCTTTTTTTTATTATTTAAAATTTTTATTTTGTGTAAAAGTGTGTGTGTGTGTGTGTGTGTGTGTGTGTGTGCGCACACATGAATGTCTGTGCACACACTTGTCAGAGGACAGCTTCTGAAGCTGATTCTGTCCTTCTACCATGTGGATCTAAAGGGTTGAATTTAGGTCCCCAGGCTTGGTGGCATGTGCCTTTACCTGCTGAGCCATCTCTCTGGCCCCATCTTGTCTGTTTCCTAATTCCCTCAAAGTCCAAGTTAAAATATGGTCCTGATTATTCTACCATGGCCAGAAACAGCTTAAGTTGTGATATCAGTTTAGATGTGAGTTTTACAGAGGGTTAAAACCCTCATGAAATTCTTTGTTAAAGAGTCAAAGAGTTCTTTGTAATTTCTCAAGATTTTTAGTATTTTTCTCCTGGAGAGGGGAGTATTTAAGGTTAGCTCTGTGTTGTGAGCTCAGTGTCAATGATGCAGAGGATAAGAGAGTCTGGAGTCAAGGAGCCAGCTCTGTATCTAGAGCACCCAGGTTATCAGATGCAACATGTGAACACCCTGTGCAGAAGCACAATTGTATGCGCTTGCTCTCAGGCTGAGCCATCCACCTCTCCTTCCTCTGTCCTTGCTCTAAGAACACAAAAGCAGCACTTGGTTGAATCCAGTTACTGTCTACTGAAATATGTAGTGACCTGTCATAACCAACATATTTCCCAGCTGTTTTATTTTTTCTTTCCTCTGAGGTTACTGATGCACATACATGCCTCACACAGCCCTCCCATTTCTCCTCTATTTTACTACACATACTTTCTGCTACTAAATCAGATTAGTTATTTCTTACACACACACACACACACACACACACACACACGCACACACCAAATCCAATTTCACTGATACTCATAAAACTCTCTCCTGGTTAGAGCACAGGCATTTCTCACACACCATTTCTCTCTTGGGTTTGTTTTGTTTCTCATCCAGGCACATCAAGTTGATAGTGGCAGATCAGCAGCTAGAACTAGTGTTAATTCTGGATCAAGGAATAAAATAACATCTAGGCCATTTAGTGAGGATTAGAACCCTTAGTCATTGTAGGCCATTAAATCAATCAGGACGATGTAGAGAGATAGGGAAAATAAATCATGGCTACTTTTCAAAGCTTGATAGTCTGGTAGGATAAATAAGTGTGGAAGTCATTTCAATGCAAACTATTTATAGAACTATTTGACTATGTACGAAGTAAGTGCCATTAGTATTCAAATAGAAGGAAGCAAAGCTGACTGGAATGCAGGTAAATATTCCTGCAATAATTAATTAACCTCTTCCAGGGAGGGTTAGTGGGGATTTCTAATAGTAGGAAAACTCAAGTAGGAATGGGAATTTGACATTGAGAACCCCTGACCTTTAGCACATCTAACTTAAAAATATAGTTCATTTCATTTTAAGAAATCCCAAATGTATTCCAACAAGTATACATAATTCAACATGCATTTATCTTAGATTGGTGTTGTTAAAGTTTATGTGAGAAATATCTTAAGGCCTGTATTCTAGTGGAAATAGCTTCAATCTCCATAGTTTCTGCTGCCCTTTAGTATCAACATTCCCACATCTGATAATTTTCCTGGTTTAATTCTGTATAACTGAGTTTTGTGAAAAGAAGCAACAGGTTCCTAGATGAGTCTCACTACCTGCTTACTCCAATTTTAGGGATTTTACAAGGTTAGGCTGAGACAGTGCTTTTAAATTCACTAGTGTTTTCATGCCTTTTTTTTTTTTTTTAAACTGTGGGCTACCCAAAGCGTTCTCGGACCAAGTTTATTCGAACAATGGATTGCCTTTGAAATGAGATCTTCTGCCTCCATTAAAGGCAGAGTTATCACCTTTGAAACTAGGAACAGAAGGTAAAACAACAAAGGATATTGGAAGACACTCCCAGTGATGGATTTTTTTAAAAAAAAGCTTATTGGCATTAACTCTTGATGTCTGGCCTTGTTTAGAGGATTGAAATAGTGGGTTAGATTAATCCCCCTTGAATCTGATTGAAAGTTTCTTTAGACTGTGAGAGAGGGACAGGCTGCAACAAAGGAAGAGGAATGTCTGAGATCCAAGAAGACAGTAACACCACTTACACACAAACAAAAGAGGCAAGATAGTCTCACCTGGTCGGAGAGTTCTAGAATACGATTCTTCATGGTCACCTCCTTAATTTTACTCCAAGAAGAGGAGGAGGTGGAAGAGGAGAGAAACACTGATGAATGTGGAGCCAAGAAAAAGACCTGTTTAGTATGTTACTTGACAGATTTTATTAACTCCAGGGTTTGAAAGTTCTGAGACACAAAAAGGGTAGACAAATCAAAGAACTCTGGTACAGAGGCTGCAGCTCAAAGCTCAAGTCTGCACTGAGTTTTGCTTTGTGTGTTTGGCAGATGCGGACAAAACTGGACGTAGGAGGAGCCTGAATGGGAGCATGGGATGGGAAGGGGAAGACCCCTACCTGCCTTTACCTAAGCTACAGCCCAGGATCAGGGCAGAAGGTGGGGGGATGCAAATTAGGTCTTTGGGAACGGCCAATCAGAAGTCAGGTGAGGGAATTTGGGTCCCGACGCCACCCTTGCCCAGTCTGTGAGCACGTGTGCAGTGTTCTGGGACCTTTGTCCCACAACGTCACGGTTGGCGGGCACCCCTCGGTCCCCGATTCTCGTCTGACCCGCCTGATTCTCCCCCCTCCATACCCTTTTGCGGAGCACGCGCTCTTCCGCCCCCTCCCCCAGCCACCCCTCTCCGCGTCCGCGGCGTCCGGGGAAGTGTGCAGAGCTCTGCAAAGGCAAGCTCTCCAAGCCGGGACGCCAGCCTCGCTCCGCGCGGGTGCTGGCGGCGAGTCTTAACTGGGACCACATACTTCCCGGTGTTCCGAGGCTGCCCTGCCCGTTCCACGCCTCCCGGCTCCCTACGGACTGCGGGTCTGCCCCACGGATCTCCGGTTCTGGCTCGCCCGGCCTGGAAACTCCTGCACGGTTCATAGCACAGAAAGTCGACTCATCACCTAATTCGCCCGGGAGCTGAGAGCTCCGAGAGCCCGGGCGCTGCCGACCGCTCCTCCCCACCTCAGCTCCGCCCGGGCTCCGGGAGTCACACAGCTTGCCCCCCCACCTCGCCCCCCACCCCTGCCAGACAAAGGGCCTGGGCACAGTCGCCTCCTGGCCGCCGGAGCTCCGGGGAGGCGGCTGCGTGCGCCGTGGATCGCGCGGGAGGCGCGCGCTGCGGAGATGGGCCGCGAGATGCGCCTGACCCGCATCTGCTGCTGCTGCTGCCTCCTCTACCAGCTGGGCTTCCTGTCGCACGGGACCATCTCAGGTACGTTCAAGAGCGACTTCCCAGTTTCCTCTCCAACTTGGCCAGTGCCGACCGGGTGGGGAGGACACACGGGGAGGCAGAACTCTTGCAGTCCGTGCGTGTCGAGCAGAGCTCCGTGGGCAGCGGGGAAACAGCTCTCGGGGCAGATGAGCAGACCAGGGTCGCAAGCGCAGCGCACTTGTCTTGGCCTCATTTTAGCATCTGTAAAATGACCAGCCCCCCACCCCCACCTCGAGTGGTGTTGCAGAGCTGTGTTTATGGTACCTGGAGCAAATCCGGGAGGCGTGCCTTGTGTTACTAGTGAGGTTATGCCGGGGTTCACACCGGCTTCAGTTAGTATATGCTAAACTATCACCATCACACTTTTATTTTGAAAATGTCGAGGTCTGTAAGATTCCGGGGCTTGCGGGGGTTCTCGGAGCTAGACGGGTGGTCTCTCCCCCCACCCCCATTCTTGCGTTCGTGCATCTATGTGGACCGTGTGCCTGAATGCTTGCCTAACTTTAAATCCCGCACCTATCCTTCTGCCTCCTCCGCAGGGCTGCAGCTCCCCCCCGACCTCGAGGACTGGGAAGTCGTGTTTCCTGCACTCTGGCGCCGGGAGTCGCTGGACGCCGCGAGCGACAGAGCGGACAGCGCAGACCCGGGCTGGGGGCGAGGTGCTGGTGGCGGCCGCGCGCAGGCTACCGGCAGCTCCCGCGAGGTGCGCTCCGTGGCCCGGGCGCCGCAGAAAGAAGCAGCCCGAGGCCAATCTGAGCCCTGGTTCGGGTCTTCCCCGCAGCCAGGTGGTGGAGACGAGGAGGAGCTCGAATCTCAGGAGTTGCCTCGGGGATCCAGCGGGGATACCGTCCTGTCCCCGGGAGCCTCGGCCTCTTGGCAGCCGCCCCCGCCGCCGCCCTCGTCCCCGCCCACGGCCCAGCAAGGGGAACCCATCTCTGAGGAGGTGCTGCTGCGGATCCCGGCCCTCTCCAGGGACCTGTACCTGTTGCTCCGGAGAGATGGCCGCTTCCTGGCGCAGCGCTTCGCCGTAGAGCAGTGGCCAAGTCCAGGTCCCGATCCCACCCGGGCAGCGACTGACCCTCGCCCTCCCGCGCCGCCAGATGCCGCCTGCTTTTACACTGGGACGGTGCTGCGCCATGCTGGCTCTCTGGCCTCTTTCAGCACCTGTGGAGGTGGCCTGGTAAGCTCCCTCCCTTCCTCAGCTCCCTGTTCCATCCCTTATTTCATACATCCTGCCGATTTGCATGCACCTCCTTCTCCATTCTTTCTAGTACTTCTCAACTTACTTTGACACCTTACCACCCAGGTGTCTACACCAAGCACTTCTAAAGGAACACCTCTAGGGCAGTCCGGTGAACCAGGAGTCCTATTGCCTATAAAGAAGCTTTCGAGCGAACTGTAAATTTCTTTGGGATTCTGCTTTCTTATAGCTTTCCAGTGATTCAACTTCTTTCTGTTCCCTCGAGTCTCTAAAATAAGCCCACCATGTGGTGTCTTCGAGCAGTTTGAAATCAATGGATCTGCTCCATGCTGAATCCTTTCTGTATTTGCCCTCACCCTCAGTTCATCATCTGTTGTTTTAGTTTTTTGTTGTTGTTGTTTCTGTTCTTGTTTGTTTTTAATGTTGTACAAGAAAGTTGCAAAACAATTTTCAGGGAATTCTATTCTGACAGGTGTTTGGAATCCATACATATCCGCAACAGTCATTCTAGACAAGCCCAGTGCAAAAGCAACCACTCGAAAGTCTCAGGCTGTTGGCCACAGGGCAATCCTGGAATTCCACCAGCAGAGGGCTGGGATTTAACTTAAAACAAACAAACAAACAAACAAACAACAAATAAACTCCAAACATGCTGTTTGACAATAGTCCCCTTCCCTCTCCAGACTCCATGTTGGAAAGTATCAAGGTGGAACATTTTCCTGAGACTCCCATTGAGAAAGTCACAGCCACTTTCTCTATGTCCATTACTTGACTTTTTTTCCTGACTTGACTCATTGACTGTCATAAGTTAGCCTTTCCTTTGTGTGTGGGTAGGAATAAAAAATGAAGACAACAAAGCTGTCTGTTTTAATGGAGTCTTCTAGGTTCGGTTCAGTGGCAGTAACTGTATTTATTTTCCTACCAGAACCTTCCTGTGAGTTGTGGCTTGGCTCCCTTGTTTTTGCTCTTCAGAGGGAGCCATTGATGGGTTTAAGAACTAGTATAAAAGCAACTTGATGCCATAGAAGAAAATTCAACAGCCATGGATGACAGTCAAATCCACCCAGATCCATGGAATATTAAAAAAAAATATACAAGAATGGAAACTTTTACCTATGCCACCAAAGGTCTCATGGTTGAATGATGTGAATTGCTGGTCAGGGCTATATTTTACCAGATGATTAATATTCAAATATGGGCATTTTAGGCATGACTGAGAAGGTGGCTTGGAAAAATGACATGGAAAGCTTTGAAAATGTTTTCTGTGGAACTGATACTTGAACACCTCAGCAGGGTAAACATTTTATGGGGGTTTCATTGTCTGCTAGCATTCAGCTGGGGATTAAATAATTACATATAGATCCTTCCTGGTGTGGTAAGAGCTGTAGGGGACAAAGCATTTGACTGTATTACTGTATTGAGACTTGGACTGTGGGTCAGATTTTCCAAATGAGCCATGCCTTCTCACCATACTTAAGGGAGCAAAGTTAGAATTATGAGTAGGTTTTTCATGGCCTGGATAAGAGTTTGACATTCCTCCCTGTTTATCATGTTTTTGCTCACTTTTCCTATTCGCCACACAAGTATATATATATATACTCTGAACTGGGAAGTCTTTGTTATTGAAGAAAACTGACGTTGCCAGCAATACAGTATAGCAGTCAGAGTTTGAGTAAAAATGTAGGCAGATAGCCAAGAGGGTAGGCTTGTTACTCCAACCACCATGCCAGCCCCCTCCCTTATGAGCTCGTGGATTAAGAAAGGGAGGACAATTTGTGATCTTGACTCCAGCATTGACTTCTTCCCCAATGACAAGTTCCTTACCTCTCTCATGTGAGGAATGAGATGATTAAATGACTGAATTAAAAGTCTGAATGGTCAACTTTATGGAGATCAAATGTGTTTGAGCTTGTGTTAAGGGCTAGAATAACGTACCTTTGGAGTCACACAGGTAAGTTGCTACATATAAACGGAGATGACATAAGAAGTCATGAAGCAATGGCATGCTGTCTTGAGTCAGATGACACACCAGAGTTTAAAGACTTTGCCTAAGGTAGAACCCCAGTGAGGAAGTTGGGGGTGACTTCCTAGTGTCCAGAAGTTTAACAGGGTTCTTAAGAGTGGGAAGATACTCTCCAGCCATGTTATAGCCAAAGAGTATTTCAGGTGAAGGGAAGAGTCTGGAGGAGGCATTGGCAGATCCTGTAAAAGAAATGAATAAAAGAAAATTCTTGTGTCTAGGCCAGAATAAACAGAAGGCTTTAAAATATCCATTGAGATTAGACCCCCCCAAAGTGTCATGTACTAAAGTATGGGCCTTGATTGGCTAACTTGATGAGACTACACTACATACTGCTCATCCTGTAACCCTTATAGGAGATGGCATGCTACAGCATGTGGGACTGTCTCTACATGTACCAGCCTTAATTTATAATAACCTTGTTCTCCTCCATCAGCAAAGGCTTTCTTACTGTGAGTTGCTTAGACAAGGCCAATTATTCCCCTTCTCTCTAATAACTTTTAATTGCTAGCTACTACTTAACCATAGAGCTGAATTACTATCTTGATTTTTACATCTTTAAAAAGATCCAAAAGTTTGAGTAAAAGGAAAAAGGTTGTCAGCTACCCAGTGTTGTAAAGAATTAAATATTTATCAGATTAGGCATTTATTCCCCAGATAGTAATCTAATTTGTATTATGAAAATGACTAGCGTCTGAATGGATATTTTGGATATAGGTCTAAGTTCTGCCTCATCAAAGAACTCAGTCTTTCTGAATCTATGTTTTTCCCTTATAAAATGCACACATTAATAGTTGTGTATCTAGCAACATATGAAGTGTTATTATGTCTCCTCCCCCCAATTAAGCTAGTACTGAATGATAACCTTTGCTTAGCTTTCTATGAAGTTGGACGAATTCCCAATCAAACATCTGTTGAATGATTCCTGTGCCTAAAGCACTCTGTAGATACAGAAACAGAAGCAGATGATGCAGCATTTATCTCTTTTAAGGAGTGCTCACTGTAACGTGCCAATCATTAGACCCATCAGGAAGTGTTACAGACGGAGGTGCTTTCATGCCCTGAGCGCTGCAATTGGCTGTCTTGTCTTCATTTCCAGCTCATAAGAGGGCTAGTTCTTAATAGGCAAAAGACAGCCAACACAACAAAACCCCTGCACCTGAGAAAATAATAATAACATAATGAATAAAGTACTTTACATCATAATATTTAAAATCCAAAATATATAAAAGTAATTCTGAAAAACAGAAAAGCAATTATGTTAGCCTGAAATGGACATAACAGAATTACTATTTTTCCGTGATACCCAGGGCTTCGTGCACACTAGTCAAGCTCTTCAGAACTGTCTCACCTCGCCAGCAACATAACACTTTAAAGTAATCAAATCCACACAATGGGCTAAAGAGAAGTAGGCCAGTGTCTTTTCTGCTTATAGTTACACACGTAGATTATTTTACCAGAGTGATAAACTGTACTGACTAAATCGCTCGCCAATTCTTTACTTAAATTGGGAGTTTTCACGCTTATCTCAGCACCTGAAGGCTAAGGCAGGAGAATTGTGAGTTCAAGGCTGGCGTGGGTTACATAATAAAATGCTTTCTAAGATCAAATAAGAATTTTTAACATTAGTAGTCATTTTGTTTAGCATTTGATACAGAATATGGAACTTCGTATAAATACTTTTTTTCCGCTTGCTCATTTCTTGTAATCAAGAATCTCATGCTATGACAAATTTTCAATAAATTAGTATTTTGTGACCTCTGCTTTGGACAAGTCATCAAATCAAGAATCAGTGTGAGAGTAGAAGTCAGGGCAGGGGTGAAGGAAGGAGAATGCATGGCAAGTAGGACAACGGGGTTACACATCTCCGTATCATGTGACAGTCTTTCTGGGAAGAGACAATCAGATGTCTACCTGACCCAAATAGGAAACTGATAACAGACCAAAGTAAGGATACTCTCAAATCCAGCTTTAGGAACCAATGAGTTTTATTTGGATTATTTACAAGAATATGGGTAAAGGGTTACAGGAGCAGAAATGACTCAAACAGCTGCATTACCAAAACCTGTACCAGGCATGACTGACAGCTCACAAAATCTGGAAACCTGTTAACATACTGCATAACCTGTAAGCAGCTCATTGGGTTAGAATTCTCTAATCTTTCTATGCAGCCCAGTTGGCCTGAGCCTGGCCTGGTCTTTGCTTCCAGGAAGCTCAGTTTATCACTTAGAGTGTCTCCCAGTAGTCCTTACTGTTCATATATGCTTGGGGAGGGAGACACCTAGTAAATATGACCCGTTTCAGGGACTTAAGTTGTTTACTTCTTAAGCTTAACTTGCTTCCCTGCAGGATGGAATGTTTTACCTCCCCCTAGGATATACTGTTGCTTCATCTCCCTGTAAATATTGCATGTCTTAAACAGCTTCCCCTTAGAGCATCCTGTTGTCTCATGTTACCTTAAATGTCCTGTTGTTTCACCTCTTCTTTAACATCTTCTTTCTTATGGAACTCCCCTCCAAGATGGAAGGTTTTAATCTCCGAGGAAACTGCTGCACAACACCAAGTAAAAAGATTAAGATTAAATGTTGATCCCATGTGTTTACCGTCTTTTTAAAAATTCTACATTTTGGAAATAATAGAAAAGATATTCTAAAATTGTCAGACATTATGGTAGAGAATGATATTGAGACATCAGACATTTTGAATATCTCAGGAAAGACTGAGAGTAGTTTGGCTGGATTAATGGAAAACATAGACACCAGAAAACATCTGTGAACGGCGGGAGCCATGCCAGGAGTGCCCCATCCATTCACAGAAAGGCAATGCTGAGCAGAAGCCTTAGGTTAGCAAGATTTGCTTTTTTTTCACATCTATTTTCCCAAGCAGTGGAAAACACATGTGTATCCCAGGCAGAAGCAGAGAGAATAGAGGCATTGTGGTGTGAGCCAAGCCCGGAGAGTCTCTACTCCTAAAAGATGAACTATTGTCTCCAGTCACACAGTAAATAGTCTTACCTACTTTCAAGTAACTGGTGGGAAGTGGAGTGTCCTGACAAACAGGAAGCCAAAAATCTGATGAGCTAGAATACCGCCACATTAGTAAGAGCATGAACCACAGTCATCAAACCTCATAACATGTGAGCCAACAAAATCAGTAGACCAAACAGAACACTTTAAAAGAGCTGCAGTGCTCAGAACACTAAGATTGCATACTTATTCATGGAGAAACTATTTTTAAATGGATCCAACTGTTGTCTACAAAAAAAAAAAATGGTTAGATATAATGGAAATGAATTTGATTGGATAAAATAATTAATAATAGGTAAATGTGATGTGTTACTTGAGAATACTTCTTTTGTTTTTTGAGACAGGGTTTCTCTGTTGTAACTCTATCTGTCCTGGAACTCACTCTTGTAGATCAGGCTGGCCTCGAACTCATAGAGATCCGCCTGCCTCTGCCTCCCGAGTGCTGGGATTAAAGGTGTGCACCACAAACACCTGGCCACATTGCATTTTTTATATAATCACTCCACATTTTGTGTTTTTATTCAATAGTTTTATTTGTAGCAATTAACTTAAGAAGCACACCTATCATCTACCTAAATATAAAACTACATTTCTCCATGCAAAAGGTTTATAAATAAGTCCATTGTGCAGTACTCTGGACTCTAAATCTTCATCAGTGGTCCTTTACATCATACAATGCAGAAGGCTTAGAGAACAGAAATAACAGTAATAGATCCTCTAAGGTTTTGCTCATGTATCGATCATATGGAGTTCCTTGCTCATGTATTAATATGTGTCTTAGACTTGAGACAATCCTATCGTGGGCCAAATTTGCAAGAAGAAATTTTGTATTTACTTATCAATATTTACTTTTTTCAAGTTTAATAACTGAATCATAAACAGCAAATTAAAGATAGATTTATTTTATTATATGTTTATGAGTGTTTGCTTGTATATAGGGATGTGCACCACATGTATGCCTAGTGCCCTGGGAGGTCAGAATAGGTTGTCTGAGGCCTTGGAACTGGAGTTATGGACTGTTGTGAGCCACTGTGTGGGTGCTAGGAATCAAACCCAGGACCTCTTCAAGAACAACGTATGCTTTTAAATGCTGAACCATCTTTCCAGCCCTACAAGCATATTTTAAAAATCTGTATAGAAATCGTAAAATACTTGTGAAGCAATACTAAGTAGCACATTTACATTGGAGTTCATTAGCAAGGGAATTAAATAGTAATTACACCACTCCAAATAATTTAATGAATTTAACTGCATAAATAAAAAATAGAAAAAGGGGTGTTTCTGTTGGGAAGTGGATTAAATTAGGGAAATCATCCATATATACATACAAATGGTGGGATGAATAGAAGTCCCTTTAGGTTTATGGTTTGGGGAGGAGATTCCTGAAAAGAGGCTTTCAGGTTTCCCCAGACAAACGAAGACCATGATTTAGTGCAGAGCACTTTCAGTGTGCAGCTCCAGTGAGCACATCACTGTGTCCTCTCGTCTTTATTCTGATGCCAAGCCCTAGACTGAGAAAAGTGAGAAAATGGGAGCTCAGCCACTCAAAGCTACCCAGATACTTTTATAGAGTGATTACGTGATAGTGTTGGAACCACTCTGGGGACTGGATAGTTTAGTACTCACTTGTCCAGTAAGAGGAGCTTGATTTCATCTCATGATTACTGTGCACATATCTTCACTAAATTTACACTTCATATTTTAACTCATATGTTGTGGGAAGATGGTGCTGAACCTAGGCTAGTGTGGTCACTATCACAGATAGAGAGAGAGAGAGAGAGAGAGAGAGAGAGAGAGAGAGAGAGAGAGAGAGAGAGAGAGAAGGGGAGGGGAGGGGAGGGGAGAGGAGAGGAGAGGAGACAGACAGACCCATACACACACAGAGATAGATACATTGATAGATAGATAGATAGATAGATAGATAGATAGATAGATAGATAGGCAGACAGATAGATAGGCAGACAGATGATAGATATCATCAAAGGTGTGTTAAGTGTACCAATATGAGGTCATGTTGCTCCAGGTTCTATTCAGCCGTGTTGCCTTAATCTGGCATAACTAAAGAAGTTTTCACTTACACAGCAAGCCTACATCATTATGCTTTAAACTAGGTTTCTTGGTGCTCACTATGTTAACATGTGGTGTGTAGACACCAGCATTACCATCCTGGAGATAGAGGAAGTAAAAGGTTAGTGAGATAAAGCTGTTGGGCATTTTGCACTAAAACTCATAGTTCCAGGTTGAACCTCAAGACTGTATTTGAAAACTAATAAGTAACTCTTGTGTTCTTCCTCATTTTTTTATTAGTTCTCCAAGTAGGAATTTCACACAATGTGTTTTTATCATATTTACCCCCCTTCCCAAGTCCTCCCAGATCCAACCCCTAGTGGATCTGCCTACCCAATTCTCTTGTTTTCTTTTTATTTTGTTAACTCATAGAGTCCCAACTGTGCTGCCCATACTTTCATGGATGTGTGTTCATCCAATAGAACTTGGTATACTCACTGGGAGCCACATCTTAAAAAAAAAACTGACTCTCCTCCCAGAAGTTATCAGTTGCTTATAGCTCCTCAGCTAGGAGTGGGACTTCATGCCCACGCCCCCTTTTAGTGCAGCGTGTTCTTGTGTGTCTTGAGGTTGTTCAGGACTTGTGCATGGCAAGTGGATATGAGCTCACATAACATCACAACTGCTATGAGTTCATCTGTGAAACTGCCCTTCTGTGACAAAAACAAGCAAAAAAACAAAAACAAAACACTCTTTCCTTATAAGCATCCCCTGCCTATCCTCTTACTATCTCTCTTCTCCCTCTTTTGCAATGGTCCCTGAGCCTTGAAAGGAGAGGATATGATATAGATGGCCCATTTATGGCTGAGCACCCCACAGTCTTTAAATTGTTTTGTATTTTTACCTGTTGTGGGTGTCTGTGTTAATCACCATCAACTATAAATTGAAGCTTCACTGATGAAGCTTGAGACATGCATTCGTCTATGGGTATAATGATAAGTCATTAGGAGTTGGTTTAATACTATATCCATTTAGCAGAATTATAGTGGTAGGTTTCCCACTAGGGCCTATCACATGCCTAGCCACAAGTTCTTGGTTCTGATAATGTGGCAGGTATGGTTTCATATTGGGGGAGGGAGCTTTACATCCATTCAGAATGTGGCTGGTTACTTCCACAATGTTCCTGTCACTATGGCACCAGTAAGTTGTCAGGGCAGTCATTATTGCAGCTCTCAGAGCTCACAGCTATATATGGTAGAAGATTAATTTTCTCCTCTGGTATTGTGGATAGAACTTTTCAGGACCATGAAAGCTAGCCAGTAAGGATGATGCTTCCAGGTCAGTACTAGTATGATCTTCTCATGTTCTAAGATTTAGGTGTGTGTCATCTTTAGAATAGGGTCTTACCTTCAAATTTTGTACCTATTGTTACAATGGCCTGCAATATTTAGGGGTGTCTTATGTGAGCTGAAATCGAAGGGCAGCCATTCTAGTGTCTCTGAAAACCCACAGAACTCAATGTATTTCAAGAATATTTGCATCCACCAAATTTAATGCTCTAAAAAATCTTGAGTTCATTTTTTCTATCATTATCATCTAGCACAAATCATAATAAGTGTCTAACATTGTTCCAGGAATCTACTCACATGTCAGTGTGCTAAAAATTTGAACTAGTGGAGAGGTAATACAATGGGATATTAGTGCCAGTGTAAATGTCTTTATATTCTCCAAACAAGAGACATAGACACAAGTTAAAATCCACTTTGAATTTTAGAAAATATCTTAGAAGAGGAGTGTAGGTAAGCTCAAGGGAGATCAATAGGACTTAAATGATAAACTATTTCAAACAAGAAATAAAATAGCAGATCTTAGGTACTCACTCATATTTAGCATTTGATGATAATATTCCCATAAAAATCATTAGAATTAACAGTGAAAGCACTGAATATGATAAGAGGAGTGACAAGGCAGATAATTTTATCAGCTAACAAAATGGTATATTTGATCTATAACCATTATAATTTGGGTTTGAAGATATAGATTAATAATAAGTGAAGTGTGGTACTTTTAGTTATAAATAACACATTGCTAGGAAATATTTTCCTGAAGTCAGGGGTGCAATTAAGTTATTGACAGAGGATCATTATAAGCATACCTACCACCTTCATGTATTTGCCTGACTTTGGTTATATCCTTGCAAAGGACATAGACATTCAAAATTATCATCTGCAGCCATACAACCCTGACCTCCATGATCTCTTCTGATCTCGGAAGCTAAGAAGGGTGGAACTTGATTAGTACTTAGATGGGAGACTTTCAAAATTGTATCACATCTAAATAGCAATCCTGGGTGCTCTACTATGGAAAAATCATGTATAAACATAACATGCACAGTATAGTGTTTGAGTAATTTGTTGTAGAAATAACTGCCTCTTAAAAATTAAATTAGGAAGTGCCCAATCTATTTACTTACAGTTAATTCCTAATCTCAATAGCTTTTCAGTTGGAATTTCATGGGATCAAAATAAGTGGTTTCATGTAGTAGCATTTCAAAAATTAAATTGATACTATTAAGATGAAGTGTCCTTTGTAGACTACTTTCTAAATATGGCCCAATTATTTCTCACTAGTCAGATGCAGTCATAGATGTCAGACTGCCCTGCCTAAAGTAAATCACTATTTAAAACAACACATTGAAAAAGTGGTTATGAATGTTTTCTTTCTACCATCCTTTATTGGAGTTATGATTCACACACCATAAAGTTCAACTATGTTGATTATACAACTCAGTGGTTTTTTAGTACATTTACAAAATTGTACAAACATCACCAGCCTCAGGCAATAGACAATCACATTTCAGTCCATGAAGATTTACCTAAACAATTTCTATAAATGAAATTATACAGGTTTAGTGTGTATCTGGCTTCATTCAGTTATCATCAGGTTTGTGGCCACATTGTATATTTCTTTTTATTTCCTTTTCTTTAAAAAAAAATTAAGAGTTTCTTTATTTCTGTGACATGAGTAATTGAATTATTGATAATTTGATGAGTCATTTGTTTAGTTTTGTTTGTCTTTTATTATGTTTCAGTCTGTTTAATTGAAATAGAACTTCTCCCCTCTTTTCTCCTTTCGGCCCTCCCCATCACCTTCCCTGGACCCACTACCTTACCATTATCATTTCATCCACTGATGAGCATTTGATGATTTCTGTGTTCAGGCTATTATGGTTACTGATAATATAAACATCTGTGTGTAAGTCTTTGTGAAGATACAGATTTTCATTCTCCTAGAGTACATATATTGAAATGAAATGATCAAGTTATATGATAAATGATGTTTTTTAAAGTCAGTTAAGTTTCAGCAAAATTCATCTTATTTATTCTAATTTTTTTTGGCCAGAATTAAGTCACCATTTTCATCCTGTAAGTTTTATGTTTAGTCTACATTTCTAATGGACAAGATAATATTAAAACTTTTATTGCGAGGGATGCTTTGGAGTAGTCAGAGGAAGGTCGACAAGACATAAACCCAAGTATCACTTGAAAGCCACATCAGCTGGCAAAAGGCAGATTAAAGAAATAGATTTGAAGACTAGAGATGTAATTTAACTGGTAGAGTGTTTTTCTAGTAAGCACAAGGCCCTAAGCTTGATCTCCCAAATACACACACACACACACACACACACACACACACACACACACACGTGGTAGTGGTACAGCCAGGAGGTGGAGAATCATAAATTAAGGTGAGTCTGAGGCTAGCCTCGGCTACATGAGTTTTAAATTAAAATAAAGCAACACACACACACACACACACACACACACACACACACACACACACACACACGAGGGGGAAGGAGGGATGAGGGAGAGCGAGGAGGGGAATAGTTTTGGTTTCTAACTTTAATCCCCATGATTTATTATTCTTCATTTTCAATTATACAGTTCCTTATTCTTTTGAGGCCCCAAGAGTTTACATAATTTGTAGGAATTGAAAACAGTATTCGTATGAAGAAGGTAGAGTTATGAAAATGAGTGAGTAAGCGGAAAGATAAAAGAAGAAATTGAGTCTGATGACATCTACTCAGGGTACATTTTAAATGTAAGAATATGGAAATGCTTATTCCCTAGTTTCCACTTGAATGCTTTGGAATAGCATACTGAAGTTTCCCTGGGGAACAGCCTACCTCTGCCCATTAATGTGGTTGCCTAGTTAGCTCACCAGTGGTATTTTAGTAAGTTGTCTAAGAACTTGGCCGCTCCTGACTTTGGCTGCAGAATCTCCACAAGTTAAAATTTGGGTTCCTAGTGACACCATCTTATGTGCTCATGTTCTGAACCTATTAATAGCTCACCACACACTTGTAAGAAAATACACCAGACTCTGTATTGGAAGTACACGATTAAGTGTCTGCCTGATCCTTCTCTCATTTCTTCCCATGAACTCTTCCTCTAGCAGAAACATATCAGGTGTGGACAACCCCTCCTGCTCCTATCACCCTAGGAATTTTGAAAATACAAATGTAAAAAGAGACAAAAGAATCCTCATGATGCAATGTGGTTAGAACCATAATAACAACATGGGCTTTTGAAAGTACATTAGAGTTTACACACAAAAAAATATGCTTTATAGGAAACATATAACCTCAAAGAGATGCTTGTGTACTAAGTCAACTTTTTGGAAACTAAATTATATTTTAAGAACTCTATAAGATGTTGCTATGAAAAGGAAATCTCTTTCTCTTTTTTTTTAAATAAATACTTCATATTGATACTTCTTTGGATATTTACCTCTCAAAAATTTAGAATATTCTTCAAATTATAAACTTTGAAAGGAGTAGAACATTTAAATATATTAAACATAAACCATTGTGAGTCAAGACAGTGGTAGATAATAAACTACATTATAAATATTTTCAGGGAGCCAGGTAAATACAGATTCTTCCACCTATCATGCTTTGCTGTAAAGATACCATGGCCAAGACAACCCAAAAGGAAGCGTTTAATTTGGGGCTTGCTTACAGTCTCAGAGGGTTAGTCCATTATCAAGACAGGAAGCAGACAGGCATGGTGCTGGAGCAGTAGCTGAGAGCCTTTACCTTGTGATCTGCAGGAAGCAGGCAGGTAGGGGGTTGGGGGTACACCTGTCATGGGCTTTTGAAACATCAAAGCTCATCAGCAGAGACATGCCTATTCCAACAAGGCCATATCTCATAATCCTTCCAAACAGTTCATCAACTGGGAACTAAGAATGCAAACCTATGAGCCTAAGAGGAGCATTCTCATTCAAACCACCATAGGAAGTATGCAGCAAGTAATGCCTTCACTGTTTCCCTTATAAACACGATTAAAGAAAACTGAGGAAATAGGCTGATGCTGTTTTTATTTGTCTTGCTTTTAAAGAAAGCAAAATCAGGAGATTCAGAGATAGTAATGAACATTTGTGTGTATCATACTTATACTTGTCATACAATATAGCCAATTTTCACAGACATCCACCAAGACACATGCTGTCAGTTTTACAGATAGGAATTCAAGGACTTCAGGAGATTAAATATGTCTCTCAAGTGAAGGATATGCTAATATCTAGGATGAAAGCTAAATCTGTACTTATGTGTTTATAGACATGTATTTTTATTCATGGGGGTTCAAGAAACAATGAGGTACAATCTTCAAGGTGCAAGTCTGGACCTAGAGGGCTTCAGCCTCAGAGACTAAACTGAGCTCTGACTAGCTGCCTTCTCAACTGCTTCTTCTCTGCATGTCTGCTTCTTCAATCTCCTACTTCTTATTCTCTTGCTTCTCACTCTGAACTCTGCCTTCTCTTTCTGCTACTCTTTGCTTCTAATCTCTGCTTCCCCTCTTCGTTTCTCCTCTCTGCTTTTCCTGACTGCTTCTTGTCAGCTTCCATCTCTGCTTATATCTGCTCCTTGCTCTCTGCTTCTCCTCTCTACTTCTCATCCATTTCTACTGACTACTTCTTTTATATCCCAAGAGTTTGGTTTAAAGATGAGTGCCACCACTGCCTTCTGAGTTGGGTTTAAAGGAATGTGCTACCCTTGCCTTCTGAGTTGGGTTTGAAGGTGTGTGATAAGTTGCCTTCAGATACAAAAAGTATTATTTTGCATTGATGACGAGAATCCTATAATTCATTTCCCAAATGCCAAGCCAGTCAATCTTACTGACATTAGGCAAAGGTCAGACTCAGAGACATGGGACATTCCTCATGTTAGTAGTTGAGGAAGAACCTCATTTAGCATTAGTACAAACAGAGGACAGGATTAGTCTGACTAACATTCTTTCTACCCTAGAGCAGCCATGCTGTGAGATCAGAGATCAAATGTCTATCACACAGACCCTTGACATGATCCTTTCCCAGAGCAGCCATGCTTCTAGATTAAGAACCAAGTATTCCTCTACATGTTTCAGTTTCATGATGTGATTATAAACACAATAATGACAGAGGCTTGCAGAAAACATTCAAAGATATGCTTATGTGCTAAGTCTACTGTTTTAAGAGCTATGAAATGTTGCTATGTAAAGGAAAGAGTTCATATTATTTTATCCAATGTTATGCAGAAATTGACAAGGAGTAGATATGCACATAGTAATATATATGTTGGAAATATAATCTATCTTTCTCCTCCTTTCTGTTTCTCTTGTGTTAGTGTGCTTAATATTTTAAAACAAGAAAATTTCACACAGCAGAGACTTTTACTTGAAGACATGCCAGATATTGTTAAATATCTTTAGCACTTCGTTTTACAAAGAGATTCATCACTGTCATCATGTGCAATATTCAAGATGTGTGTAAGATACATGAGTGTGGATAGGTATGTCACAGTGCATGTTGTCAGAGGACAGCTTGTGGAGTCATTTCACTCCTTTCATCTTTACCTGGGTCTTGAAGATCATACTCTGGTCACCTGATTGTCAAGCTTATATCCTAGAATAGAAAGTGCCTTTACTCATTGAGCCATTTCACTGGTTCTGTGATTTGTTCTCTTCTAAAAGCAAAAAAACTTAGTACTTCCTACTTCTGCTTGCATGTTTCAAAACCTGCTTGGGTGGAAAACTCTGGCATCATAGAATCAGTGTTTCTATTTCCACAGTCTGCAAAGTACTCTCACTATCTTGAGATGGACAACCTTGACAGTGGCAACAACTATAAACACCAGCGACTCTGTTTTAATCCATTGACTTTATTGCTGAGTTTTGGATTCTATTTGTAAGTTATTGCAATAGATTCCACAGTACCCTGTGAGGATAGTGTGGTGTTTAGGGTGTCGAATAATTGGCCCAAGATTCAATGGACTCAAACTCAGGTCTGGCCTATCTCAAGGCTATTGCTGTATATTCAGAGACATGGTTTTGAAGACTAGGTTCCATTAAACTATAGAGCTGTAAAGCATTATCTACACTTAGTTTCTAGGATAAGATGAGTTATAAGGGGTCTTATGAAGGTAAATTCCACTTTTACCACTTCTACTTTCATGTGGTAACCTCAGTTCTTTTCTGTTGTATTAATTACACTTTTTTTTCATTTAATATTTGATTTTTCCTGATGTCCAAGTTGAATACCGATGTCTAGAAAATACAGAGTTTTCACTGTCATGATGAGATGGTTTAAAGAGCAATTAGAATGCATACATAGGCACACAAGCATAGGTATTGGTAAGTATAGTTTGATCTCTCAAAACACACACATATATAAATGAATCCGGTCTCAGTGGTATGCGGCATTGGACAAAAGACAATAGTAAAAAAGAGCAGTCATTGGAGAGGAAGGAAGCAAATGAGGGCTCTGTTTGTGTGTCCACACTCTCAGTTTGGGAGAAGTTCTAAGCTGCTATACAGGGAGGGAGCATAAAGTACCTCCCAGCACTACTAAAGAAACAGGATTTAGATTTTAGAAATATTTAAGAAACTAGAATTCCAGAACTAAGTTTATGGAAGTGAACGGTGCAGGTCTGAGCAGCTGGTGCGACTTCTGCTGCATCTGCAGCATCTGCAGGTTTGTAGAACATCCCAATCTGCCAATTCACAATCAGTGTGATTTTCTGTGTACACAGTCCACAGTTCTTACACAATGCTGTATTCTGCACTGCCCAAGCAATGCTGCTAAGCATATGATAATTAAACCACAGCAAGGAATCTGCCTATTCTGACAGAATTATCTTCAATAAGAGCAAGAAACATGAGAATATTTTAAATTATTTAAGCATATTCACATATTTTAAAATGAATAATATAGTTTTAAAAACCGTACAGGTTAGGGAAGAAGTTGTAAAGGATATTAGGAAAGAGTAGGGACTGAATGAAAATGAAGTACAACCCACAGTTTGTGGAAGGGAGCTAAAACATTAATAGAAAATGTAAAGTGATCAGCATAACAAAAGGCAAAATCACATCAATGGCCTTACACTTACACTTAAAGATGGTAGGAAGGAGGTTGAATAAAACAAAATGTAAACAGGAGTAAAAAACAAAGCAACAAAATCAAGTAAATGAATGCTACAGGAGTAATGAAGAAAACCCAGTTAAATGTTGATTCTTTGAAAAAAATCAGTATAACTCAAGAGGTTGCTATCCCTAAAGAAAAGAATTTATACAAATGTCCAGTCTGAGGTTACAGTGGAGGCATTATAGATGTGAAGGAAAGGAAAGGGCAGCAAGAGACCCTAGTGAGAACAACCTAGCAGTAACAATCCATAGCAGTTTCCAACTTTACTACACTGCTCCTCCAACCTCCTTTCTCACAAATGAACCTGGGGAGTGTCCTCCACAGCTGCCTGTCCTGATCCTGTGGCTTGTGGGCATTCTGGTGGAAAAGTAAGCCCACTCTCTCCCCAAACCTGGAGCTCACAGTGAATTTCAGTGACATGATCTCAAGAAATCTTTACATATTTTCTTACATATCTTTCTGAGATTTGGGGAATTATTTATTGCAAAATGTTAAAATAAGCTAAAAGTAAGTATATAAAGAGAATCTCAATTTGAAAACTATCCCAAGTTGCTTCATGCAGCTGTCTGCTGCTGTTTCCTGAAGAGTTACTCACAAGACCCCTGAGTAATCCACAGCATAAGGTACCTGACATCTCAGGGGATTCCTGTAGCCCTTGGTCTGTAGTCCTTGAGTTTCAAGGTTTGAATAGAGTTCTGTTGGAGTTTGAGATAGGGAGAAAGAAGAATGGGCCTCCTTTCCTTGTTGCTCTGAATAGAGGGCATATCCACATGTCTAGGGTTAAAGCACTAGAATTAATAATTACAAGTCAGTTATTTGAATTAGCAATCTAGTACTGTTCATTGGGTTGTACCCCTTCTTACCAAGTCTGGGGTGAATGCTCTGAGCGCTTGTGTTACAGCAGAGCTGACAGTAAGGAAGAATTGTAGTGATTGAGGACCTATCTGCAGGCTCCCCTGAACCCCCAGTGCCACCATCACTCTGCCACCATCTCCTAGATAATGTTTCCCACTTACATTTCTGGAGATCTCCTCATCTCCATGCACCATGTGCCATGCACATTTTTCTTCAACTGTTTTTATTGAGATTTTTCTAAGTTTTAAGGGACCCCATTCTTATGATAATTTTAACACGTAGAGTCATGAATAAATAAAATTCACTGTCTTTGTGTAATTATAATTTTGTGACTATAGTATAAATGGCCTTACAAATTATCTGTCTTCTATAGCTTCTTTTTATTGACTTCTTGTGGTCTTTTGTGGGAGCATGGGATCTCCCAGAAGGTGAGTGGTGACCGAGTCACTAATCCAAGAAACTCAGACTCCAGAGATCATGCCTCATGGTGCAAATCTACTTTATTATGAAAGGAGCAGGGCTTTTATGGGGGAAGCAGGACACTGCATAAGGGACAGGTCCAATTGCCATGGTCCATGCTTACCAGACACTTCAATCAGCCCACCTAAAGCTTACTATAGCACGGGGAATGGACAAGGTTGAGAAAGGTCCAATCATCTTTAGGCTTGTATATTTAATCTCTTAGCCTCTCTGTTTCACTGATGTTTGTGAACAAGGTTTCTGTAAAGCTGGAGAAAGCAGTCACTGCTCTGCAGGCTTTCACATCTGGGGCTCAATCGATGAGCCCGGTTCCGCCATTTTAAAGGGCCATGGGATGTGCCACAAGCCGAGGTACTCGCTTTAATGGAGGTGCTGATGCCTGCAATTCTCTCGTCATCTGTCATCAGGATCCCTTTACCACCAACAACTTGTGAACTTCGGCCCTAATCTTTGACTATCTGTATTTACTCTTTTGTCAAGACATTATTTTATGCCTTTTGTTCACATCCACGTTTAAAAATAGCTATATTGGAATGCATAATATGAAAGCATAATTTATTTAGATCACCAGGGTCAGGTTTTGGCTGAGAGCAAGAGCTTCACTTCTCATTAGCTTTATTACTTTCAATGAGATGTTCAATCTCTCTGAGACTTCTAAATTGATATTTAAAATAAGGGAAGTATTTTCTAATTATATAGCTGTAGAGGACATTCGATAAATCATATTGGTTCAGGACAGGTTTGTTGACCTCACTACAAAGGCGTGTGGGTGGGGTGAAGGTTATAATGTGTTGTCCTGTGACTGTAGGATATTGAAAAGCATCTGGGCTGTGCACATAGATGCCCAGGACAGTCAAAACATATCCAGATATCCAGATGTTTCCAGTTTATCCCATTTCTTCTAGCTTGGTGTGTGTGTGTGTGTGTGTGTGTGTGTGTGTGTACATGCATGTACAGTTTTATGCATTTGAGAATCACTGCTCTGGAGAAGGGTGTGGGGTGTGGCATCATGCCTGCTAGATGAAGCTGGACACATGAACGACAAAACTATCTCCGATGCTCTTCACGGATAATAGCTGATGACTCTGGCTGCATTTGTTCATGCCATGGCATTGACCCTGAAGAAAGACTTTTATGTTGCTAGGGTTTTTGTTCAGAGTCATTATGCACTGTTGCAAACGACATTCGTTCTGTAATACACAACTTTACCTAGAATTTTGCACATCTCTGTGACACCTGTTTCTGGAAATGGTGTGTTTGAGGGATTAGGGAACTGGCAATAGGGAACAGGCAAACAGGCTGGCAATAACAAAATGGTGTATTCTGTCAAATCACTTTCTAAAGATGCCAGGTCAACTTACACTGTCACCAGTTGCGCCGGGGTTCACCTTCTACATGTCATTGGCCGCTGTGGATGTTAGCACTGTTTTTATGGTCAACATTCTTGATGAATCTTAACTGTTTCTTAGCAACAGCTTTCATGTCTTCTGTGCATTGCATGCTCACAATCTTTGTGCATTTCATCATTTGTCTTTTAATCATTCTATGAATGTATGGTTCTCTAACTGTAAAAATTTATAGCTATATGAAAAAGCACAGGTTAATTCAGCAACACAGATTTCATGAATGTTTTATTTCACCATTTTTGCTTAAGACCTTTATTTTCAAATATATGCATCACGTTGAAGCTCTCTTGGTACCCGTGGCAGCTAATTGCTTCCCCAAGTCTCCAGATGTAACCACTATTCTCAACATTGTAAACATATTTCCATTCATATTTTTATAATTTAGTTATGTATGTGCATCCATAAAAATCATAATATTGTTTTGTGTTATTTTTTTAAAAAAATGCATAACTGGAATTGTCCTGTAGAAGTTCTTTCTAGAACTTTCCCTTTTCAAGTCAGAGCATACAGCACCCATTAAAACTGACAACACCCCTCCCAATTCTAAAGCAGCAGCAAATGTCATTGTTGTATTCATCATAGTTTCCCCTGGTTCTTCTAATTTCCTCTACTCAGTTGTCCATTGGTTCCACCTACCGTTTCATCTCAATGCATGTGCAATTTGACTGAATGTGTTTTCCATGATATAATGACACAAATAGAACAGCAAATTTAGAGGTGGCCTAGACAAAATAGATTCATCCTTAGAGAAGCATATTGCTTAGCCATTTCTTATTCATTCCTAATGAATTTAAAGATTCTTTGTCTCTCTTAAACACAGTGTTGGGAGCTACTAAGACATAGAGAAAGTCTGAATTTGGGCTGAAAATCCAAGCTTAATTTTTAATGTATAAAGTGCTATTTATTGTATCAACAATATGATTAAAAAGGTTACCATTTTAAATTTCCGTAACTTAATAAAATAGTCTTAAGAGTCTCTGTAGCAATTACATGAAAGCATTTGTATAGACTTTGTGGTATTTGGGTTCTGTTTCTAAGTTTGCCAAAAGTATGCTTTATAGTAAATACGTCATCAATAATGATAATAACATGACAAATCCGGCATGTTGTATCTATCACATCTTGCGCGGTATAGTGATCCACTCATCAATGGTTAATATTTCTCTTCATGAATCACAATACATACCAAACAGGTGCTTTGTACATGCATTACAAAATATACATCATCATGTATATATATATGTGTATGCCCATCAATGCAGCTGGGCTTATCTGTGTGTGTTTCTGTCTATGAAATGACGAATGCTTCTTCTGTACTTCCTTGGTGTTCTCATGCTGAGGTCCAACTAGCATAGTGCTTTCTACGTGCACTTTGCTGTTGAAACAATTATTTTGTCACTAGTAGAGGTCTGGGATATTATTAATTTAGAGTATAATTCAGTAAAGCATGTGACTTCAGTTCTAAATTAATTCAGTCTCCAGCAGAATGCATTAGTGGGATTAGCCATTTGTATGCATTGTTCTGCTAATTGCTGAATTAAACCTGAATGGAGTTATACCCACATATGGAGTCGAATTCTATATGAGGGATGCGCTGAAAAAATAATAAGTTACAAAAAAGTTTCTAGGCTGAAAGAAAGCATGAGGCCATGTTTGAACTCTGTGTTGTGCTTAGTGTGATTTCAGCTTTTTTTGAAATTTCCTTCAATGATCATCACAACAAGGGAAACACACTAGGCTTTTAGAGTGAAGTGAAAATCTATTTTAGAGATGAAGTACTCCGGCAGGACTTTGTAGGTTACAGTACGGTGGTGATTTGTTTCTTGCAGAGATTTGTAGTTGTACAATGACATGTATTGGAGAGGTGACTAGAAAGTGTGAGGCGGGAAAGGGTTACACTGGTCTCACTGTTAGCTCTGTCTTTGTGCTAAGGCACCCACACATGCTCACCCCGTCAAGTCACAGCCCACATCCTCGGTTACAGCTCAGACTCATTTGGCCTAGATAAGTTTTTAAATGAATGAATGGTGGCAAAGGGAATCAAACCAGAGTGTAGAATAGATTTTAAAGTGACATCCGTGTTCAGTAAATGGTGACACCCAGGCCTGCAGTGCCACAGCGGAGCCTATTTTGGAGAGCTTGTTAAGAAAAGTGTTATTTAAAGATTTGATTGATAAAACTCGTGACAATTCCTCTGGTAAATATCATTTTCTTCTGCAGAGGAGTGGGGAGGGGTCATGTCATAGAAATAAGAGGAAAGTTTGCCTATTGAGATTGCTTTACAGACTAACCTGTGCATTTCTCAGGCAGCCATGGTGAAAGGTCGTGTTACTCCCATACCAACAGTGAGAAAATCAAGGACCAGTGAGGTTCTGTCAGGTACCGACCATCTCAGAGGTCCCAGGTGATGGACCCAACAACCTATCCTCCAGTTCTATTAAACCCACTGTCCTTTTATTCTTAAGATTTATTCTTGTTAAATAGGATTGTGATCAAAATGTATTTTTTAAACAAGAAAACACAATTTGAAAAAAAAATACTTCGTTTAGAGAGAGCACATTAAGGGGCCAGAGAGGTGGCTCTGTGGTTCAGAGCACTGGATACTCTCCCAGAGGAACCTAGTTTAGTTCCCAGCACCCAGGTTGGGCCGCTTACAACATTCTGTGTATTAGTTACTTTTCTGTTGCTGTGGTAAAACACCACCATCAAGGCAACTTACACAGTAAGAAAAGTTTGCTTTGACTTATGATGTCAGAGGGATAAAAGGAGGTTGTCATGGTGAGGAGCCATGGCAGCATGCAGCAGGCATGGTGGCAGAAGCAGCAAGCCAGGAGCTCACATACGGAACTGCAAGGCCAGAGCTCTCAGACCCTGCTCTACTCATACACTTCCTTCACCAAGACTGTGTGTCTCACACAGCACCACCAACTGGGGACAAAGTATTCAAATACCGGAGTCTGTGGGAGACATTTCTTCTCATTTAACCACTTCAGCCTGTAGCTCCTTCAGCACGAGAGCATCTGACACCCTTTCCTGGCTTCCATGAAGCAATATTTTGTGGAAATAAAGCTCTTTATAAAAAAAGATACTGTAAGAAGAAAAATAGACTTAATCACTTCCATAGGTCAGATAGGTCAGAGCAAACAAGCTTATTTTGGGGGCAGTCTTGGCTTCTTCCATAAAAAGAATTATATATAGGGAGAGCACCTGAGTTTAAGTTCCTAGTCTCATTTTCTTTACTAGAAAATCCAGTAGAAATAGAGTAGTTTTTTTCATCATTTGTAAATTTATAATATGTTTGTGAAATTAAATGATTAAAAAGACAAAAGTTATTTCAGTGAAGCATCATTTTTAAACTTTGTCAATTGACACCTGTTAAATATTTTTGAGGCTAAGTGAATCTCGAGCATTAATTTATGGTGTTACAATTGATAATGTACCCACACACAGTTTATATATGCATTAATTTGTTTGAACAGATCTTAGAACAAACATACAAAACTAATTGTAGACCTTGGTTCAGGGAAGATGACAGTTTATTATTTTTTTCTAATTAAATCACTGGTTCTTAGCTCGGAGTCCTAGAGCCATACAGAGTTTTGGCCTCTTTACAATCTACTCTTAATCCTTGAACTGGAAGACTTCAGCCTTCATACAATCTATAACATCTAACTGCTAGCTTGAACCCAGAAGGCTTCAGCCTTAGCCTTCCAAGGCCCACTGCTGACCGAGCCACTCTAACTAGCTCTTTCTGCATCTTACTTTTCTGGTTTAACTGATTCTTCAGCCTGCATCTCCACAGACTCTTCAGTCTGCTTATAAACTGACTTTTCAGCTGACTCTTCTTACTGACCCTTCAACTGATTCACTCTGTCTGACTCTGCAACCGACTCTGTTAAAGTGAATGACTCTAACTCCTATGTAACTCTCTTTTACTGAACTGAGAGCCTGCCTTTTCTTGTGAGAGTTGGGCATGTCCTTACTCTGCCATCACTTCCTGTGATCAGTCTCTTTGTCTGCCATCCACTCTTACTCATCTCAGAAGCTATTCCTGTGTGACACTGACTCCTTCTGAGTTCTGCTTCCTGTGTCTGCATCCACTGGTTTTTCTAGGGATTAAAGGAGTGGATCACCATTGCTTTCTGAATACTGGGTTAAAGGTGTTTCTACATTCCATACAGACCACACAGGCCTCTGAATGTAGCTCCTCGAATGTAGCTCCTAGCTTCCACACAGGGCTATATTTCTACAACTAATTACCTCCTAAATCCCTGGAAATGTCTGTTGGTTGACTGAACAGTTGAATGAAGTTCTTCAGAAGCCCTAAATTCTTACCAAAACTGTGATATCCTTCAAATTCGTGCCCCTATCATTCATCTCCTCAACTCCTTTCATGTTTTCAGTATTAAAATGTCATTCATGTACATATCTTTAGAAATGAAGCTAATTCCTATGTTGTTTCTAGGAATCATTTCAGCTATACTTCATGCAAAGCCATTTAATCAACATCAACCCCGTGAGATATGAAGAAATACTGAGTACATGCCACCGAAGTGTAGGGAGGTCAGGTAGTTCCTAATTTTCCAAGAAATTAATGTTTTCTCCAGATGTTTCATCTCCTTAAACACTGAATTGCTCTTAAGTAAATATGTTTCATGAACACCCCATTAAATCGCTACACGTATAGGTCACTCAAACTATTTTCAATTAGTTTTTAATTTTAAGAAATAATTTCTCCTGTGCATCTTGTGTTCTCTTGTGCATTTATGTATTGCTTTTTAGTGGAGCTGCTGGACACCGGAATATACACACTTTCTTAAGATTTAATGCAGCACTGACCCTAAACATATTTATAGTTCTTACCAGTTCCACTGGTAGCAGCATCACTCCAGAGGACCTTACTCAGATAACAGTAATTAATTTTCTGCATTAACGTTTTATTTCCCGAGGAAATGAGTGTGAACTGGAATCTGCTTGTTTATTTGCTTATTGGTCAGGTTGATGATTTTTTTTTTTTATGTCATCAATCATTATGGTTTCTTTTGTGTGGATTTCCTATCATGCAAATGGAGACTCTCCTACTATTGCCTTTACAACAGAATTACTTATTTTTAATATGGTCATTGTATATGTTACAGATATTTTTTTCCCTCTTAACAAGTTGTTTATGTTTTGTTATTATATTAAATACAGCACTATGTACTTAAGATGGGTGTGCATATGCTTATGGAATTTTAATATCTGGGATCAATTAGATCAAATGGATGAGAAGAATAAATTTTAGATAAAGAAAGGGACGTGGGAATGAGTGTAGCTGCCAAAGAGATCTTCAAAGTTACTGAAAGCTTCTGAAAACTATTTTGTCAATGAGTACTTGAAGGTTCATTCCTTTTTTTTTTTAAATAGAAACTATTGCATAAGAAGATGTTAAAAGAGTCAATTCATTTATAGTCTTACTCCCTACAGCCATCATTTCAAAGTTGCTATAATGTTTTTAATTACCCATCTGTTATGATTATTCTGAATTGTTTTTGAAGGTCAAAGACTACATACAACTTTTATTATTTTAAATAAATTTAGTATATCACATGGACTTAATAATTTGGCAACAGAAAGTACAGCCAAGGCAGGTGTGGATGGTACATGCCATGTGTCTTTTCTGGAAGTGCTATTATTTACCTTATTTACTTGATGATGGACTTTGGGTTGACTTCTGCTTATTCATAATCTATAATTTTGAAAAATTAATACGTGGTTACTGCTTTGTCATCCTTGTTGAAGAAGATCTTTGTAATCTAATTTAGCCATCATATTTCATGAATATATTGTCCATTAACATTGAATGAAATAAAAAAAGCAAGGCCAACTTTGCTAACATGATTTCATATGATTTCTCAAAGGGCATTTATTTGTGGGGTCACCAGTGACATTTGAGACACCAGTTAATTTTACATACAAAAACTACACGTTATTTTTATTTTTTATTGCTTTTTGAAATAATGAAATTGTACCTGATTTTTGGAATTTTCATTTTATTTACTATCCAAGAGGGATTCCACACCTATTTCACTGTTTCTCTCCTTTGCAAATTGTACATATAATTTACTTTCCCAGCTGTTAGGGCCGTAGTGACCCTCTCTCCCAAGAACTGACTGTGATGTAATCACTTTGACAACAAATGTTTTCTCAATGGAGTTTATGTTATTAGTTGAACCTCAAGTTTGTTTTAGTTTAAGAGCTTGGAATCACCTTTTCTTTGAACAATGATTTTTTTTATAGTTATATATTTAAGATTTTAATCATTCCTAATGATAATATTTAGATAGAATTGCAACTATTTATTTATTTATCCATCATCCATCCTTCTGTCTGTCTGTCTGTCTGTCTATCTACCTACTTATTTATTTTTTCAGTGTGTGTGTGTGTGTGTGTGTGTGTGTTTGCTTGTGGAGTCCATAAGAAAACTTTGTATCTCTTTGTTCAGGTGCCATCCTTGTTCTCCTTCCTTCCTTCCTCCCTCCCTTCCTCCTTTCCTTCCTTTCTTTTTTGAGTCAGGATAGAGTACCCTGTGATCACTTGACTCTACCTCCTCAGGGCTGAGATTGCGAGTGTTCATCATCATGCCCAGCTTTTAACAAAGGGTCTGAGGCTAGACCTCTGGTCCTTGTGCTTACAAAACAAACACTTTACCAACTGAAGTATCTCCCAACCCCAAATCTAAATATTTAAATGAAGATTTAATGTCAATCAGGAGAGAGATGTATGGAAGCATCTTGATACTGTCTGTTCAATAATTTCAATTAATAGTAGATAAGAGATTGATGATTCTTTGGATTTGTTTATTTATTTTAGTTGCTGAAGATTGAACTCAGGGACTCACATGTGCTAGGCAACAGTCTACCATAAGGCTGAGCCATACTCTCAGCCTTTATATCATTCTCATTCAGTTTAGAAATGTGAAAAATAATCAATAGGCATTTTTCTTCACTGAATAATAGGATCACCATCCAAAAGTCTTATGACAATGCAGAATCTACAAAAATAAAAATTCAGCAATTTTTTAAAATAAAATGTTGGATGGAAATTAATTGGCTCAACTCTTATTTTCCATTATAAGTAATTAAGATAGAAGCTACAGGTGACAATTATTATCTATTTTTCAAGCATCATATTTAAGCTCATTTTCTGTATCTTTTTGATGGATTGCTTTCAAATATTTTATTTTTCTATTATTTCATTTTCCGTTCAAACCATAAGAATGTATCTAGTTAACATTGAAGCTGCAAAATCCGAATGAGTGAGTAATGAATTTTTTTGTTGGGTATTTTCAATCTCTTTCATTCATATTGAAATTCCCTTTGGCATTAAGGAAATAAAGGATTGAATATAGGTGTGAGTAATCTTTTTGTTTAAAGTATAAGCAAATAATTGCCCTTAGTGTAGAATAGTTATTGTGCAGGATTTGTTTTCTGTTCCATCTGGACTCATAATCTAAATAGCAACTGCATGCCAGTGATTCTGAATTATGAATGTGCTGTCAGACCCCCTCTTGAACTCTAGTTCAAGAAACAAGAGAGCTTGAATATCTAGATACACAATGGACAGTCAACATAAATAATAATGGTTAATCAAACTTACATTCTGTACTTAATTGGTTCCCTTCTTCTCTATTTTTCTAAATGTTAATGTTCAGCTGTCTAGGTCTATCTGACATGGTCCAAAATCATACTGTGATTCTTATGTAGTGTTTTTTTTTTTATAGTATATATTCAAGCACCAATACCTTAATGTTTTTTTCTAACTTCAAATTCATTCTGAATCTGTCCTTTTCACTGTTTTCAATACTGTACTGGCCCAAGCTGTTAATTTCTTGTCTGAATTGTTTTAGAAGCCTATCCTTGACTGTAGTTCTTACCTATAGAGTAACCAAAGTGAACTGTTTTTTGATAAGTCCAAACATGTTCCTTGCAACATTTATAATTCCAACACATAAAAGATAAAAATAAGGACTACAAAAGATCTGTATCATTTTAAGTTTACTCTGAGTAAGAAGGAAAAGAAATTCATTTCAGGAATGGTTGGAAAACTCACATCAGTTGAACCAATGCATTGTTCTATGTTTAAGCATCTAACAGATAAGAGCTGATGTTTATTAAGTATGTGAGGTATCTGTGAGAGCCTACTCTGCTGGAGAACAGCTCCAGCAAATCAGGGTTCTAAATAGGCGGGGTGGAGTCAGTGGGGACGGGGAGAATACAGACATCCTGTAGATGGGATGGGTTGATGAATGACACCTTCTTTACATGGACTAATTATAGTGCCTTGTCTTGATGCTTCCGTGTTTACAGATGTTTTACTGAAAGCATGATGTATGAGAAATGTTCTGTACGGCTTAGTCATAGCATAGGATGTCTTGGGTTGCAGAGAGTATGTCATATTTTATCGGTTATTTAGGTCTATGACCCTCATTGCTGCCTCTAAAAATCAGCGTATTGCATTAACCTTTATAGCTTCTGCAATTTGTGATGGAGAATATATAAAACAAGAGAATTAAAAAAAATAGTAGGAAGCAAAAGGCATTCAGTTATATTTGAATAAGAAACCACTCATGTGGAAAAGAACTCTGTCAGCTCGAGGTTTATCTCTCTCACACAATAAACATGCCTTTGTGATTTGTTAATGCAAGTCAGAATGGATATGGGAGAGAATTATTCAAGAATCTGAAATGGAAAAAGCCACCACTCACCTCATTTTGCTGTTATATTGCAAATGAGAAAGAGGACTTAATATCTACAAAAATAAACTTTTATTATTTGAAAATACTTCAGATTGTTTTCTTTAGAAGAAGAAAAAATTTAAAAGAATTCCTTGCTGTATGTCTTTCTGTAGTTCCTACCTCTAGCAGACTAATCGATGCATAGTCTACACTTGATAAATGAATTACTCTGTTCATTTGACCTTTAATTGACTCCTAAAAATATGTTGCAGTGCTTTTCCATTTCTCTGAGTACTGATGCTATGGTCCTAAATAGTTTGCTTCACTAATCTTGTTTCCATGGTAAAAATGAATCTACATCTTCTCTCTTGGGGTATGTAGGAGGTTGGCAGCATCTCTGTCAATTGTGAGGTCACCAGTAAGACCTGGCAGTGATGTGTGCTTCTCCAACTGCAGCTGTAGAGCCTTCTCAGTGGTCTTATTCAGCTCCACTTATAACTGGGCTGGAACTGCATGGGATGAGCATCACAAGTGCTTGTCACCATGGTGAGAAGCTCCCCGAATTGCTCTGTGACTAACCCTTAACAACTAGGTGCATCACTGAACACACCAGCTCATGAAGTGCTAGGATGGATGGGAACTTGGAAATCACCTTTTCTTGGTTGTTTATGAAATATTAAAGGTCAAGTAAACTGTGTTAATAAATCCAGACTCTCCTTCTGACTGTACAATTAAGAACACATATATTTTTCTCATTTGCCACAAAAGGAAATCACACTGTCAGTGACTTTCAGCAACTCTGGTGATGGAGGCAAAGGAATGTTTCTTAGCTTAGATTCACTGTTGATGTGAACAACAGCCCCAGCACATGTGTTTGATCATCCTGCATAGAACTTCTGATTTTTTATCCTTACCCATGTACGTTAGATAGGGACAACAGCTTCCTCAGACTAACTGAAGCAGGGCTTATAGAGAACTTTTTATTTGGGGCATGAGCCTAGCCTTTAACAGCTGAGCCATCTCTTCAGCCCATGACAGAATACACACACACACACACACACACGCACACGTCTCTCCTCTCTACTCTATCAAACTTGAATTTTCTTCCCTCTGTCTATTTCTGGCTCCCTGTCTACTTTACAATTGTAAGGTTCTGGTTTTTAAATCCTCTCTGCTCTGTCCCTACAGATCCCTTCTAGAAAGTGTCATTCATTTCTAGGGCTTGAAACTTTATGTCCCACAATTTTTCTAGCTTAAGAAACCCCTCCAGCTTTATGTCTCTACTTGACCTCTGCATGTGGAAGCCTCACAGAAATGTCAGACCTAGTAAATTGTCATCAGAAAACCATTATTCTCTACCTCCACAGTTCAGTTCATCACTAAGGTCTGGCTTTGATGTCCTAATTACAGACTCTCATCTTCCCTTCTTTCCTACTTTAAGCCAGATACTCCCAAGTCATCCTTAATCATTCTGTGACCTGTTTCCCTCCCGGTTCAGTATCAAATCACTGAAAAATTTGGGTAATTTCCCTCTGGTTTGGATGAGAGTCCAAAATAAACCTGAAATGTGTTGATTTTTCTCCACATCTTTAGCCTAGCCACGATGATCTTGCACCTGGCCTATTGGGAAAGATTTCAAGTTGCTCTGCCTCATTCAGCTTTCATCTCTATTAAGTACATTTTTCCAAAAAAAAAAAAAAAGTACAAGAATAGTTTTCTTTGGGGTTTATACCAGATTATGCTGCTCATTGTTTGCTTCCAATTACTCTTCAAGTAAAATTGAAATGTCTTACTATCTTATGGGTATTTGCTTTGTTCTCTGCTATCCTAGATATTTGGTTTCTGCTGCTGTTGGATGACTCCTATCCATGGTGTGGCTGTCACATTAGTTATTAGGTTTTAAACTAAATCCTGGCTTGTCTTTAGGTTTTCCTCACTGATTGACTTTACCCTAAGGCAGTGGTGCTCAACCTTCCTAATGCTGTGATCCTATAATAAAGTTCCTCATGCTGTGGTGACTGACCCTCTAACCATAAAATTATTTTAGTTGGTAAGTCATAACTGTAATTTTGCTACTGTTATGAATCATAATGTAAATATCTGATATGCAGATGATCTTAGTCATTTGATCCCCAAAGAAGTCATGACCTACAGGTTGAGAACTGCTGCCTTATGGTCAGCATTGGCCACTCCTTTAAGTCCTGCAGTGCCTCAGACAAGTCTCCTGCCTCTGAATCTTCCCATCGCCATCTTTTCAAGTGTGTCTGCACTTGAATACACACCTGTGATCCCTCACAGACACCTGCATATGTAACTTAGACAAATTACATGCATACGTATATAATCTTAAAAGCCTACTCTAAGCCTTTTAAAATTAAAAATATAGTTCAGTGGGTTTTCTTTAAAGCATTTTACAGAATTACAAACCTAGTACTATTACCAAATTTTAGAATATTTTCCTCCCTCGAAAGGAACCTTGTATCCATTAAAAGTTACTTCTCAGTACCATTTCTTTCCCAAGTAAAGACAATCCGCCTTACATCTTTATAGGCTGCTTTATTTAGAAGAGTTCATGAAATCAGGACCGTGCCTCGGATGGCTTTTTATGACTGCTTTCTTTCACTTAGGGTGTTTTCAGATTATTCATGTTTACACTACAGCAATACCTACTTCAACACTGCTCAATAGTATTGCATTATGTGAACACACACTTTGTGTTCTCACTCATCAGTTGATAGACATTTGTGCTAGCATGGAAATTAGATCACAAGGTTTTATGTGGAGGCAGTTTGCATTTATCATGAGTACAGACCTAAGGATAGAACTGCTAGGTCTTAAGCTAACTCCCCCAAAAACACTCTGAAGAGAAGAGCGAACGGTTTTCCAAAGCAGCATTTCAGATGCTCATCGGCAGCCTAACACTCTACCTTCCTTTTCCCTTTTATTGAAAATAGATTTTTTTCCTCGAGTATTTCCTGATTACGGTTTCCCCTCTGTCTATTTCTTTCACTCTCTCATCACCTCCCTTCCCATCCTGATTCACTCCCTACTCATTAGAAAAGGAATAGGCCATCAAGGGGATAATGATGAAAAAAATGTAATAAGATAAAACAGAAACTAACACATAGGAATTAGACAAAGCAAACAAACAGAAGGAAAAGAACCTAAGAGAAGGCTCAAGAAACAGACTCATTTGCACTCTTTGATATCCCATAAAAGAATTGCACTGAAACCGTAATCTCTACACTGTGGACCTGATGCAGCCCTGTGCAGCCCTGACCGTGCTGACTCAGTCTCTGCCAGTTCAATATGCATTGATCATACTAATTTAGAGAACCTTGTGTTCTTGATATCTTCCATCCCCTCTGGCTTTTGCACTCTTTCTGCCTCTTTTTCCCTAAGGTTCCCTGATCCCTGACATGGGAAATTTGGTGGAGACATCCTATTTAGGGTTGAGTGTTTCAAGGTTTCTCATTCTCCGCATAATATCTCTTTGTATTTTTTCCCATCTGCTGCAGGAGGAAGTTTGTCTGATGATGGTTGAGCAGGGCACTGATATATGAACACAGCAAATGTCATTTTATTAGCCAGGCAGTGGTGATGCATGCTTTTAATCTCAGCACTTGGTGGAAGGCAGAGGCAGGCAGCTCTCTGTGAGTTCCAGGCCAGCCAGGTCTACAGAGTGAGTTTCAGGACATCCAGACTAACAACAGAGAAACCCTGTTTCATAAAAAAAAGAGTCATTTTATTGTTTTATTGATACATTCTTTTAGTAGAACAGTAGAATTATTTTTACCATGGGACTCTGAGCTATGTAGTCAGTTCTTGGTCACTTACCATCTCTTTCATATGATTGGCTAGTTTTCTTTTTACCATACATCCTACCTCAAATGCTATTTCCTTTATACCCTCTCTTGTTCCTCATCACTTTGTTTCTGTAATGGTACTTTCTACAACTTGTAATTTTTAGAGTGTATCTGCCCAAATCCATGATTTATTTTCGTTTGTGCCGTTATATTAATACGTCAGATTCATGAAGATAGGAATTAATGTATTTATATCATGGAAACCCTGTGCCTTGTACGCTGCTTGCTGTATGCCAGCTTTTCAAAAAGAATACTTACAAGGATTGCTACACAGTCCTCGGGAAGATGCAGGGGAACAGAATGGAAAACTGGTTATAAATTAAGAGATTAAACTCAAATTCACCCCATTAATATGCATTTTCTTAAATTTAAAGATTCCATAGATATCCCAAATGATTTATTGAAGTAACTATAAGCAATGAGATTATAATGGAACGAATGGGTACAAGTATGTGATGATCAATCTCGTTACTTAAAATAAACCAACAGCAAATGGGATCGCTAATCACACTCATAAGAACATCTGGCATTATGGGCAACAGTTTAGGACAAGCACTTCATTTTTTTCCCCATAACTATAAACCATATCACTTCCATTTGCTTCTTCAACACAGAGGCCAGAACATAGCTACTTGTCATCAGATGTGTGTGTGTGTATGTGTGTATGTGTGTGTGTGTATGTGTGTGCGCGCTCGCCCTGTGTGTGCTGATGTTTGTATTGTACATATGTGTGCTTATGCATGTGAAGGCCAGAGGACAGTCTTGGGTGTCATTTTCCAGATGCCATCCACTTTATTTTTGAGACAATGTTTCTCAATTGCACTAGAACTCGCCAAATAATCTAATTTCCCAGGCAGGTATCCCTGGGAAAAGGATCTGCCTGTTCCTTCTCATCCCCCAACTCCACCCCAGCACTAGGATTACGACTGTGTGCCTGCCACCATGCCTGGCTTTTTCACATTGGATCTAGAAACTGAACTCAGGCAAGCACTTCACTGAGCCTTCTGAAGAGCCCCAGGAAGACAGTTTTAATCAGATCTCAAATTCCTATTTCTGTTGCATGTCAGAGGACGCATCAGGAAAGCACAATGGCTTATCAGAAGACTGACAAAGAGAGCATATATTTCACTGTTAGAAGAGGAATCTGTTCTTGTGTGAGTAACATGTAAATAAAATGCAACTGTGTTGAAAGAACACAAGAAGCCAGCATGAGGCACCCTGCAGTGAAACCTGTAACCCTGTCCAAGAAAACATAGAGAAGACAGAAACCAAATGGATTTGTTTTCAGATGCAAACCACATAAGTGATCCATCTATGGATGGGCCCTGGGCCTCATTCTAACCATCTTTCCCTTTGCATCACTCTCCAGCTCTACTGACCTTGCATTTCCTCACAGATGCCACTTCTGATCTGTCCCACGTCTGGACTTTGCCCAGAATGCCCCTGCCCACACCCACAAGCCAAGCACAGTTATCTCCTCTAAGAAGCTTTCTTATCCACAGGAGCTCCCCACATCATTTTTAACCCATTCATATTCCTTAGAACTATCTGAATTCATGTTAGACACATTTAACTTCTAGTTTGTGCTGTCTGGACTCAGATATCTTAACAAATAAAACCCTCTTCCAGGCTTACTTGTTCTACTGCATGTCTTTAGGTTGTGGGAAGCTCTCTCATAAATTTAACAAAAATCATCCATTTGATAATTAAAATATTCATTCCCCCAGTCATCACATGTCTCTCGGTTCATGTTGGTGAGAATCCGTCTGTTGTGTGCCCTCCACCATAAGCCTTAGAATGAACAGCATCAATGAAACTTCCCTTCATTTTATGGAAATCTCCTTTTCTGGACATATTGGCTATTTTATTTGGTCATCGACTGTTTGGCTATCCTTTTTTGTTTTTTGGTAAGTCATTCTGATTTTGGTTTGAGATGCTCTTCTTATAGCAGGATAGGTGGCAGGATTGTTAATCAAAGTCTCTTCTCTACCTCTAGACAAAGAGTAGCCAATTAGGTGCTATCCTGGGGATATAAAGGGGAATAAAATCAGAGTTCTTCACATTTCCCAGCTTAGACTTTTCTCCTCTAGCCTGAGCTTCCTCTGATTCTTCAACAACTGGAGCTGTAAGGGACACTCAGAAGGGAGGAAACATTCTTTGTTGACTAACAGAATTATGGGTGTTGTTTACCAGGTGTTCAAAGCAGACACTTTTTCATAGGCCATTTGTATGTTTTGGAAAGACTCTCCTTCAGAGAAATTGGTTAGTCTCCGAGGCTCAGCCACTTGTCTTTAGAGTTAGGGCATCTTGTATGATAATATCTCCTTTCAGTTTTGGTCGTCAGGTGTCTTTCTAGGAATCTCAGTCTATATTCCAGTTTTGTTTTATAGTCATAGAATAAAACACAGAGAAGAATCAAGGTATGGGTGACCATATAGAACTTAAACAATTATTAGGCAAGGTAGATTTTTGATTCAGAAAAATGGTACATTCTTTCCCCTCCTTGATATCTGATGAGCCTTTGAAACCTTCTTCATGGTGAACTGAGGTCTGACCTCTGCTTGAACAAAGCTGGTACTAAGAAGCTTTTACTGTATAAAGGTTTGAGTGATTGAGTTGCTAATAAAATTGACACACATTGGGAAGATAAACTATTATTCATCATTATAAAAACATGAAGATTTCTTAATGCTATTAAAAATCAAGCTATTAAATGTAGAAGGGGAAGTAGAATAAGAGACCCAAATCTGCATGAGTTTGTCTACTCAGACATAATGTCCTATGGTACATTAGTATGTACATCTAAAAGTACATTTGTGTGCATGTATCTGTATGTTGAATAGAAAGAAATAGTCACATGTAGTATTCTATATGCTGGATTTGGGGACAATTATTTTCTTTCTTTAACTGTAGAAAATGTGCAGCTATTTAAAATTTTTATATTGTTATGTTTAGAAGACTTAAAGAAGAAAAACAGAACAGAGATTTAAAGACAAACTAAAAGTTTAAAACATCTCCGAAATCTTCCATGGGAAAATTATTGGGCACCTATGCCTGACGGAGCCTAGGGATGAAACCTTGGATTTAGCTTGGATAGCCAGTGTGCCTTTGGCAGCTAAGAAGAACAGCCATACAAAACCACTCAAGATAAAGTTCAGAGTCCTCAGCAACATGTTTTTTTTCCTTCTGCATTGTAAGGGATAAGGCCTGGCCTTGCTGTTGATATCAACTTTTGGATGTCTACCATCTGTGAGGTGCTGTGCCTGACATCCAAATCCTTAGTGAAGAATTTTTTAAAGATGAGGATTATTTGAAATAACAATCACATGGCAAGCTTAGCTTTCTGCAGACTGCCTCCCAAAGGCAATCTGCACTGGAGGCCAGGCAATCTTTGGTTTGAATCCTGTCATCACCACATGCTGATTTGTAATCTTAGGACACAATAAATCTCTTAGAAACTCACTTTGTGCAACTATGAAAACAGTGGATTAGCAACTGTGTTCCAAGACCAGTGTGCAGATTAAATGAAGTAATGCATATAAAGTACTTGCCACATAAGAATTCTGTCTTCTAATTTTTAATGTGAATGTTTCAAACTAAGTTAGAAAAGAAAGCTACAAGTAACTACATATAGTTTTAACATGCACGTGCTGACTAAATATTTTGTCTTTTATGTCAATACGGGTCATTTGAGAATAGGGAATGTCTATTGAGGAATTGCTTCCATCACATTGGCTTTTGGGCATGTCTGTGGGCATTTTCTTTATTAATGATTGTTGTAGGAGGGCCCAGTCTGCTGTGGGTGCTACTACACTTTGGCAGTTGGTCGTGGGATATAGAAGAAAGCAGGCTAAGCAAACCAATAGGCAGTGCTCCTCCATGGTCTCTGTCTTAGTTCTTGCCTCCAGATTCCTGCCTTGCTTGATTTCCTGTCTGATTTCCTTCAGTGGTGGAACTGTGATCAGGACATGTAAGCCAAACAAACCCTTCTTTCCTCTTGGTTGGTCTTGGCCAGAATTTTATCCTTGAAACAGAAAGTAAGTAGAACAATGGGTAAGTAGAAAGCAGATTGAACCATGAGAAGAAATATGCACTTTGAGAAGTGTTAGTCCAGTTCAGAGAGAATAATGATTCACAAAATGAGATCATAGAAATAAAAGACAAAGAAAGTCGATTTAAAAGGAAGAAAGATTGGAGTGGAGTTTTAGAAAGGTCTTTCCATGAGGGCTTATCTAAGCAGTGAGTGATAAAGGCAGAGAACATGGACTGATCAAAGATTAGCTTTGGAATGAGGAATTAGGTCTATTTGAGATATACTTGGACACCAGCTGGCATTATCATCATGCTGACTTTGTTCAGGCAGCCGTGTTGTTGAGGTTTCATGGGTGCATTTTCCTTTCAGTGTTTAGGTGACACTGGCTAGCAGCTGGCATCTTAAACCTTTGGCTCTTAAAACCTGTCCAGCCCTTCTGTGACTTTCCCTGAGCCTTAGGTGTTGGGGTTGCAATTCAGATGTGTTACTTGGGGGCTGGGCTCACCACTAGCGCTTCTTCTATGAATTTTGACTTGTTATCTCTGTCTTCACCTCAGCTCTATCTATTGCAAAGAGAAGCTTGCCATGGGTAGATGAAGAGCTACAGGTGGTCAGTGGCTGCTGAGAAATGGTTAATCAGTTTCCTTCAGGGAAGGAGTGCCTCAGTGGGTTGTCTGATCCCAAGTGGTCTTTCCTGGACACTTGTATATATGTACACTGATGAACAGATTCAGGAGGTTGTATACACATGTGCTTATATAGATATAATTTGACATTTAACTATTAAATAATTAAAGAGGAGAGCAGGAGTTCGAGGAGGGAGGGGTGAGCAATGGGAGGAATTGGGGAGGGGGAGAGGGGAGTGAGTGATGTAGATACAGTGCTCATATATGATGTTCATACAAAAAATAAAAAAGTACTGACAGAGACAACTAGATGTGTTGCAGTAAACAGTTGAGGGTATTGGGAAAGTCTAGCTATCCTTGTAATGATCCCTTTCACAACTTATGGAGCTCATGTTGACACCAGGAGTTTGAGTAAAGATAGAAAAGTCATTATACATAGTCTGGGAGCAAATTTAGAATGTTGTTTTAAAACCAAAATTCATCTTGGAAATTTTCATCCTCAGATGCTGGTCCTCGCTATGGGAATTTTAAGCAAGACATGCATCATATCCAAGGTCCTGTTTTCTTGATTTTAAAACTTCAGTCATTCCCAGCTGACTTCTAAGTGTCTTTCTATTATTATACTTTTATGATTCTCTTTGAAACTCTTTGGCTGTGAAAGAAAATAGAATGACTTTTATAGTCTGGCAGCTTGAAAACTTTCTTCAAGATATTACTTGGACATATTAGGAAGGCAACATTAGAAAAGCCTAGTGGAAGAGATGAAATTTGGATTTTCCGTAGATGAAGTCATAGGTGAGTGAATGCATGCTCTTCAGAGCCATGAACTGATATGTTCTCTTTTATCTCAGAAGAGAGTAACACACTGACTTAAGAGCAGATATTTCTGAGTACCGATGCTGGACCAGGCCTTCCGATTGAAAGCATGAAGCTACTCACTATTCCAAAGCCCTTCTCTTCAGAAGCGCTCAATCTACTTAGAGAGAAATGAGACAGTAACTACATTAGACAGCACAGTAACAGAAAATGTGAGGTGTTGAAGTCCAAGGAATGCAGTGGGACTTGATGAGATGTTTAGAGTCTTGTTGATTTTGAGGAATAGTAGCTATGCCACAGAGGCCGGGATATTCTGGGAAAAGCATGACATCTTGGATATGTCAAGATGTAATCATGCACTAAAATTCTAAAATATTTCAAGATAATATTTGTTCACACAGATTAAAGTTTTTTCTTTGTGGCTGTGTGATATTTGAGTAGTAAAAGTTTAATGAAAGAGGCAGGCAACACTTTTTAATATGTAAATGCTTCCCATTGCCTTACCCTGTGTATCTACATTATCCCTCTTGAGTTTATTCTCTGAATACATAAGAGAAATACTGAAATGATCAAGTCAGAAAGGCCATTTTCTTATCATAAGAAAATAGCATGCCCATGTATGGGTCAGAAATGTATTTTTGTACAGATTTGGATATACATAAGAATTCATAATTGCTTGAAAAGTCAGTTCAGATTCTAATTATAGCAAATTATCATTTGATATTTCATTTGATAAAAAAATAAAAGCTAAACTTGAAACTATAATTTTTGTTACACCCTGCATTATACTTACATTTTAAGATATACTGTTTTACTTACATAACAAGATATGTCCCATAACATTACTTACAAAGATGCTTAAGAAAATACAGCCAAATACAGATTCAGATTACATAAGATATCAGATATTTACCTAAGATGGCTTTACAACCACAAACTGATGCCAAATTCTTTACACTTGTGTTTCTTTTAGTATCTCACTTTTTTTTCTCTAACATGCCTTATCTTGGAGCAGTAGACTGATGAGTGTCACATACTCAAGTCAGTTAGCACTCCTTTCCTACCTAGAGCACAGTCCATGGATCCCGTTCTCGCTCAGTTTAATGGATGCATCTTATCTATCGGATGCGGTTTCCTATTTCTCTCTCAACCAGGCATCTTTCTAAATTGTTACCTATGGTCTATAACCTGTTTGTGACTACCTATCATGCTTTGCAATGGACTCCTTTCATTACTACCCAAATCATTTCCTCTTCAAGGCCTTTCTCACATCCTGAAATTTTTATGATTTTATCTCATTATCCCAAACTCTTTTAATTCTTTTATATACTAAAATTTAAAGTTAGTCTAGTTGATAATCACAGCATATTTATGCTCTTAGATTAAGAAAGGGTAAATCAAGATACCTAGCTTAATGTTTGTAATATTTATATTCCATCCTCTCCCTTCCCCCCCCCCTTTTTTTTTCCAGATAAGGTTTTCTGTTGTAATTCTGGCTGTCCTGGAATTCATTCTGTACTCCAGACTGGCCTCGAACTCACAGAGATCCACCTGCTTCTGCCACCTGAGTGTTGGGATTAAAGGCGTTTGCCACCACGGCCTGGCTCTATCCTTTTTTTTTTTTTTTTTTTTTTTTTACTTAGCACAATCTCCACCTAATTCATCTACTTTGCCAGAAATTGAATTTTATTCTTCTTTAGGTTGACTAGTATTCCATTCCATACACACCAGTTTTTCTTTATTTATTCTTTCACTGATGGACACTTAGATTGATAAGAGTAAACAATAATTGCAACGAACATGAGAGAGTAAATACCTCTCTAACTCATTTTATTTCCTTTATATTCATGATCGGAATAGCCAGTGAACATTTTAATGATACACTGTCACATATTCACAATATTTGGTACTTAATGCGTAGTCAGTCCATACTTGCTATTGAGTCTCAACAAGTTCAGCACATTCTCTGAAACTTTACCTACAAATGAAGAGTGAGAAGGATTCACAGAAGAATGAAGCTATGACTTGATAGAATGGGAGTAGTATTTTGCTAGGTGTGAAGTAAAGCAGGGGTGAAAAATAACCCCAGGAGGAGCAGACAGGGAATGCCAAACTGCTTCTGGGCTATGTAAGATTTTAGTTAAGTCGATGTTAGTTGTTCAACATCTATTCATCTCTTAAGTAGCTTCACATTAATTTGAACAAATGGAACAATAAAACTTTATTCACTGAAGCAACAATGTTGAAACAGCAACGAACATTGGCCAATTTAATTTTCTGAATATATTTAGAATGGGTTCCTGGGTGGCTGGCGGCAGTATCAATGTACCTCAAAGGAGAGCAGTGTCCGTGATAGCTTACAAAGCACAGGAACTGGGAAGACACAGCAAAACCAGCAAAAAAGACATAATAGTGTATTTTCACAAAAGCAATGCCAAATCGAAAAATAATGAAATTCTATTGAAAATCCTTATTATTTTTTGTGTGTGCTGTGTCCATGTATGGATAGTTATATGTTTAGAGCTGGTATGCTTATATGTGTCCATGTGTGTAGAGGCCAGAAGACAACCTCAAAGCTATCAACTTCATGTACATGTATGTGTGGGCAGGTATATGTGTATCTGTGTATATGTGTATGAATGTATGCGTGTTGTATTTGAAAGTAGGTGCATATATAGGGCAGAATTCAGCATCATATATCTTTCTTTATTGCTCTTTTCCTTATTTTCTGAGGTAGGGTCTGAACCTGAGTCTTACAGATTCAACAAGACCAACTGGCCAGCCAACTCCAAGGATACGCCTACCACCTCATTCCCAATGCTAAACACTTACATAGAGTTCTACAGGCAAGTGCTATAACTCTGGCTTTTTACATAGGTGCCGTGCAGTCCAAACTCAGGTGCCTCATGCTTGCAGACCAAGGACTTTACCCTCAAGCCATCTTCCTAGCCCCTACCATTTTTTTGAGGTAGGGTTTCTCAGTGGTCTAGAACTAGTCAAGGAAGAAGTGCTGGCCAGCCAGTGACCCCCAAGGAACTTCCTGTCTCTGTCTCCCCCACTATACATCACCAGTCTGGAGTTTTTACATGGGTTCGGGGGTTCAAATCCAGCTACTTGTGCTTGTGAGCACTTTATTGAGTAACAATAGCCTCAGTCCCCAGAATTTCTTGTTATATTGTGAAATAAAATAATGACAAACATATGTTGTAACAGAAGTAAATATGGAAACAAGTCTAAAGCTTAAATTGATTCTCTGATATTATCGTACAATATTTCAAAAGGATTTTTAACAGTAGGAACCGATGGTTACGCTATGGCACACTGTGCTTTTATTTCATATGAGCTTTCATTTCCTTCTACGTTTGCACTGAAGCAGATTCTGTTGAACACTGGGGCACTTGTGAGAGAGGTTAATAGGGGTTTGTAGTTTTTCACAGCTTGTAAAAACCACAGTGTAGATAAAGCAATCTCTTTTGCTAATAGAAAAAAAAATGACCTCTTTGTGAGGACACAGAAACGCGAGGTTTAATCTAAGCTAGTATCTCAAGTGATACAGACGAGGGCTGCAACACTTATGTGTCATGGTACAGGTTTCTGGTCTCTGATGGAAAGTTCCCAGTCCTACATTTGGTGCTAAATGTGCCTCAGAGGGAGCTGTGTCTGGCACACAGCGGTCAGACTGTAGGTATGCCTTGAAGGAATGAGTCACCCTTTATAAGTATTCTAACATTTTCCTTTTTACCAGGGGCCTTTTTGTTTTTATAAAATGTCTGTATGATAAAATTATAATGCCCCTGGGAACCTATATTATAATTTCTAATTCTTAACCAAACAAAATGCAACACCAAAATGTATATTTCGAGCTACACTTACTGTGTTAACAGATGAACACAAAACTTAATGTTTGGGGGCTTATATTCAGTATATCTGTCATATTTCCTGAGATAAAAATAACAGGGACCTGACAAAAAGTGTTTCATCAGGATCAGACCCCTGGATAAGAGCATCAGCTGTATTTTCAAAACACCCTCTGTCATTTTTGTGTGAATTCATAGTAACTCCCTTACAGCTCCATGGCTAGTAATAAGTTATGGTACCCCAAAATCAAATTCCAGAATCTGTTCTAGGGGGCATCAAACTTTACATGATACCACATAGCTTAATATTTTAAGGCTCACTGTTATGAATTTATCAGTTTAAAACCTTTTGAGAGCATCTTAGATTATGAATTCAGAGTTTGAGTGAACTTGGCATGTTTGCAAGAGATGTTGTAACATCGTGGTTCATTCATCAGTTGCACTGCCATCACTGGTTGCAAAGGATGAGTGACTCAGGATGCTCTACTAATATTTGACCCAAGGATAGCATTTCCACAGCTTCATAATGTCGTTATATTTCTAACCCAACATCACCTAGTCTCATTATGTGTAGATGACCTATATCTTTAATACCTGTGACTTTGTATATTTTATTTAGTAGTCTCTTACTTATCATAAAAATATGGACAAGAAAAAAATGTAAGAATCCATGTAACTACTTTAGAATTAAGTGAATTTCATATGTGAGCGTGTGTGTGTGTGTGTGTGTGTGTGTGTGTGTGTAAATATTTTTATATACATACTATTTCAAAGGCTCATTGGATTAAAATCTTACACCCAGTGTGTGTGTTTTTGGTGGCAAATCAGGAAGAAGGATTGAGAAAAAAGGACAGAGAGAGGTGGTGGGATTGTACAATAACTTTTTCAAAATTTTATTAATGTAATTAATATTAGAATTTTTGAATAATCCAAAGAAATAAATTGGTTAGGACATTTCTGTTTACTCTGGAGTATCTTGCAGTGGGAATTGGTAAAGAATAAAATGAAGTAGCATATACTGATCACTTCATGTTTTTGATGCAGCATTCAATACCCCTCTAATACAGAAGTAAAATTTACATTTGAAGTTCTTAGCTGTATAAATGGAGAAAGTAGATATAGACTCTTGATCATTTATTTAAACAACTATTTGTTGACAAATATAATAACTATAACTATTTGTTAACTAATTTGTATGTAGTTGGCTTTTTGCTATCTACTAGGAAAAGAGAATAAAACCATGAATATTCTAAAAGAACACATATTCAGTATTTATTTAAACTCTTCCCATGTTCACCTGAGGAAAATGATTTTTTTTTTTCCAGGGCAAATGTAGTTTTTATTAATCTCCAGTTTGGAAAACTTACTCGTTCTGAGGAAACTATTATGCTACTCATATATGTGCACCAAATTAAAATGAGCCATACTTTCATGTGGTTAGCATGAAGCTGAATTAACAACATTATATAAATAAAACTGGTTGGAATTATTCCCGCTTCAGGAAAATATTTCTATAAAAGTACCTGCTAAAATATCAACATGGTTAAATACATGTTATTTATGGGCTGGGTTGTAGATTTAAATAATACACGACAGTTCTGTGTGGAGTATTTTCCTAGTTATAATGTTTATATTTCAAAAAGCAAAAACGCAAGTGCCTAGGCTTAGCCTTAAGATCTAACAAAAATACAAACTGATTATTTTTATTGACCAGAACCATGGCTTGCAGTTTTTGAATTTACAGGCCCAATTAGATAAGTCTAGAATTCAGTGACACGATGTTTGTGTTTGGATGTGATACTTCAACGTTCTGCTTCATTCTGAAAAGTTTCTAAAGAGCTTAGTGCAAAGTTTAAGATAGATCATGTATTAATTCAGTGCTGTGCCTCGTCATTCGCCTTGATATTTTACAGGAATTACTTCACTAAGTAGAGGTTGTCAAGAAGTTGGACTGTGCGGTGCCTGCAATTAAAACTGCCTCGCTGTTCCTGGACATGTTGTTCATGTTAGTGACCCCATGGGTCTCCCAAAGTCAGCCTTTAACATTCCAGAATTTTTACTGTGCATCTGTTGCTGGCGTCTTGCCTCCCACCCACACAGGCTTAAGCTAACTAAAATGGAGTTTATGCTGGTGCAGTAAGTGCGTCAGGATGAAGTCATACTATGAGAAGGTGGCTGATTTACTAGTGGGGCTGCAAAAATATCTTTGCAGGGAGTGTATATGCACATTTGTTAAGAAAACAGCACGTGGGTGTGGGTTCTAAAAAGTAATTTCTAGGTGGTATTTCTTATGTGTCTTTTTTGTGTTATGTGTTCCAGATGGGCTTTATACAACTCAATGAGGACTTCATATTCATTGAGCCATTCAATGATACAATGGCCATAATAGGTCACCCACACCGTTTATACAGGCAGAAAAGGTCCACAGAGGAAAAAGTCACAGAGAAGTCAGCTCTTCACGAACACCACTGTGGGGTCATTTCAGGTAACTCTTCCTGAATAGATTTAACTCAATGTGTAATAATGAAATGAATCCTTTGAAGCATCCTATCTCTGCCTCTCTACATCCCCCTCTCTTGGCATGCATGTATCCTCTCCTCAATCTCTTGATGTATTTATTAACAAAATGGAATCTCATTTGCTTAATAGTAATAAGATATATACATCCATGTTAGGTTTGTTGTTTTAGTATTTTTGTGAGGCATTGTATTTTAATAACAAAAGATGGAGATTTAAAAGTTCTTCAAAGATCAGCATATGATCTAGTCTGTCATGCTCTTGAACTGTGAAGCCTTTCTTTTGGGGAGTCTTTGCACGACACTGGAATAGATATGACAGTCAGTTCCAGACTTCTGAATAAACACTGTGTGTCTTACCTACTCCACCTCTGGGAGGCCTTCATAGATTTTACTTTACTCTAACTAAAAGCATCCTCTGTTTTCTTTTTAACTCATCTAAGTACCATCTTGGAAGATCAACAGCAAAATAGCAAAGAAAATAAAAATGTATGCTTTCAATTCTGTGCATCTGAATGTAGAGGCTTTTGAAAATCATAAACATTCCGGCCATCAGATTCCCAGCATGTCAAACGTATGAGTTCACAGGAATGATAAGGTAGCTCTTTTGTTTACTTCATTAGGCAGAGAGCTGTGATGCTTGCAAGAGTAGACAACGTCAGAATAAAATCTTTTCCTAAGACAGTTCTTTCAGACATTTAATGCAGCCACCTCACTGAGTACTCACTAATGTGAGAAATATTATTCATTATAATGTAAGAAAATATGAGTTTTAAAAGGATTTTCAGTTAAATGATTTTAAAATTATGCTTATAGGTTTTAATTTAAGCGTTAATGTAGGAATTGCCAGGATACAAATTCTAAAATTGACTGTGGTATTTGAGACTAAGTTTATGAAGTGCGATAGTAAGTAATATTTGCAGAGACCACAACTGTCTAAGGTGTTCAGTTTTAGAGACAAAATATGAAATTTTTTGTGTAGGAAGTATTTATTTTGAATTAATCATAACTTCCACTTCTGTAAGAACTCATACCATAAATGAAAGCATCTTTATCAGTGGTTTAGTGAGACTGTTAATATGTGATTCAGTGTACCAGAGAAAACCATGTTATATAATTCTAGGAACTGTTAATTGGAAAGAGGTACAGAGCGGAACAAAAGTTATAGAATTATGAGCAAAAGAAGAACATGTTTAGTATTTGAAACTAAAAGCAATAACAATAACTTGGAGGTAGTTTAAGATGATTGCTCTGTCTAAGTTATCCTGAAAATCTGCACTGTATAACTTATGCATCCTGATGAGCTCAAGCCTTTAATTATGCACGTTAAGTAAGGACACAGTACAGTCTTTGTGTGCCATTGTTCACTGAGATACACATTCTGAGAGTCCTTGATTTTAATAGGTTAATAAAGCATAAATGCATGATTCATGTTTGGCAAACTTTATTCACAGTGTTTCTGATATGCATTACATAGTATGTATAATATTCATAATATATTGACCTACTTGGATAAAAAACTTGCACGCAAGGGCTTAATGCTGTCAGCAATCAGATAATTTGTTGAGTTTACCTATATTGGGGAGCTCTGTGTTTGGAAAGTACTTTAAAACTAGCCACGTATGAAATGTATTTATTTTCTTTCACTCATGTATTCACTGATGCTTTCTACTTTGTACTTGGCACCTACACATTAACACAGGAACATAACTTAGGTTTGGATAATGTTACAATATTCTTACAAAACGTAATTTTAAAATTTATTTCAGCTTGGTTTCTGTATTGCTCCTTTCCGTCATGTTAATGTCATAGGTGGATTATGTTTCTCTGTGTTGAGTACATTAATTATTTTTTCACGTTTCCCTACTTTTACGATGACATTTTGTGTTCTCTTTTTAACTTAATTTTTTTGAGAATTTCATACACGAGTACTCCATTTACGTATTTTCTAGATATCTTTCTACCCTTTCAACTCCACCAATATCTTCCCTCAACTTCATGACCTATAATTCTTTGATTATTATATGACTTTGATCATTATATGACTTCTTTGAATATTATTTTACACACATATGTGGACACATACACACATATTTATATACACACTGTGCATTTATAAATGCAACATGCTGAGTACATTTAGTGTTATTCATATGAATATGATTTTAGCCTGCCCAGTGACATTGGATAACCCATCAGGGGCTTACCAATGGAGAATAATGATTCTCTCTCTTTTGGCAGCCATTAATTGCATGTATCTCTTTATCTAGGGGTGAGGCCTTGTGAGATTTTTCCTATCCTTGTTGTCATGTTGACTGGCATTCTCATTATGTAGATCTTATTTAGTATATCATATTATTGAGATTTAATTAATGGATATAGCTTCTCGTTATTATATTATACTTAACACACACACACACGCACACACACATATGTATATACCTTATAGCAGGCATCCTGGTCCTCTGGCTCTTACAACCTTTTTGTCACTGAGTTTGTGATGTACCTGAAGCGTGGGTTGTGTTGTAGATGTATCAATTGGGGGTTGGGCATCACATGCTCAGTTGTTCACTTCACTTTAGCTAGATGTGGCTTCTGCCATGGTTGCCATCTGCTGCATGAAAGAGCTTCTTTGATAAAAAGTGAGATGATGGTCACAGTTTAGAACACAGTAGGACATGTGCATTAGTAGGTTCTCCTTGAGATTCCATGGCTTACCAGTCATGGGTAGTTGCCTTGGACTGTAGTAATTGAAACGAATTCTATCCTTTTGAGTGTTCCTTAAGTTCAATTAGACAGCTGTGGGTTACCTCCAAGAACTAAATGTTACAATTGTACCCTTGTGGATGTCTTGCTGGGCTGGTAATTCTTGTGGGTCATAGATGTCACAGCTTTTTGTCACATTGATTGCTTTTCCCCATTGGCAGCTTGCATATTAAAATACAATATAAAAGAGGAGAGGATAGAAGAGCTTATAGTTAGAGTCTGGATTTAAGACCATTTTTAGTCACCCACCAATAATAATCAGTGAAATTTATAGTTTCAAATCTATCTTCTGTATTGTCATTGTAAAAACAACCAGTTAGCTTACAACTTTGTAGAGCTAACTGACAAAGTTCCTGTTTCTTAGAGGCAAAAAAATATTGTCTCACTAACAATCAATCAAAAATTACATTGTACAATGATAAATATGATGACAGTCTCAGGTCATAAGATCCCTTAAAGTGGGGAGCTGGGCAACAGGAATCCTTTCACAAGCCAAGACAATGAACTGTAGGTCAGGTCCCAGGCTGCTTGTGTTCACACCACCAGGTTACACTTCTTAAGTGTGCGAACTTGTGGAACTTATCTCTCCAAAGGTCCATTTACAACCTGCAAATTGGGAACAGGAGACCTGAACCTCAGAGTGCTTCTCAGAAATACATGTGGTTACATGGGAAAATGAAAAACGTATGCACAGATTTTTGCATTGTTAATGGAGCAAGAACATTTTGGGCAGAAGAAGCAAAGTATAGGAAAGTTGTAAAGGTTTGAGGAAGCATCAGCCAAAGGAGCGAAGCCAAACATCTCTACTTGATAATAAACAGCCCTGGAAAAGTAGCAGTGCACTGGATAATGACGGAATTCCTGTGCTCTGCAAGTGACATCGACAGTTTATTTATTTGTATTTAAAGATTTATTTATTTTCATGTGTATTGGTATTTTTCCTGCATGTATGACTGTGTGAGATTGCCAGATCCCCAGGAACTAGAGTTACAGACAGTTTTGAGCTGCCACATGAGTGCTGGGAACTGAACCCAGGTCCTCTGGGAGAGCTGAGCCAGTTCCCGAGACCGACATCGGCTATTTATAACGCTTAACGTTGGAGAATAAACTTATTAGCATGTCCAGGACTCTAAGAAAAACTGGACAATTATGGGATTGACAAGTAAAGTCTGAGCAGGATTAAGAGATAATCTATACTCCTAGAGCTGACCCAACCAGGCCACTATTAAGCAGCTCCCATACTCCGTCCAGCACTGAAGTGATGATTGTCAGTGTGGGCAGTGTTAAGGGTGACACACACTCTGTATTTTTCTACATATTATCAAACTCCTTCTCTAATGGGAAGTGTGCAGCAGCAGCTGTGCATATGGCAACATGCATATGGACAGAAAATAATCTGAAGATGTAGTAAATGGGGAATGAGCTAAACAGAGTTGTAGACAGTGACAACATCAAAGGAACCAATATAATAAAAAGATTGCTTCAATATGCATGGCTTTCACACACAGTGGCTAGGTTGTATGAGAGGCTACCATGGAGTTGATGTTATTAAGAAATATAGAATGCTCCGTACAGTCTATTTAAGTGTAAAATGCCAAAAAAACAGAGTGAGCTGGTGCATTGGAACTCTCACTTTCTGGGTTAGTAAATGATCTAGCTGCCAGTCAGCACAGAGAAGCCCTCTTTGCCTATGTCCAGTCCCCACTTCTTGTTTCATTCTCTCTGATTCTCTTGTTGCTTTGACTCCTTTGAGTGCCCTCTAAATTTACTCACTGGTATATGGACATTTTCCAGAAATGCCATGTTTGCTTTGTGTCTGTAATTTCACTTACTTTATGAAGGTGATAGAAGTCAAATTGGTGGATTCAACTTCACATGTTACAAGTTCCAAATTCTGTCTCTGTTTCATCTTCTGTTCTTACTTCCATATGTCCATGAGCTCCTACTCAGATGTTGGTATTAATAAATATGAAGCTGAAACTATCATAAAAGAGTACATTTTATTCATCGTTAGACATTAACTTCATCATTATAATTTTATTTTAACTTTTTGTTTAAAAATTGTATAGGTCAATATCCTTTGAGTTCATTGTTCTATAAATTTAATATTAATGCTAATTATGTTTTTTATTTAATTAAAATTGATTTATTGTCAATTCTAGAAAGTTCCTGAAACCACTTAAATAACTATCTTTATGATGATTCTTAACATTTTAATGCAGGGTTAAGAGAAAGTACTGTTTTGATGTCTTTTATGATTATGGGCCCAGGAAGCAAATCAAGCAAAATATATAGAAAACACCAGCCAAGACTGAGTGACTCCCCATTATAGTTGGTAATAAGGGTGTTTTCTTTTTAAGAGAGTTGAAGGCACAGCCATAGCACACAGCTTCCTAACAGTGAGGGAACCAGCACTGATGGAAAAAATTGACACTGGGGAGATGAGTGGGAGAGGAGAGGAAAGGTTTAGCTGTTCCTAGTGTATTCAAAGTTATAACGCTTTAAAATACTACATGAAAGTCCATTGTCTTAGGACAAGCTGCAATTCTTGGTTTAATGTAGAGACAGTTCGTTAAAAAATGCATTTCCTAATCATCTGGGCACACTCATCTTCAATATTCATTATGGGGCTGTCTATAGGTTGTAAAAGCTGGTCTTTGTATCCATTGATAATTCTTAAATTTTGGCAGGTAGTATGTGAGGGAAACACTGTTTTCTTGTGGATCTCGTTGTGTGGAAATGGATACAGACAACCAAGAGAGCAGAGCACGTCATAGACGTGGGTGTTTGTAACGGTTAGTTCACAAGGGGCAACCATTCTGAGGGCAGTAAGAGATACCCATAAAAGTTTCGTGGAGGCTGTGTTGCTGTAGTAAATAATAGTAGTTCAAATGAGGTAGCAGTTTGTATCTTCAGTAGTTCGGGAGCTTGCAGTGAGCCACAGCAAAATGGTGTGAGTAGAGACATCATCCAGTAGCCCCACAGCTTTCATCCTGTCTCAGTTCCCCATCCCCTCCCCCAGTGTTATCTCCTGAAATGCGTACCTGAACTCACTACGCTTTAGCTGAATTCTAGCACACTGGGACTGAACTGAGAGAAAGAGGGATAAGTAATTTTGTCTTAAAGATGATCTATGAATCACACACACCAGTTCTCCTCATATTCTATCCTTGAACACTCACCTAGATGGTCACACAGTTGAATATTGCTGAACAATGCTTCTAGTGGGACAGTCACAAACCAGCCAAGAGATGAGAGTGGTAGTGCTGCATGGGAGAGAGTGGATACCAACCAGCAGTTAATCATCTGTGCTACAGCCGCCTCCCTAAACCACTGAAAGGGTAATGGCCATCAGAAATATAAAGTGTGCACGTATGTCCAAACAGAGAGAAAACATCACTGGTTTTTAGTTATTGGATGCTTCTCTAGGCATCTCATCACTGTAGTGAATGAATGCCTCTCAGCACGTGAAGTTTCTCATTTCCTTTCAAGGCCGGCACTAAAGTATAAGAACATACACACCTTCTCATGACCCGCTTATTAGGTATGGCTCTGGCAAGCTAAGTCAATTCATGAATAAACTTACAGGTATAATTTACACCACAGTTGGAACCATCACCCAGTTAATTTTCAAGTGTGCAAGGTCAGGAAACACTATTGAACTCAATTTCTTTTCTTGTCTTTCCTCTGGGACTTTGGCATTTATTTCCAGCTCTTAGTTCTTAGTGCGTAAAATCCAGTCTTATCATCAGATCCTGTGTCCCGCGCCCATGCTTGTTCTCAGCACTTACTTTCTTAATACGTGAGAAATTAGGTCAACTACTTTATATGGTATTTGAATAAAACTCATTTTAAGTAGATAGTTAAGTTTCTATTGCTGTAAGAAAAAAAAGAGTAACAATAATTATGTTGATATCTAAAACCAGAGAAGTCAATAGCTGTTGTCTCAGCATGTTTCATCTTAGCTCTCAGGACTGACTCTGGTGTCTAGATGGTAATAATAGAGGGGATCTATTAATAATAGATTAGTAAGAATAGAGGTCAAGTAGTCCACAATGTAAATGAATCCAAATATTGTGCAAATGTTAGAGGTAGAAAAGGTGGTTAGTAAGATGGATAGATAGAGAAGCAAGCTGAAATTAAGGCACCTAGCAAAACTTTACTATAAACTGGTAAGAGGAATGGGAAAGATGAAAGCACATTCCTGAACCTAAACAATGTTAGACATCCGGAGAACACCGCCAATTCAACCAAATGTTTTTCTTTGTACTTCTAGAACATGCACAAATTAGGGTAAGGAAATATAAGAAAAAATGGTGGTCAACAAGGAAAACACAATCTGAGAAGGCAACTACACCAATTTAGAATTTTGCATTCATCATTAACAGGTGTAAGTGATAACTAATTTAGCCACGGATTGTAGAGATGATTATGCTACCATTGACATCTATTAAAATTTATTAAGTGATGGATTTAAATAGCTTCATATTTATGTCATGTCAATGATACTGTTAAGTCATAAACATGACTGTGGCAGCACATGAATAAAGGAAGTTACATGGTGTTACACATGAGCCGCCACTGAATTGAATACAGGAAATATCTGTATCACAAATAAATCCCAGCTGTGTCCACTCCTACCCTCTCTTCGGCATCCTGACTTCTAACTCCAGGGCTTTCCTCTGCAAATGACCTCAACTGCCTTCTTTTATACTTGACTTCTTTGTAGAGCATAGCATGGGGTTGAGATTTACCCATAGATTTCATATTATAGCAATTATTTTCTTTCCATTTCATGTAGTATTCCATTGATTTTCATTACACAGGTAGGTCAAAATTTGATCTGTTAGACTGTTGATGATCACGTGAACTATTGAGAACCCTGCTGGCCTGAATAATTTGCACATACTTTGTGTACAATTCTGATAGAGGTATTTGAAAAGTGGTCATTGCATACGCATAGTTTCATGTTAGTAGACCATGGTAATCAACTTTTCAGTGTATTTAATCTCGTATTGGTCACCAATATCTTTTATATTGTTGATTATGATTTCAGTACAATCTTTGGAAATGTGCAAACACACAAGTTCAATCAGTCATTTTCCTGTATATAGGTAACTATTTTGAATATACGCCACATAAATGTGGACAGTCAGTTGATCTGCATTCTTGTCAGTATTCAATGTTATAAGTCTCTTTAATTTTACTCCTTGTATGAATTTCATTTCTATTTAGTTTTGCGTTTTCATGATGACAAACTTGGTTGATGCCTCCTTGTATGTAAAGTAGATATTTAGTTTTTTTTTTTTTTTTTTTTTTTGTGTGGCCAGCAACTGTTCATTTCTTTGTATGTTTCTCAGTTTGGTTATCTTTTATTAAATTGGAATTGTTATTCTAATATTTTGAAATATATAGCAAATATCTTCTTCTACTTTGGGGCATTCTTTTCACTCCATCCATGGCATGATTTCATAAATAGTAATGGTTAATATTTCATGGTGAAAACTACAAAAATACTGAATTTTCAGTTGTCACTTTAATTCAGGAACATTGGAGAAATTGTTAACATCTTAAGGTCTAACTTTTTTATAAGCATGATGGGAAGTAGAGTCAAAACCTTGCATCTCATTCACAATGATTTGGTAATCAGAGAAACCCCTTGGGATATGCAGAATAGTTGTTTTAAGTGCTTTTTACAGGCAGATGTTTCTTTTGCCATCAAGGTAAAAACACACAATAGCATTTTTTTATTATGTCTTATGTGGACTATTTGAAATTTTATTGATGTGATTTGTATATGCATAAGCCACCAATAACTGTAATTATGATATTATATTAAAATTCACTTTACAGGTGGGGGACCTGAGGTGAATTGGGAGACGAAAGTACCTTAATACAGCAGAACTGATACATCAGAGCACTACTCCAAAGCCCTCTGAGATTACATTTTTACTTAATGTTGATTTCTATCATGAATGATCACTATAAAAGATGTCTTCAAGGACTTAGTGTTGCTTTATATTATGAATGATCACTATGTATTGAAGAATTCATTTCTCTGTTGCAGGTAAAGGAAGATCAAGGTCTAAGAAAATAGCAGAAAGCAGAAGAGAGAAACGCTATTCATACAAATTACCCCAGGAATACAACATTGAGACTGTAGTAGTTGCAGATCCTGCAATGGTTTCCTACCACGGAGCAGATGCAGCCAGAAGATTTATTCTGACAATCTTAAATATGGTAGGTGAACCTTCAGATACACCAAAAGATTTTCAAGAATACTCTAAGTAGAATCGAATCTAAACAAGTTCATTATTTTTTAGTGTTAGGCATTGAACCTTGGGCCTCAAGTTCTCTCAAAACTAAGCCATCCCTTTCTTTCATTAATATGAGCAGAAATAGTGATTTGATATTTTAGGCATGCCAAATTGATTTGTCTCTAATAAAACACCAAACAGTTATTCAGACATTGCTTTATTTCAAAACTTTGTTAATTTTGAGATGGCAAAACTCTTACTTTTCTTTTTCTTACCATTTCCCTCTCTGATTTTGTCTTTATTTTCTGCCTTTGAAAAAACCTTCTTGATATTATTAGCAATATCATAGTATTGGTTTGTGTGCAGGGTTCTATCACAAATGGGATAGAATAATTGTAGGGTACAATAATAATGAATTTTTGTCAACTCACTTAACTCAAGCATGTATGCAATTTTAAATAGCAAGTGTGATTCAAGATGATGAGTAGAACCTAGAATATATTAGATAAAATACAAACAGCCTGATTCTCAGGAAGCTAAATATGGTGGTCAACTTCTAGAGTGCAGAAAATAGTCTGTGTCTAGTGTCTTAGGGATGATTATCACGAGAACAATCCTTTGACAAATCTTACTGGGCAAACTTTCTTTAAGGAAAAATCAGAGAATGCTGATGAAGTATGGTTTTTACAGAAGGGAAAACAGAATTATAAACGGAGAGTAGATTCAGCTGTTCTTTGGCCCTTTTCTCCCCTGGAGGACTTGTCATACTTCAGAGATTTCTCTAGGTCTTCATCTGCACTCTGACGCTCTGCTCACTTTGGCCCGAGCCAGCCTGACAACCTGGCTTTAGTCTCATCCCTGTACTAAAATCTATAGAAACACGATATTGCCTTGTCATTTATACATTTGTAATTAAATAAATGTTAAGTTTAAAAAAAAACACAAAAAATAAGGTACTGAGTTAAAAAAAAATGTGTTGCCTACCTGTTTTTAAAAATAAGGTGCTTATTCTAATTGAAATATTCTCCATGTTTGGCCTTGAGCAAAGGTTACCATGTTTTCATTTAATTTCAGGAGTTTTAATTTTTATTTGCTTTTAGGTTTTTAACCTTTTCCAACACAAGAGTTTGGGTGTGCAGGTCAACCTTCGTGTGATAAAACTTATTCTGCTCCATGAAACACCAGTAAGAAAATCTTGAGTTTTTATTCAATCAAGTGGGTGAGAAAATGTGTTCAGGGACTTTTATGTGAAGAGAATTTTAGGGATATTCTTTTATTGACTCAAAATCCAAAAATATCCAGTGAATCACTTCAAGTATACATAAAACTGGCCTTTGGTTTGGGTTAATCCCTCAATTTTATTTGAAAAATGGAATGTTCTTAGTTTCCAAGGATCCTAACAACAAACCTTAACTTTCCAAAATGTAACTTTAAGTTATTTTAAAAGGCAGCTTTATTCTATTATTTAAACATGTGGGTTGAAAGTATTTTCTTATCTGTATTGCAACTAAAATGGAGCAGTCTGTGCCATCACTCTGGCTAATTAAAAAGCACAAAAGACTGCTTCAGAAAAGCTCTATCCATACATTACAGAAAATCTATTTTCCAATCCTAAAAGCTCAGATGTTTAAATGTTCCATAACGCCTCTTTGATTTTCAGGATAACTTCACAGAGACTTTTAAATTATTACACTTTCACAAATTTTAAGGTCTTTGTTTGTTTGTTTGTTTGTTTAATACTGTGTTTTGTTTGAGCTTAGGATAAATTCAGACTAATTGCCTTCCATGTTCTAATTAATGTCATGGTTAGCAGTCTGCATTAGTAATTTGGGAAGATGCCTTAGGATTAGTGAGTTGATTGATTAGTTAAGTATATCTGAAAATAATCTGTTTGGAAAATGAAAGCGGCCTCTGTTGTAGGCAGATCTGTATATTGGACATCATGGAGAGAAAATGCTGGAGAGTTTCTGTGAGTGGCAGCATGAAGAATTTGGCAGGAAGAATGATATACACTTAGAGATGTCGGCAAGCTGGGGCGAAGACATTGCTTCAGTGGATGCAGCTCTCCTTATAACAAGGTAAAGTTTCCAAAGCCAATTAAATTACATTCTTAATTCAGCACCTCTGCTGCTAATCACATCCATTCCTTGGTACAATGCCTTTGTTCCAGGATTTCCTGGCATAAAGATTTTAGTCTCCTCCCGCCATTTATCATTGATTTCTCAGAACCTTAATGTTGGATGGATACTTTGTTGACAAAACATTCTTTAGTTAGCTAACAACAACAACAACAAAAAAAAAAGCTCACAACTGCTGATATCGAAGATAAATCTACTGATGCAAGTATCATAAAGCTAAGGAGAATTTTGGTAGAAGTTAAGTACTATGAAAGTATACTATATTCACCATAGAAAGTAACATCATAAGTAGAATTCAGTTAATTTATAATTTTTCTGAGTCCATATGAGGAAAGCTTTTTTTATGTATCTCTAGCTAATTAACTCTAGCTAATTAAGTGATTGTACTTAGCACAAATATTTGTAATGCAGGAATAATGGTAGGTTATAGCTTTGAAAATATGGAGCAATGCACAATTATATGTTCTGTGTCTGTTCTTTGTATTAACAATTGTCAATGAGTGTGTTTTGCTTCTAAGTAAGAGCTAACAAAAAAAGGACAAGAATTCATTATTTCCCAGCAATTTAACTTTAGGTCATCAAAAGTATCAAAATTTTATATTATATCAGTGACAGCAATATAATATGATTTGTCTGAAATAAACCTATGGAATTAATGATAGTTTCTTATGAATTATACTCAGCAATTCTAATAAACCATTAATAAAGAAAAACTGTATGAAAGAACATGGGTGTATTTCCACTTTCAGCTGAGTGCCTGTAGTTAATACTGAACTTTATGCTAAGCTAATCATCCACAAAACCGGGATATTTAGGTAGCAGTCGTTCAAAGTCATCGGAGTATAATTCATAAAAGAGTGAAATTGTCCTCAGGAAGTCCCACAGTGAACCCAGTTCTTTGTTTGAGGACAATTTCTTAAAGGATAGAACAGCTAGGATCTCCGTAGATCACCAGGTTTTTTTCTGAGAATACTAGAGGACAGGAGCCTACACATGAAAAGGTGCTGAGAAGTATGTGTGGCCATCATCTGTGTAGACTGAGACTGTCCCTATTTACCAGACTGTTATTATTGCTCGGGAGTTCAGATTGTTAAAAAGACGAAATAATTGAGTGGAGTCAGGCTGCAAGTGTGAGGCAATTTTCAACTACCTTCTCATCACTCTTAGTATTTATCTAAGAAAACAGAAAGGCTGTACTCCTCAGTATGACAACCCAGAGGAAGGACCTGTTCTGACTAAGCATGATCTTTGATGTTTAGTGGAGACTGAGCTCTCCCCATTTAGAGGGGCTTGGGAATCATTTCAGGCTTCTGATAGATCCTTCATAGGTGGGATAAACAAAAAACAAACCAAAAAAGAAAAACCCAAATCCTCAAAATGCTTTCTTTCATAAGATTTGCCTTGGTCCTGGTGTCTCTTCACAGTAATAGTACAGAGACTAAGACATGTACATACCTTTAAATAAAATGAGGAGTATAATCTTGATAGCGATTAAGAACCTGAATTTACCCCTTGAAAATAAGCTGTCTGGAAATAGATTTAACAACTTACAGCAACAAAATTTTAATAAGCTCACCAAGCTTTTCAACAATGAAAAGATAATCTATTCCTCAAGTGATACTTAGATCTGCTTTACCAAATAAAGAATGACAGCATTCCTTAACAACTTATGTAATGCTAAGTAGTATTGGACCATAGACTTAAACATGAAAGGTACAAATGTAAATGCTTCAGTACAGAGAAGATAAGAAAATCTTCCTGAAGAGATGGAGGGCCATGGCTTCTTAGCTACAAAAATTGCACTAACACACACAAAACAAGAAGGCAGTTGCTGTGTTATTCATCTTTTTATTGCTGTGACAAATACAGGGTATTCTTGGGAATGAAGTGAGGTGGATCTGGAAAGAGCTGTGTGGGTAAATATTATCAAAACACGTTGTTTAAGACTCTCAAGGAACTAATAAACATGGGAAAAGATAAAGACTATACTAGAAACATAAAATCAACCACCTGGAATACAAAGTTGATTTTAAGTAAAGCATTCGTATACCATAGATAAGATTTTAGATATTCAACCAAAGAATACAAGAGTTTATTACTGAAAACATATCCTTGAATATTTGCACTAATAACAAATACCTCCAGTATCTGTTGACAAGTGAATGGACCTACTTTGATGTATCCGTGTGATTAAAATCTCTTCATCAAACCTATAACGAGTTTAAGATCATAAACTAGCATTCATAAAATCATTGATCATATCTTCCCAATTATCATATTTCATTAATATTTCTTGTTTTCTTTCTATTTTCTTTAGCAATCGAATCTACACCCCTTTCAAATAAATAACTCTAATATAATCCCAAATTTTTCAGAATTCAGTTGTTTCTATTTTTAAACTATTTTAATCATCAGTATTAGAGTTTCCATATTTTATAATGGATGCCCATGACCCTCCCCTCTTTGCTTAACTGAGTGAAAGAACTTAGTGCTCTTAGATGGAGAGAAGCCTTTTTATCAAGATCTGGACTTTGTTTACCACTTAACATTGATTCAGGCCCAATTACTACAGCAGTTGTTCCATCCATGCAGGTTTCATTCTCTTCCCAATACAAGATGAAATTTACTAGTTTTCTTCTTTAATTACCTCTGTCTTGGAAAAGTTTATGTGAAATCAATGTCATTTTAATGAGCTGATGAATAAATGCTGGCACATGTATAACCAGTGTATTAAAAGCAAAGTATTAACTCAGTTATTAAAGAAGTTCCCTTGTGCTGTTTTACAATTTTCTATACATTCAGAACAGGCAGCATTTACACCCATTAAATCGACTGATTCTATAACCTCATATAAAGAGAAGCATCCTTCTGACTTTGTAATTGATTTGATGTCTTTACTTAGCAGAATGACTTTCACACAGCATCTATGTGATTACACATACTGGCAGTTTGATGCTACTAGTTTAAAATGTTACATAGTTATTCTTTTTTCTTTTACTATGTTGCAGATATCAGACCTTATAAATTAATAGAATTTGGGGAATCTCATCTAGTATGAATTATTTAGTGAAAATGCAAATCAATTTGCTTAGAAATAAGATATAGACCAGTATATTATTATTATCCATTACTTCATGTTAATTATGTAGTTTTTGGTTTATTTTCCTAACATGAGGTTGATAGAAGTGTGATAAGAAAATAAAACAAGTTGAGATGAGTAAGATCTAAAAAAAAGGAGTATTAAGGTTATATATAGAAAAGTATTTCAAAGGAAATATTTCAAATTTAATGCTAGAGTAAAATTAGAAGGAAAAACGTATGATGACAGAATATGTATGATATCCCAGGAAACAAAGTGGATTCCAGAGCTCAAAAACATTTTAACCTCAGCTAACTAGTTACAAACATTGAACTGAAGCCACAAGTGTGGCCTCATTGGTCCTTGGGTATCTCCATACTCAATAATATTCCTCTAACAGGTCATCAGTTTCAGGATATAAGATTACAGATAATGAGCCTAACACTATGTGTTATCAATAGGAAGTATACAATTAAAGTAGGTACTATTATTTTATTATTATTGATACTAATATTAAGGAAAAGAGAAAGGATGATACAAAGGCTGAAGATGTAAGCATGTAAGTCTGTAGAATGAGCCATGATGGCAGACATTTGGACTTTCTCTGTACTTCTGCAGTCACTTTCTTTAATCCAGTGCTTACTTAGGGATTTGAAGCCCAGCATGGTTTCATGGCATGGCAGGATTTACCAAGAGAGATCCCTAACTACTGTGATGCACCAATGAGAGTGTTCCCTGAGCTCAGGAGTTGGAGTTTAGCCTGGGCTGCAGAGGGAGACCTCTTCTCAAAAGTACACAACAAACTTCCCACTTTGGTTGTATAACTACTGTAGTTCACAGTCAATTTCAGGGATTGGTGAGCTCCATGGATTTTTATTTTCTTTAAAAACAAAAAAGTAATTATTGATATTACCTAAAAGAATAGTTAGTTCTGTTATCACCTTATCAATAAAAGTTTATATCATTTCAGCCTCTTTACAATCTAGTCTTAATCCCTGAACTTGAATGCTTCAGCCTTCAAACCATCTATAACATTTAACTTGCTATCCAGGAACTAGAAGGCTTGAGCCTTAGCCTTCTGATACCTACTGCTAACTGAGCCACACTGACTAGCTTCTTCTGAACTCTTATTCTCTGAACTCTAAGTTTTCTAGTGCAACTCACTCTATTCTGGGCTTCTTCTGCCAACCTCTGTATGTCTCTTCCTGAGCTCTCAGACTCTGCTTTGTTTTCCCTCAGGTTTTTTGTAACTGACTCTTCAACTTCCTCTATAACTGCTCCTCAACTGACTCTTCTTACTGACTCTTCAACTAACTCTCTTCAGTTCACTCTTCAGCCTTTTCTTAACTGACTCTCTTCAACTTGTTTCTCAACTGTCTGCTTTAACTCCTATGTAACTCTCTTTCACTTAGCTGAGAGCCTGCATTTTCTGATGAGAATTGGGCATGCCATTCACTCTGACTCATCTCAGATGTCACTTCCTATGTGACACTGACTCCTTTTAAGTTCCGCTTCCTACGTCTGCTTACACTGTTTTTTCCTAGGGATTAAAGGCATCTACTACCACTCACTGCCTTCTGAATACTGGGATTAAAGGTGTTTTCTACCACTGCTTTCTGAATACTGGATTAAAGGTGTGTCTACATTCCATCCAGACCACACAGGTCTCTAAATGTAGACCCTGAAATGTAGACTCTAGCTTTCACACAGTGCTAGCCTCTACAGTGGTATTCTTCACTTAGTTTACTTTATGGTCCTGTTTGTCAATTATTGGTCTTAAATCCTGAAATAATGGAGTCCTACTCAGAAAGTCCTTTCCTGCACTTATATTTTGTAGATTACTGTGTTTACTTTTAGCAGTTTCAGTATTTCAGGTATCATATGGAGGTCTTTGATCCACTCAGAGTTGATTTTTGTACAGAGTTATAGATAAGTGTCTGGATAGGCTCAAAGCAGATTTCTATCAGAATTTCAGAGAAAAACCTCACCTATTACTCTTCATATTATTAAAAAAGAAAAGAAAAGAAAAAAAGAAGAGAAACAGAGGGAACATTTCCACACCCTTAGGATGGTAGTCTTACTTTCAAACAAAAGCTAGGTAAGGATGCAACAACAGCAAAAGAGTATCAGTCAGTGATTCTCAACCTTCCTAATGCTGTTACCCTGTAATACCGTTCCTCATGCTGTGGTGACTCCCTTTCATAAAATTATTTTTGTTGCTACTTCATAACTATAATTTTGCTACTGTTATCAGCCATATGTAAATATCTGATATGGAGATGGTCTTAAGCAACCCCTGTGATAGGGTGGTTTGATCCCCAAAGGGGTCATGACTTGTAGGTTGAGAACCACTGCTATAGGTCAATATCCTTAATGTATGCAAATTGAAAACCCCTCAATAACTAACTACTTCTCATCATTACTGCTCTTTCTAGCCTTCCCTAGCCATGCATATGAGTGCTGTTAAGAGAATAGACCAAATTGGCATTATATATGTTACAACTCTAAAAACATGGAACATAATTAATAACCACTTGCTCAACCATGAACACAGGAAATAGAACACAGAGTGGAGTTCACATTTCATTACTGTTTTATAGTCCACATATTCCATAAAATTTTATTCCAAGCCTTTGTTTGTCCTTGTATTTTCCTCTAGGAAAAGTTTTGTGTATTTTCATCAGAAAATGCATAGTCTCATTTTCACATTTAAAATAACTTTTATTAAAAACTCAATTCTCACAATATAAATATGCCCTCATATTAAAATTGAAGTATTTTTGTATTTTAACACATAACATTTTTTCTACAACTCGTAGCCCCCATCTTTTTGAAAGTTAGCATATATTATTTGTATTTACAGAGAGCTTTCTTTATGCCATACACACATTTCTGTATTTGTTTCTTCCATCTTAAATATGTCTTCAATGTATTTTCATATTATGCATTCTATCAGGCACAGTAAGGCCACCCTGAATGTCTTCTGGTCCTAATTCACAGAAACCTCAACTTGTTACCTTATATACCACAAGAAACCTTGCATATATGGTTAAATTCAGGATCTTGAGTTTGAGAGGTTACCCAAGATTTTGCAAGCAGACCCAGTGTGCATTCATAAGACTCTTAAAATATAAAAGAAGGGAAATAAGTTTTAGACTCAGATGGACTGGAAGATGTTATACTGTTGACTTTGAAGATATAGAAGTGGGCAAAAAATAGAGAACGCTTTTGGTATCAGGAACATGGAAAGGCACTGTATTATTCAATGCAGCACCCCAGATCACATCTTAACACCACTGTGGTTAGCCCAGGATCATTCTGACTTACTTTCCATATCAATCTGTTTGAAATTTATTTTAAGCTACTAACTGCAGTAGGAAGCCTACTGTGGCAACTCACCAAGGAAGACAGGGATGTACTTCCAGACCTCAGCAGAGGGATCCACTATCCTAGCCAGTGCCATACTCAAAAGTGGAACCCTGAGCTTCTGAGCTCAGGTGTTTTTATTGATTTATTGATTCAGAACTCTTCTGGTGTTCAACTGACAACACATGCAAGATAATAACCAATCAAACATCCCCCACATAAATCCAACTCCTTCAGACAATACAAAATGTCAAGAACTAGGCAGATCCTCACCCAATAGTGCACAAAACAATTATTTTATACATAATTAAAAATAAGCTTCCACAACAACTAAGTCTGTGGTGATTAATTCTAACAGCAACAGAAAACCAATTCACTAATTTCCTACTCATTCAGAAGGAGGAATAGAAGTCCTGTGTTCTACATGTATCCCAATTCATTTACTTTCTTCTTTATAGAACTTTTAATTATGTTTACTTTTTGAGAAAAATGTCCTACAAATATCTTTATCTGTGACAGTAAGCATGTACCAATAGTCACTTAAAGTGCTAGTTTGAAGTACTTGTTCTTTCGATAGTATACACACCTAAACTGTTCATTGGGGCTTACTGACTATTCTCCCTCATCCGTGGGTGAGGTGAGTCATATGTGGAGGATCTGTATGTCTGCTGTCAGTCCCACACCAGTGAAAATCAGTGCATTAAATAGGAAGTTTTATTCATAAATGACCTCAAACCATCTGGTCAGAAAATCTAAATGAGTACTTTGTGTAATCTGGAGAAACGTTTTACTTATTAAATAGTGTCAAATAATGATGATCAGACTTTTAGTTTATAAGGATGCTGTGGGGGAAAAAAAGTAAGAAAAGTTAATCATCACAGATTCTACATTCTTATCCATGTTTGTGAGTTTAATTTAGAACCAGGTTAGGTTTCTATTGAATGTTCATCTTAGGCAACTACTAAATGTTATGTCCTATGTGGGCACACTAAAAGGAAGAAATTATAGATCAGGGATTAATCTTGGTCTCAGCTAAAATGCATAATGCTCTTATAAATTTGAACCTATCTGAGGTAATATGTTTGTTAAGTTGTTCTGTGTGATACAATAAAGTAAATACTTTAAAGCTGACCTAGTACTGTGGGCTCATGGTAACAAGAACACAAAACTGCTTCTCCCTTCTGTCAGCTCTACAATTTCTTAGCATAATTGTACATTTTTCTTTAATATTATAGCGAGACCCTAAGTCTATGGCTCTTGAAAATTTTTTTTATTTAAAATCTCATTTTTGTAACAATTTTTGCTTTTGCATTTATTTAAATTATTTTGGTTTATCTGTAATTCTTCTGAAAATTAATTTCAAATGAGTGCCATTGGCAAGTAAGATAGAAAATTTAATAAAACAGAGATGGCAAAAGTATCTCGATTTAATAAAAATCACAGAATAATTTTTGAATGAATCATTTATAGGTATATCCCAGGGCACTGTAAAACTTTACAATAAGATTTAGTCTCAGATGCATCTTCATTCCTGGAAATTAAAGATTATTATTTTTTCAATATAAGTCAGAACTTAACCAGAATTTATTGGTCTTCTCAGTTTAGACTAAAAGTATCATTTCCATAAACTCACAGAATTAAATTCTTGGAGGCCAACCTCATGAACACCAAGTCAACACGAGCCAAAAAGTGAGAATTAATCGCATGAACACAGATCTAAGCTGCAAACAAATCTCTCTTTTCTACCTCATACACAAAAAAATTTTGGAATATCTTGAAATTAGTAATATATTACTTTGGTCATCTGGAAAAACATCTCTCACTAGTGAAGATTAAGAATCCCGATTCATGTGAGGTTAAATGCTGCTGGCTTACTCTTCAGCTTTAGTGGAGATGCTTCCAGTGCAGTTGGGAAGAAGACCTTGAAGTTCTATGTAAAAAGCATACTTTATTTCTTTGCTTTTGCTAAGTGAACACCAACTGGCTGTGCAAAGGCTCTCAGTGCCCTTGATAATAAGTAGTGCATTTGTCATAGTTTCATATTGTTGTTTACTTACAGATAATATGCCTTGGTTCACATTATGTAAATCAAATACTCACGTTGCTGCCTCATGCACCATGATATGATGTATTATATATTTAGCAAAAGCACACAAAACCCTTTCCTCCTACGTCTGAGTGTACTTTACACTCTGTGACTCTGACTCTGGTCCTGAGGTTGATTTTATTTTCTTCTTCAATGTGGTTCTTCAATTTGCTGTATTACCATAGTATTTGGTATCATCTGTTTTGCGTTTTTCATTTACTTTTTGCTGCCAAGAAAATTAAAAAATAGAACTATCTGTTATTCAGTACAACAACACCTTAGGCTTCTTGCTCATCTATCTTCAGCATCATAGAGGTGAATCTGCACGTTTTCTGTGACTCTAGAGAATCCTATTTCATATATCATTGTGGCATTTCTTAGATCTGGATAAAAAGTACATGCGGAGTGTCATTTCATTGGAATGTACAAGTCTTTCTTTGTGTAGATGCACAGGAAATTAAAGTTGAGGTGCACAGGTAAATGCACCTTGGTTTTAAGCAATGCTCAAATTGTATAACTTGGCATTGTGCCTCTGTGAAAAACTGATTTCCGTAGCTCTCTATGTTAAGTTTTTCTTTTTTTTCCCATTTATTTCCTATGTATATGGCAGCAACTCTTTCTTAAAACCTTTCAACTACAGTCATGTTCATACTCTGGATACATTTTGCTACCTGGGAAATACATTTGACCTCAACATTTTGAATTATTTTGAAATATGGATATTGAATCTATCTAGGATGACCACCAGATGAAACAGGTATGAGGTGGTAAAGATACTTTCACAGAGTCCACAAACACTAAAGAACCAGGCAAGAGGAAAGACACTGAAGAGGAGCATGGTGGGAATTTCACCCTCTGATTTTAGACAATTAAGTCATTAATAACTTATTACTTTAGCCTTTAGTTTATACACTCTGAAAAGGCTAGATTCAGTCTAGGAGCAATGTTTTTTTTTTCCTTTTATTTAATTAAAGTACCATCACATATCATTATTTCATTTATTCCACCTGCTCCATTCTTTCCCTCTCAGAGAACCATCCTCAATCCCCCAAATTTATAAGGCCTCCTTTTCTTTAACCATTGAATATGTATATAAAACCATTGAATATATATTATATAATATAACTATAAATACACAAGTATATAATATATAATATAATATAATTATAATATAAAATAATAATATGTATTATATGTAATGTATATTATAATATATAATTAATATATATATACATATATACACATATATTTACAAACATATAAATACAATCTGCTTTGTTCAATCTTGCATGCATGTATATGTTTCTAGATCTAACAACTTGGTATTGCTTCAATTGATATACCTTTGATACAACTCCTACACCCAAGGTTCAGGGAACATCCCAGAAGAGGAGGTGGAAAAATTGTAAGACCCAGAAGACCAGATTTCTCTTAGAAATGACAGAGTACCTGCGGAATGTCCTGGTAGTTGTGGGAGGCCTTGGTGAATGCAGGATATCCTGATGCCTGCAGGACATCTGGGTGACTGCATGATAATTCAGATGCCTGTGTATGTCTGGGTGTCTTTGAGAGGTCCAGATGCCTTCAGGAGGTCCTGGTGCTGGTGGGATGTCTGGGTGCCCATGCAATGTCTGAGTGCCTGAAGAATGGCCAAGTGCCTGCAAGAGGCCCTGGTACCTGCGTGATAGCTGGGTGCCTATGTGATCCCTAAGTGTATGTGGGATATACGGGTGCTTGCATGATGTTTGGGTGTCTGTGTGTTTGGGCAGTGGGATTCAACTTCAGGTCGAACTTGGCCATGCTTGATTTCAGGCTAATGTGGGCCAGGTCAATGTCTATATTCAGAGTGGCCTGCTGCTGCTGTTGCTGCTCCTCCTCCTTCTCCTCCTTTTTCTTGAGGGCATAGATGTGGGAGGATGGACCAGGGAGGAATTGGAAGAGGGTATGATAAAGGTACATCGACTGAAACTCAAGTAATTAATAAAATATTTAAAAAATCAAAACAACAAGAAAAACCTGAGCTCCTCCACAACCACATAAGAATAGAAAAAGGGCCTTAGTCCTAGATAAGAGTTTATCCTGACCAATACCTTGATATCATCTTTGTTTAACCCTCAACAGGGGATATAGCCAGTCTGTGTCTGGACTTCTGACCTACAAACTGGAAACTAGTAAGCACAAATTTTAACTTAAGCTGCTAAATTTAAGATTAACATGCTATGTAGCAATCAAAATCACTGTAAACTTTAGCACCTGGAAATGACTTATATGTTTGTTCTTTTACCAAAAACACATTGCCTTGTTTTCTGTACCATTTTATTAAATCATGAAATTGACTAACATGAGCCTTGAACGATATTTCTGCTTTACTGAACTGTTGTGGATTCTACAATAACTTTGTATTCACATAAGAATTTCAGAATCAGTATATGAATAGACCAATTATACATGGGTATATACTTTTTGATTTCTTTCACAAGTGTTTTGCATATTTTTCTTTATATTCTGTGTCTATTTTGTTGGATTTATAGTAACGCACATCAGTGTTTTAAGAGGTATCATCAGTAAAAATTTTAATTTGAAACCGAACAATTGCTCAGATCTAGGAAAAGCACCAACTAATCAATTTTGACCTCTCTCCTGTGGCCTTATTAAACTTGCTCACTTTCTCCAAAAAAAGACAAGAAAAAAAAAATAAGAGGGAAGCTGCACACATGAAGTTTCAACAACACGGCTTCCTAACAAACCCCTGAACAGTGCCAAGAACAGTTGACACCCAGATGGCGCAACAGCTTTGGTGTAGAAGCTTATGATTAGAAAAAAATGGCCAAAATATATGAAGCAACAAACAGTGTTTCCCTGTGGAACTGTGCAGGAGATGTGAAGTGGAGCAGGAGCACACCTTTAAGATTTAACTTGGACTGTCAAGAAAGCACTAAATTTCATGTAATCCCTTAAGTATAGATCTAGAAGTAAGTATTTTAGATTAATGCAATCTTGTTCTGCCTAGAGGTACGAACTTTGTGGTATTTGTTGCTGTTGTTTTTGTTTTCTTTTGTTTTTGCTTTTTATCTGTTGAAGGTTGTCACAACTTTACCTTGGAAGAACTTTAGCTAAAGTCTTAACATGTATGAGGTAAAATTTCATATCTTCACTAACTTACATGGACTTCCTTCTGATTTTGTAGTGTGTTATCAGAACAACCTTTTCCTTAACTGATGCATAGGCGTCCACTCTTGGGGTGGATGAATAATCAGATTATTTAGGCCATCAGTGTTTGCTTTTTTTTGCTTTGCTATTTCTTTTTAACAACTGAAAAATGAATTTTACTTTGTGACATTCATTCAGTTAGAATAATAGACTTTAAGTCATATATTTCTAAGAGCTAACCTTAAGTATCCAGGAAAGACTAACATCCTGCTACTAATTTAACAGTGATAGTATATTGAGAAAAATCTTAAGATTTCTTAAACATCACAGTAATTAGGAGATAGCGTATCTTACCACTACACATTTCTACTGCATTTTGGGGATACGCCATGGCTATTATAATCAGAAAACACTGCGTCTCCTGGGCACAGGTATTTTTGGCATAGAGGCTAACAGAAGTGTGTGAAGATGTGATGCCAAATCACACCAAAACCAGGGAAAAGGTTAGTGTCAAAAGGGCCTCAGTCTATCTTAGTTGAATTCCAGTGAGTTACTGGAAAGAGGTTGTCAGCTAAGACACTCAAAGAAATTAAAGAAGAAACCCTCTTGATTCTTTATGAAGAAATTTATATAAGCCACCATATTTGTATTAATTTGTCATTTATAACCACAAAGTAATCTGTGCTTTTCCTATGCGTAAGCAAATCATTGTTTAGTTTTAAATTAAAATGTTTAAACTGATGATACCTCTAAAAACACTGATGTGCTTTACTATAAATCCAACAACATAGATATAGAAGTATAAAGAAAATATGCAAAACACTTGTGAAAGAAATCAGAAATCAGCAAGTAAATACCCATGTGCAATTGCTTTACTTATATACCGATTCTGAAATTCTTGTGTGAATACTAAGTTATTATAGTATTCAAAATAATTCAATGAAGCAAAATATAATTCAAGGCTCATGTTAGCCAATTTCATAATTTAGTAGAATGGTACAGAAGTCAAGGCAATGTGTTTTTGGTAAAAGAACAAACATATAAGTCATTTCCAGGTGCTAAACTTTACAGTGATTTTGATTGCTACATAGCATGTTAATCTTGTGTATAATTACATGAATTAATTTCATATTATGTCCCCTCGTGCCTAGCATTACAAAGATACTTAAAATTTGAACTTCCTCTTGTCAGTTGAACACTTTCACATTACTCTTGATTCTATGTCTGTTTCATGAAATTTTTTTGCCAGAAATTTGCTAAGAGGAAAGACAAACAGGTTAATGGATGTTTATATTAAAATGATTCATCTCTAACTCATTCTTACTCATTTTTATCTACACATTTTGATTCTCTGTAAACTTTTGAGAGAAAAATAATTTGCTTCAATTAGTAATTCTACAATAATTTTAAATATAATCCTCACTTGAATAAAGATGTCCTTGAACGGATATTGAAAGTTAAGCAGCTTTGTGCTAGCCTGTAGTCTTATCCTTCAAGAGGTTGGATCAGGAGAATCAGCTTGACTAATCAAATAGTTGAGCTAGTCTGGGGTACAGGATACCAACTTTCAAAAACAAATAACAAAAAGAAACAAGAATTCAATTTTTTTTTTGAGATAGGGTTTATTTGTGCGCCCCTGGATATCCTTGAACTCTCTGTAGACCAGGCTGGCCTTGGACTCAAGAGATCCCCTTGCCTCTGCCTCCCCATGCTGGGTTTAAAGGCACATGCCACAACCTCCTGGCTGAAGTATTCTATTTTAATTAAGACCATGAGAACATACTATTTAGGTATTAACATGGACCTTTAAAGATTTTATCAAAAATTTGCCTGTTATAGAATATAATAAAATAATGCATATGTGCCCTTTTCTCTGGATATTGATATCTGTTGTTAAACAAATTTATCCTTTTAGGATACTTAATTTCTATCTGGCATGTCACAGATTGAGTTCATTCTCCTTAGTTTTGTGATTATCTGTCTGACTAGATAATGAGAAAATGCTCCATTTTAGAACATTAATAAATTGAATTTAAAATAAATAGGGAACATCTTTTATGTGCTCAGATTAGCCATAAACTAAAAAATCTGTCAAGGAGCACAGGGACTTCAGGAGGAAATGCAGTAGCTGCCCAGAGGGAGTTTGTTCTTTGAATTGGAAATACTTCTTTTGATGTACTTTGCACATCTTTTTTCCTAACTATTTTTTTAGGTCCAGGCAGAGGAAAGCCTTCAAGGCTGTACAAAGTAGGAAGTAGAAATGAAACAATTACAGATGCCTGTAACTCATGGGTATCTAGACCTTTCATAAGTGCATATGTGGTCAAAACTCTGCTGACAACCACAGGCTATCAAGGGCTTGCTCTGTTTCATCCATGATTGTGAGATAGGAACAAAATCTCTCCCCGAAAAATCACCCCATGAATTTTCTCTCAAAATTTAGTCACTTAGTAAAAATATTTTCAAAACACCCTAGGAAGGGCCCTCTTTCGATGTATACCATACAAGGCAACGCAGAGAATTCGTGATTGAGTTCATTATTAGTTCCAAAGTACACAATTGTACCATCTTGGGTTGTGAAAACTCAATGTCACAATTATGAGGAATACATTAAAAATAAACAGGACAATTATAAAGAATGCATGCTTACATGATGAAGAGTGAAAAACGTCAGATATATGACCATGAAATACTTGGGAAACAATTCTTGTTTTGAATACTGAAAACAATGCTATAAAAATATGACTTTTGTACTTTAAAAATATCTCCATTTGTTAACTGAGGAGCAGATTAGAGATAGAGAAATGTAGCATTAATGAGACAGATGTTAAATCTGGGGACTTCTTCCAGAAGGCTGTATACAGTGGTTAAGAGCAGAGTTACAAAAAGCTGCTGAAATGAGAAAAAGGATTGATTGACACATGCCTTGGGATGCTACAGGGAACAGAGTAGAAAGACTGTCTGAGATAATCTTATGAATTTTCCATTGTTCGTAGATCTTAAAAATTGAAAAATAACCCAAATATCAAAAAAGATAAATAAAAAAATAGTATTAGCACCTCAGTACACTTAGGTATGATTGAAGAGTTACAAAAAGAATAAAGAAAGAAAATAAAAAGAGGAAAGAAATTTCAAAACTAACCAGACACCAAATATGTGAAATAAGAACAAAAAATATGATAGATACCAACCAATATTTAAGAGTGAGAAAATAAATTCAATCATATCTTCTATGTTCTATGACTCAATATTGCTATCCTAAAATTCACTCTTCAAAGCCAGGCGTGGTGGCACATGCCTTTAGTCCCAATGTTTTGGAGGCAGAGGCAGATTGATCTTTGTGAGTCTGAGACCAGCCAACGCTACCTAATGAGACTCTTGTCTCAAAACAATGACCACAGAAGTTCTATAATATGAATAGTCAGCTTTCTATTTTGAGTAAATGGAAGCTATTGAAAATGGAGGAAATAATATAGGATATTCTATAAAAATAAACGTTCACTTTGTTATACTTAGTAAGAAAAAAAGGCAAACTGTAGCTGGTAAAAGAAAATGTTAAACATATCAACCTATTGCTAAGTAAGCACTGATGGTTTGAAAAAGTACCTGTTCTGAGATCCTATAAATGAAGATGCATGCTAGGGAAACAACTGAGCTGGTAAATTATCTGCTCTGTAGTCATAGAAACCTGAGTGTGATCCCCTGAATCCATGATGGCAAATCCAGGGTAGTGGTGCACACATTGCCATCTCTGTGGAGACAGAGACAGCATGATCCCTGGGGCTTACTGGTCAGACAGCTTAGTCTACATGGTGAGTACCAACACAGGCAATTAAACTCTGTGTCAGAATAAATAAATAAATAAATAACAAGGTACCTAATAAGGAACAACACCTGAGACTGATCTCCGAGCTCCACATGCATGCCTGTACATATGCATGTGTATCCACATACACATATGCACAAGCATATATGTACAAATAACTTGTCCATATATAAGCATATTAGCCACAAAAACAAATGAATAGATAGATGATAGATCCAAACCAAAATGGAGGTAGAGTATTCAATTAAAAAATCATGAATAGCTGGACATGATATACATCTATGAAGTCCACACTTGATGACTGAAGTAAGAAAGTTGACTCAAGTTTGGGGTATGACTGGGCTACATTGCAAGCACTAGGCTTTATCTCAAGCAAGACTATATCTCAAAAATAAAACAGAAGACAACAAAACCTACAATTTAAAAAAAAACCAAGAAGATAAGGAAGATGCTGAATTAAAAGAATTTTATGCCGTTGTTTCTGTTTCTTTTTTTTATCAAAAGATTTAGCTTTTAACATTTTAGCAAGTGCAAGTGAATGCCACCTTTAAAAACTCAGGTTCTCCTCTCCAAATGCTGGGAATGTGATGGCTTATATGTTATAAAATACTTTGTAGATGTGGATGTGTAAAGGATGTTGGGAGAAGAGACTATCCTGAATTATCCGTGGGGTCCAATGTAGTTAAAGGGCTTAACGGAAAAAGGAACTTCTAGAGGGTACATTACACTGTGACATGATGATTTTAGCTAAGAAAACATCTTATTTCAGACTTCTGATCTCTAGATTGTAAGCACAACAATTTGTGTTGTTTTCTGCTTCTAAGTTACGTAATTGCTACAGCAGCAACAGGAAACCCGCATATCCTTCTTGACAATGTCTTTGTGAACCATACAGTACACATTAACTGTGTTGGAGAGATGGTTCAGCAATTAAGAGAACTTGCTGCTCTTCAGAGGACCCAAGTTTAGTTCTTAGCACCCATAATGGTGACTCACAACTGCTTTTAACTCCAGCACCGAGGGATATGACACCCTCTTCTGGCCTCTGTAGGCACCAGTACACACATACTCAGAAATTAAAGCAATAGTTTAAAAAAACATACAAATTAATATTATTTTAGAACACTAGAGAAAATCAGAAAAATAGGGTTAACTAGAAACAAAATGAATCAAAGAAATGAATGTAAAAGCAATCGCAAATAAGATAATCCAAATAAACCAATACTTAGTATGTATTATTAATATAATAAACTGCTTGTAAGAATGTTATATAGCTAGCTCTACATGCTTAACCATGTTCTACTTGCAAGAGACTCATAGAAAAACAAAAGTTACAAAGGAAAACGCCTAACATCAGACATAAAGGATGCTATAGTGAATCAACTCATTACAAAATAGTCTCCTGTGAAGGGGGAACTTCAGTTGAGGAAATGCTTCCCTCTGACTGGGCCATGGGCATGTAGGCATGCATGGGTGGTGTGGGAGAAGTACACTGTGAGTGATCCTACCATCAGACAGCGAGGTGGTCCTTGGAGGTATGAGAAAGGAGCTGAACATAATCACTGAAGCAATCCAATAAGCAGAGTTCCTTCATGGTTCTGGTCTCTGCTCCTCCCTGACTTCCTGCCCTGGCTTTCTTCAGTGATAGATGGTACTTGGGACATGTAAGCCAAACACAGCCTTTCCTCCCCCAAGATGCTTTGGTCCATGTTTTATCATAACAACAGAAAAGCAAAGTAGAACGAGAGATAAATGTGATCTTTATCCTAAAAGAAAACCAATAATTTCAAACAGATAAAATTCATAAGAATTTACAGAATAATTTAGCAAAATAAATAGAAACTCATGTGGAAACATCAAAAACTTATAATTTTAATGGAATTTTTTTTAACATTTCTTCTTTACTAATAAATGCATAAATCAATCTGAGTTGTTCATTTTATTAAGCCTTCAATCTCATGACATGTAATAGGGTAATTCAGTGAATATTTATGGAAATCTGTTTGAGAAAATAATGCATTTAAACATGAAATGAAATTTACAAGATCATACCTAGCTGCCAAATTGTAAAGGCATTTGCTCACTCAGCCAAGATGTGACCAGAAAACAGTGATTGCTACCATTGACCTCATTGAGGAGGTGGCAGCAGTCCTGCATTATACCTTTCTGGTAGTTAATATTTGAATGTCTTTATTTATCAGTGTACACTAATTGTACAAAGAGGCGACATTGAAAGATTTCCACATGTGCATATACTGAATTTTGACCATGTTTACCCTGTTTTACTTTATCCTCAGTATTCCCTTTCTTTTCTCCTTAGTTGTACACTAATTTTTTTCTTTTTATCTGTTTCATTTTGTTTCCATTTGTTTTTTAAGATTTTTTTATTTAAAAAAATTTGATCACATTTTAATTTTAATTAAACATTTCAATCATGTTTTTAGTTCTCCCATCTTGTCCCAAAACCTTCTCACCTGCCTCTCATCCAACTTTATGTTCTCTCTCTCTCAATCTTTCTGTTTCTCAAAAAAGTAAAACAACAAAAACTAATAAACAAACAAAAAACCCAAATCACACACAGGGGGAAAAAAAAAAACCAACCAACAAGGAAAAGAATTAAAACAAAAATCAAAACAAACAAGCAAAAAAACAACATAGAAGACAAAAAGATACTAAATTAAACAAAAGTCCACTGAAATAACATGTAATTCATTTTGATGTACTAACTTTAAAAAATTGTGTGTGTGTGTGTGTGTGTGTGTGTGTGTGTGTGTGTTTATGCATGCATACAGGCATGTGGGAAAGCATGAATGAATTTATGTGCACCAGAAGCCAGAAAAGGTCACTGATCTCCTGAACTGGAGTTCAGTTGATGTGAACTACTATGTGGATGCTGAGAATAGAGTCCAGATACTTTCTTAAAATTAAGAGAAATTAGTGCTCTAATCACTGATTTATTTCTCCCTACCTGTGGGCTAAATTTTTTAAAGTTTATTTTCTATTTTACACTGGTATTCAGATTCTAAAATTGATAGTAGCCTTTTAAAAAAAAGCCTAATTTCTGGTTTCCTATTCACATACATACATATAGACACATGCACACACATACCCAAATATGTGCACGCAGGAGTAGGGAGCCAATAGTCAGTATTTTTAAAAAATTATATAGAACTTAATGCTAAAAAATGTGATGTCATTCATATTAGGTACAAGAACTGCAGCAATAAAAATGATCCATCAAAAATATAATTTCTGCATGTCTGACATTATTTTAATACCTCTTTGGGAGACTCATTTAACCTGCATGATAAACCTGTATTTTAAATGATTTGTGCCTGTTAGATCATTTATCCTGCACAATAGCCAGAGAAGATTGTGCCTCTGTAGTTTAAATGAGGTGCCTGAGATGCAAGATAGCTAAGTAAATTGTCTAAGGCAGAGGTTCTCAACCTGTGATTTGTGACACCTTTGTGGGTGTAACGACCCTTTCATAGGAGTTGCCTAAGACCATGTGCACACCAGTTATTTACATTATGATTCCTAACAGTAGGGAAATTATAGTTATGAAGTAGCAATGAAAATAATTTTATGGTTGGGGCGTCACCACAACATGAGGAACTGTAGTAAAGGATCACAGCATCAGGGAGGTTGAGAATCACTGGTCTAAGATGACATCACTAGCAACAGATAGATAAATAATAATTATTTCATATAACATATCTCCTAAGTCAAATTCTGATTATGTTTTTTAAAATTATGACCTGTGAAATACTAAATGAGTGGGAACAAGAGTAGGTGTTATTAAGGAGTACTTTCTAAAATACAGTACTAAAATAAAGATAGAAATATGAAGTATAATTCACAGAACCCACTTATGTAGATTACTAATTTCTTCATGCTTTTTCTAAAGTGCTTTTCGGTCTTTAAATATGTTTTGCCAGTTATTGGAAAGGAAACTGTAAATAGCTTTAAATAATATTCCTTACCTGTAATCTTTCAACCTGAAAATTACTTAGTCATATGAAGTAGTGCTATTATATTCCCATGGAAAGTCATTTCCTAACATTATGAACTATTTTATACAACAACACAATGTAATTTTGATGAAAAATTCAAAACAAAGCAGGGCTTTATTTTTGAAGAGTGTCTACTAAATAGGAAGGTATCTCAGGATTAAATAGTATGTGTTTGCTATTAAATTCTGATTAAAAATTTTCTTCAGATCTATTTCTTCACCTTAATCTGAGTTCTATTAAATTTGAAAGGATCGATGATGTGGCTCATGTGTCTGTGAACACAAGTCCTAGGACAACTGGCAGTTGTCTGAAAGAATACATCCTTACTTTGATTTTCTATTTTCCTTTCTAGGAAAGATTTCTGTGTCCACAAAGATGAGCCATGTGATACTGTGGGTAAGTATCTGTGAAATCTTTCAGTTGGAGGAGCACTGAAGAACTTAAATATATCAGATGATTAAACATAGTAAATTATTTGAGGGTGCTGACTTTGAAGAATTATTTTTGCAATGCCATTTATGTATGTATGTATATATATACATATATACTATATATTAAATCATATGTTAACACTTTGGTTACTAATGAAACAGCTTAAAGTCATACATAAACTATACAATGGAGATATTTTTAATATGTAATTTAAGACTATCACTAATTCTTTGTTATTTTCAAAGATTCACAGATACATTCAATAACATTCTATTATTGTTGATAATAATGCTAGATAAATTTATAATATGAGGATAGGTTATATTTGAGTCACATATGCTTCAAGTTCTTTGCAGAATATAAAAAAAAAATCTCTCTACTTTGGCTGACTAGTGAATGCTCTTTGGGCACCAAGTAGCAAATTTTCTATATTTTTAATTGATAACAAAAATCCCTGTAAGGTAACCCTGGATTCAATAGAATATGTGTAACTGTCTTTCTGATTATTAGGCAATATCCACGTATATGTCTGTTAACACAAATGCAACTATCTTAGTAGAAATTTACTTATTCAAAGAAATCAGACAAAGTAAAGAGATGGCTTAGAAGCTAAGAATGCTAGTTGCTCTTCCAGAGGACCTGGATTCAATTTTCAGCACTCACATGACAGCTCACAACTGGCTCTAAATCCAGTTACAAGGTATTTACTGTCCTATTCTCATTTTTGCTGGCACCAGGCATGTACATAGTACACAGGCATATAGGCAGGCAAAACATATATACACATAAAATAAATAAAAATTAAAGAGATCTAAGTGTTATATATATATTTACATTTAATAATTTATAATATTAATTATCAATAATTATTAATTAATACTTAATAATTTAATATATATTATATATAAGTTATATATATATATATATTTTCCATTCTAGGTTATGTAGCTGCAAATAAAAGGTATTATCGTTAAGGTACATTCAGTTATAGTCTGACTTTGGCATATATCATGTAAGTTTCCTTTCTAGAGGGTAGCAAGTATTTTAACTTACTCATCTTCAGGTTTTCATTTGTTCACTGCAATATGAGCAATTAAAAGTGGGTGAATGGGTGTGGAGAGATGGCTCATCAGTTAACAACACTTGTTCCTCTTCAGAAGACCTGGGTCAGTCCTCAGCAGCTACATAGCAGCTCACTTCAGCCCACAATTCCAATTCCTGGGGATCCAACCTTCTTCTGACCTCCATGGGCATCAAGAATGTTTACAGTACACATACATGCAGGCAAACACAGTATAGTGTGGAAGGACTGACAACAGTTAAAGGTTTCGAGTCTATGTTAGGAATTTGTTTTCTATGTAGAGGAAGAGAGCAATGTTTAAAGGCAATGGAGAACTTTTCAGCACACATTGCAATTCCAGCAACGCTTTCCTTTAAAACCTGAGCTCTCTAGTTTTTTTTTTTTTTTCATTATATTGTTTTACAGATGAAGTAGGTTCTGAAATAAAACATTCTACTTAATACTGAAGTGCTTGCAATCATAAGTAACTTAGAACTAAATTGAGCAAACTTTTCCCAAGTGGTATGTAAGATAATAGTATGTTCGAAAGCAAAGACATTTGAGCCTACAATGATATTTTCCTAGAGAGAAGCTTGTTTTTTTCTTTTCCCCTTATTCATGGATATTGTTTAAACAGTTTAAACAGTGTTATATCCAAATTTATAGAGCATTTCTACTATGGTACCAAGAACAATTACAACAGCTTATAATGTTTGGGGGTGGTTTATGAGATCCCATAGACCAAGCTCAAAAAGAAGTACCCCATATTTGACCCTGGACTTTTATATTTGATAGTGTATGGTATCTGGCAGAGGTATTGTCCCTATTATAACGGCATTTGAACTCCATATATATATATGTAAATATATATATATATGTGTGTACATATATGTATATGTATATCATATGCATATATTTATATATAGTGTATGTGTGTTTTAGGAAGCTTCTATTGTACTGAGTTTCCAAAGGGCTTTTTCATATATCTTTAGTGTTAGTAATCCTTCTCTATACACTCTTCTACCCAGCCCTCTCACCTCCTACTTCCTTTAACTTTCCCTTTTCTATTATTCCCTCCATATTACCTGTGTTCTCTCCACAATCACTTGAGACTCAAAACCTCCAAGATTCCTTACTAGTATCTTTACTTTGTGAGTACTCATGTTTAACTAAACATGTTTAAACATGTAAAGCTAGCATCCACATATGAGCAGGAACATACGATATTTGTCTTTCCAAGTCTGAGTTACCACACTTAGAATTTTTTTAGCATAATCCATTTACATTAATACTCCTCAAATTATTCCACAAAACAGGAAATGAAGGAACACTTCTAAATTTCTTTTATGAAGCCAATAGTACCCCGAGAGTAATACCAGTTAAATATCCAATAGCAAAATAGAATAATAGGACAATCTTCCTGATTTCCATAGATACAGAGTTTTTCACAAAAGTTCTTAGAAACCAATTTAAAGTGCAAATCAGAAACACCATCTATTATGATATAGTCAGCTTCTTCCAGAGATTTGGAAATGGCTCAACAAATGAACAATCCGTAAACCTAATTCAACACATAAAGAGACACAGGATAGAGACCACATGATCAACTCATTCGATGCAGAAAAGGCTCTTGACAAAATCCAGAATCTCTTCATGATCCTGAAGAGTCCAGAAGGGTCTAGGAATGAAGGAGAAAAATCTCAAAGTAACAAAAGTGAGATACAACAAGATCACAGCCAGTGTCTTGCTAAATAAGAAAAACTCAGATTTGTGGTAAAATCAAGAACAAGACAAGGATGTTTACTCTTCCCCATCCTGGTCAATACAGTACTTGAAATCCTTCCTAGAGCAATAAGAGAGTGTAGGAGATAAAGGGGAACCTGATAGAAAAGGACGAAGGCAAAGCATCCTTATTTGAAGGTGATATGATTTTATTCTAAAGACTTCAACAGAAAATTCCTACAACTGATATACACAATATTGTATTGTGCTATACACAATCAGCAAAGTAGTAGAAAAAAAAAACAACAGGAATCAGTAGTTTTTCTATATACAAATGGCAAATGCACAGAGGAAAAAAAAATCAGGGAAACAATATCATTCACAATAGCCTAAAAAAATGTACGTTAGAGAAAAGTTAATCACAGAATTGAAAGACTCATACAATCGTAATTTTAAAACTCTGAATAAGGAAGTTGAAGAAAATACAAGAAGATGGAAAAATTTCTTATGCGCCTGGGTTAGTACTGTGAAAATTGACGTTCTGTCAAAAGTGACCTACAGGGTCAACACAATCCCCATCATATGGAAACACAGACAACAGAGGATAGTCAAAATGATCCCGAGCAACAACAAAAAACTGCTAGAGATCATAAACACCACTGATTTCAAGTTATACCACAGAGCTACAGTAATAACAGTGTGGTACCTTCACTAAAATAGACACATTGTTCAATAGAAGAGAACTGAAGACCCACACATAAACCTGCAATCTTAGAGTCTCCTGTTTTTACACAAACAGACCAGCAGTACATATTAGAGAAAATAAAACATCTTTAATAAATGGTGCGGGTCAAACTGGGTAGCTACGGGTTTCTGGTTTCAAACTTACAACCAGTTTGCAAAGGTTTCTGAATTCAAGCCCAAGCTTTTATATTTCAACTATTAGCCAAAATACACTGCTTCGCTGAGACACTTCATGAATTACATGGATCTGTGTGGTAGTACTATTTTAAAAAGCAGGCATTTGTATGTGTTGGTTTAATAAGGAAACAGTTCTTGTGTGTTTAATTATCATAAAAGTTGTAGTGAATATAACAAAATGAATATAGACTTATCTACTTGATAAACTATGTGAGAATCTGTACCACAAACATGACCATAGCCACCCAAACTTTCTTCTCACCTTACTTATTTATATACTAGAGCCTTATCTTTCATAGTGCCCCATAGTGTCCTAATGAATCAAGAACCTTAATGTAAGAGCCAGTACTCTGAATCTGTTAGGGCAGAAACTGAGGAGTTCATTTAATTTGCTTTGGTGGAACTCTGGCCTCCTTGTTACATTATGGGGTGTCAGTTACATCCCCAAATCTAAATAGCCAGCACTACCTGCTATTCTTTCAAACAAACATGGTGCTTCATGAAAGACATTAAATCCATCTCATAAATCAAATTTATAGTGCTTTCATTGAGACAAAAGCATACGTTAGTCTGCAGCAGCAGTGTTTGTGTATGTTTATTTTTTTGTTACACAAAATCCACCAAGTGCTCAGACCAAAGTATCCAAATTTTATCAAATTTGTAAGATTTCCTACTTTACCTATAATATGTTTAAGTGAAATTGGCATTTTACTCCTGACAATATCAGAAAAAAAAAAAGGCAGTGAAGTTAATGCCACTGCCTGATTTTGTTTAGGGCATTTAACCTGTCATTGCTTTTGTCATCAATAAAAATGCTGTGTTGACCCCACGTGTATCTTTTGAAACCATGCTAAGGGACCCGATAAAAGAGCATTTTAGAAAGCCAGGGTTCTATTGATAGCCTTTGAAAAATGCTACCCATAAATATAATGATCTGTGACATGCTTAGTCTTTCTGTCTCTGTCTGCCTCCCTCCCCCGCCTCTCTGTGTGTATATGTCTTTGTACCTGCACATATGTGTATGCTCACGCATGTACATGTGGCTTTTGAATCATTGGAGTGATGATACTTATACCTGGTAAGGGAAGATACTAATGACCATGAGTTCTAGCTACACAATGCCCTAAGCCCTCTCTGCACTCCATTGTTCAGACATGGTACACGGTAGGTTAGTATTCAGACATTGCAATATTTTTTTTAACAAGTTACTAACAGATATTCCTTGACTGTCTTTGATAAGATTAGAATGATGTAGTTTATCTTCTCGGTGCTTCTGAATATTCTTGCTTTTGCTGTTAAATGGACACAAAGGAGGCCACCTATGGAGCAACTGCTAAAGAGAAACACACCCAGACACTAAGACCTTTGCATGTACAAATTTGCAGATATTTCCCTTTCCAAACAACAGATTCTCCAAACAATATTTCTGGAGAAGGAATCATTTTTATTGGGTGAGAGGAAGAGGTTAAGCCCTTTTTTTTTTTTAAAAGCTTACTTTTCATTAAACAGTATTTTCTCCTATAACATGGCTCCCAAAGCACAGAGACTTTAAACACTTAAAAGATGCTACTGAGATCACCTCTCTATTTAATACATTTTCACATTAAATATTTTATTTAATTTTCATGCATACATGTAATGTGCTTGGATCCAAGCCATCTCCCCACCCCTTCCCTTTTATTCCTCCCTTTCCTTCCCACACCTTTTCCTCCAATTCTTGAGCTTACTTTCCTTTTTAAAAATGCCCACAGCATTCATTAATGCTGGCTAAATATTCATAGGTACAGAAACATCTACTCAGTAAATTCTACTGAAATATGAGTAGCCTCTCAGAGCCTGCATTCTTGAAAAAAGGACAATCACTCTCTCCCTCCCAGGAGCCATCAACTACCAACAGATCTCAGCTAAGGATGAGGTCTCAGACCCTTCCCCAATCCAATCCATGCTGAGATTTAGGCTGGCTTGATATTGTGCAAGCCTCGTGTATGCAGTCATAGCCAATGAGAGTTTAGGTGTGCAGCTGACATGTCTGGCAAATACTACTTTGCAAGAGTCATCCACTCCTATGGCTTTGACACCTTTTCACTCTCTATTCCACAATGATTCCTTAGTCTTGTGGGGAAATGTATGATATAGCTGTCCTAGTTAGATTTGAGGACTTCATAGTCTTTTATTATTTGCATGTTGGCCTATATTTTGTTGCCCCATTAATTGCTATCAACTGCAAAACCAAATTTCTTTGATGAGGGTTGAGAGATGCACTAATCTAACAGTATAAGATAAGAACGTAGTGGGCAGTTTATTACTATGTCCATTTAGGAGAATAATAATGCTCAGTTCTCCTCTAGGGCTGTGACCTAGACAGACACAGGTTTTTGAATTAAAGGGTACCAGGACATTAAACAAGCTTTAAATCTAGTCAGAAAGTTATTGGTTATTCCCGTAACATTTCAATAGGAAGACTTTCCCCACTCCACCACATGTTATTGGGCACTCCATTTACCCCTCACTCCCTTCATATACTTGTGTATTTTAGGAAACTTTACAGTAGAAGGTTCCATATTGCATTTTCAAAGGTCTTTGCTGTCTTTCTTTCCCATACTTCTTTCTCGACTCTGCCCTTTCATTCCACACTGGGATTTATCTCCTCCTGTTTCATTGTTTCCCCTTCCCCTTCTTACCACCTCATTTTTTTCTTCTTACCTTGAAACACCTTCATGACCCCTTATTATCTTCCTACCATCTATGTATAATTCAGTTTAAACATACATATCTAAAGATCCAAAGCTAGCATCCACAGGTGAGAAAGAGCACATAGCTTTTGTCTTCATGAGTCTGGCTATTTCCAGTTCCACTCATTTGACTGTGAGTTTCACTTTTTAATAGCTGAATAATATCATCTATTGTGTATATGAATAACGTTTTTCCTTATCAATTCACCTACCGATGGATAATGAGGTTGTCTCCATCTCCTAGCTTTTGTGAATAGAACAGGGGAAAGTATGGAATACTCTTGAACTTGGTGACACCAGAAAGGACTTCCTGAATGAGAACCTCAGCAGCAAAGGCCAACTGACAGATGGGACCTCATAAAACAAAAACACTTCTTGACTGCATCACTATTAGAGTGATGAGACAGCTCAGAGATTGGGGGAAACAATCTTTACCAGATAAACATCTGATAGAGTGTAGGTCTCTAGAATATATAAAAACCTCAAAAACCTGAACACTAAGAAAACAAACAACCAATTAAAAATTGGGACATGGAACTAAATAGTCCTTAAAAGATGAAATACAAGTGGCTGAGAAATATACTTTAATGGTTTGGCTTCCTTAGATATCATGAAAATGCAAATTAAAACTACTTTAAGGTTTCATCTTACCCCAGAAAGAGTGGTTAAGGCAGAAAAACCAACCAACTAAATAATCCAGAACTGAAAAGCTGCTGCAGAATGTGCTTTAATTTTATTACAACAGTCACAGAAATGCAAATGGAATATAGTCAATGACATGGAGATATTCCACCCCTGGCTATTCATTCAAACACTAATAAGATATAAACACAACATGCTCAGCCCATAGTCTTTCACAGTCACAACACAGTTTAGAAATCCAAAATATCTTCTAAGGCTCAAGGCAATCTCTTAGCTGTTGCTTCCTGTATAATACAGATAACTTGCGTACTTCTATTGAAATGGCAAATAATATGCATTACCTTTCCAAAAGGTAGAGATGAGACCATAATGAGGAAATACTGCAGCAAAGCAAATGGGACAAATACCTGATCATCTGTTTTAATGCCTGTTGTCAAAGGATTTAAATGACACTCCTTGTTCAGCATTGCCACCTACAACATACACTTCTCTCTTGGGCTGGTTCCTCTCCCTGAATGTAAGTCTCCTTGACAGATATCTCACAGCTCAGGCATTTCCTACATCTTTGGGTTTCCCCTGAAACCCAGGTTCACTCCCAGATATTCACACAATGGCCTCTCAGGGTCTTTTGATCTTTCAGTGCCTTCACTCAGGGACTTTTCCTGCTGGGCTGTCCTCAGTGACTCTCTGAGAATCTAATCCCTTCATTCCTGTGTCCTTCACTTCCCTAAAGGCATGGTAATATGAATAAGATTTCCAAGTCTGGCTTTCTGATTGGGATGGGCTCTGGTCATCTTGAATAACATCAGCAGCACAGCTTTTATTCAGTTCTTTTCTAGGAGCAGAAAACACTGTATTTTCTTTTTCACAACTTGGAAGCTTAGTTGGGTGGGGTCTTGCCCTGAGGGCATAATTCCTTTATTTCTTTGTAGAGCCTGAGGTCTCTCCTTAAATAATCTCTTATCTCAGTACAAGCCATGACTGGAAAATTAAGTCAGTATTGTTCTTTTTCTCTTTAAGGATACATTTTGTGTTTCTTTTTGCCCAATTTGCTCTTTTTTCTTATTGACCTGTATAACAGTTATTAACAATAATTAGACAACACATTCACAATTATCTTGCCTTGAAATTGTCTACACCTAAGAAATAAATTCATTGTGCCTCAGTTTAGTTTGAGGCAAGTTCTTAGGTCAAGAGCAGAAGGCAGCTAAATTCTTTGTCAAAGTATCACCATAGGAATATCCCCTAACTCGATTGCTAATATATTTCTCCTTGGTAACTTCTTGATATGGGCCGTCAGAGTCCACATTGCTCTCAACATTGCAGCTTTTCATGATGTAACTAGAGCAACCTATGAAGTTTACCTAATGCATTCAACTACTTTCTTAGTCCAAAGGCCCAAAGCCTTCTGTATTCCTCTAAAAACATTGTTAGGTTTTTCAAAGAATATTCCACTTAGTTAAGACACTGGTGGCACACGCCTTTCATCTTAGCACTTGGGAGGCAGAGGCAGACAGATCTCTGAGTTTGAAGCCAGCCTGGTCTACAGAGTGAGTTCCAGGACAGCCAGGGCTACACAGAGAAACCCTGTCTCTATAAACCAAAACCAAAAAAACAGCAAACTGGAAGTGTGTGGTGGTTTGAATGAGAATGGCCCCATAAGCTCCTATGTTTCATTACTTGGTCCCGAGCTGGTGGAATTGTTTGGACAGGATTACCATTGTCTGACTTTGCTGAGACGCTGCATCAAAAGACTTGCAACTTTTCAGCATTCCTTTCTTTGCTTCCTCTTCGTGAATTAAGATGGAAGTTCTTAGATGTTCCTGCCATCATGCCTTGACTCCTTCATCATAGACTCTCACCTTCTGAAACTATAAGCCCAATTAAATGCTTTGCTTTATAAGTCGCCTTTGCCATGGTGTTTATCACAATAGAAAAGTAACTAAAGCAAAGTGGCATGAGGATTTAAGCTGTCAAAGCTAGACTCCATTGACATACTCCTTTTAACAAGGGTGAACCTCTTAAATCTTCCCCAAACAGCGCCACCAACTGGGGACCAAGTGTTCAATACGTTAGACTATGGGGGTTGTTATTATTCAACTCGTCAAATGGATTACTGAAATTTCTCATTATTTCTGTGTTGCTGTCAATCAATGATTTTAAATCTAATAGTGTTTCTTTTATGAAATTGGATATTCCTATGTTTGGTGAAAGCATAGTTAGGATTTAATAATATTCTATTGTTTAATTTTTCCTTAAATAAGTATAAATTATCCCTCCTTAGCTCTTCTAATTAATTTTAGTTTGAGGCCAGATGTTAGATATTGGAATAGCTACATCTGCTTGTTTCTTGGTTCCATTTGCTTAGACTACCTTTTTCCAACCATTAACCTTAATTGAGATGCCAAACATTGAGCATGAGGTATATTTCTTCAAGGCAGTAAAAAGAAGGATCCTGCCATGTGTGTATGGGTTCAGCAACACCTACTGGAGCATTAGTAACCTACCCGTAACCACACTGCCAGAGAAGTGATTCTTCCTCCCCCAGCAACTATAAACTGCTATTGAACTCGTTATTTTATTTTTATTTTTTAATATGTTTTGAATTGAAATAGAATTATATAACATTTCATAGAACCAGTCCCATGTTTCTGATGGAGTATTTACAAAATAATATCAGACTGTCTTAGTGTTTTGGGGCGTTATAATAAAGTTCCATAGACTAAGTGGTTTACAAACCATAAAAATTTATTTCTCAGAGTTCTCCTGTTTGCAAAGTTCAAGATCAAGACACCAGTATATTTGATGTAATGTTTTCTCAGGGCTTTTTCTTTTATTCTTTCTGTCTCATGGATTGTAGCTTTCAGCATGTGATCCTCTTGCCTTAGCCTCTCAGGTGCTGGGATTGGAGGAATGTGCCACCATGTTTAGATTGTTCATAGCGGTGCTCATGATATATCTGCATAATGAGAAGCTTATTATTGTGCCATAGGCAATGTTAACTTACATGTAGAGTTAAAAATTTAGATATTGCCACAATGCCTTAAATATTAATATAAGATTTAAAATATAACGGAGAAATGTCATGAGAACAATTTCTTGAATAATATTAGTCTTTAATGTTTCTATTATAAATGATGACAGTGTTGAATCATAAATGAATAAGGTAAAAAAAAAAAAGCAATAACTTATCTTCATCTAAATTCTTTTCATAAATGTTTAAATTTGATGTGTTCATAATTGCCAAATCCTGGAAACAATCAAAATACTCATCAATAGTAAAAACATGAACCAGTATTAATCTATGGAAAGACCAGAATTTTAAAAAAATGTCATCTCGTGATGGAAAAGAAGGAGCTGTTGGTCTGTCTGTTTGGAAGGACCTCAAAACAAGCTGAAGGAAACAAGAAGCTTCAAAAAAAGTACTGTAAAGAAATTCTTTGCCAAGAAGCTTTTTGTGCTGTACAGCTTTCCTTATGGTTACATGCCACTTGAGGGAGTGGAGGGTATTTAAAAGAAAGAATGTGTCCATTGGAGAGAATAGTTGGGGTGGTGACAGGGGAAGAGTGAGCACCAGATTGGGTGATGTCAAGGAAGAGTGAGCACCAGAGTTGGTTGGGTGGTGACAGAAAAAGTGAGCTCTAGAACTGATGATAGGAAAGCAGGCAGAAATAAGGCTCAGACAGAGTAGAACTAACTGGGTTTTTTTTTTTAAAGTTATATTTTATGATCTTTCTTAGTAACCGTAGGGAGAAGCTGAACTGGAAAGGGTAGGGTTCTGTTAGGAGTCCCTTCACAAAATGAAAAAGTAGCAGTTACAAAAGGTTTCCAGGATCAGATACAGCCATGGCCGCAGCCTTTAAGAACAAGTTCTACTCTTCACCTTTTAGCCCCTAACAAGCCTTTAACAGCCCAGACCCAAATGTCAGAAAACAGCCATCTATATTCCATGTTTAAGAGGAAAAACCTTTTACAAATTATAAAGTATGTGATTACAACGTTCTCTAAAGGACAAACATGGTGATACATAGGACAGGTCAGATTCTCTATTCCACAGTAGAAGCAAGGCTGACTTTGTCTTGTTTAATTCTTGGCTGTTGTTGTGTGTCTTATTAGGCGATGTCAAGAATATGTCAGAAGTTTTGTATGTCTGCTTTGGCAAGGTGTGTTGCAGAGATAAGACTTGGTGTACACATAATTGTAAAGAATATAATTGATGGTTGTTTTCTTTATTTACTTCTCAAGATCTTTTATAGTTCAAGATTGATTTTAATTATAAAGTTAATTTCTATTAGAAACTGTCTAAATTAAGCTTAAACACTGAATACTAAAACATATTTAAACATCTTTCTTCTGAAAAGAAAAATCATATGAATAAGAAAATTTAAAACATTTTCCACATAGTTTACTATAGTTATTTTATGAACATTTAGAAGTAACAACTTTGTGTCAGCACAGGTTTATTCCAAGTCATCTGTAAAAGCGACATCATCAACTCTGAATTTTTTAAGAATTCACTATGGTAGAAGTTGGTTACATTATTTTTTACAAATAAAGGCAGACAAATGTAATATTCTGTTATTTTTCTGTCAGGGCCACATATGCTTGAAATTCAGTTTCTAAATTAATTAGCACTCTTACTGTCCTGGGTGTTGCCAATGTGAAGACTGTTTTAGAGAGAACAAAACTTTCCAAATTCACAACCCAACTTGAACTTAGAAGCCAAACATATTTTATTTGCCACAAGAGCATAATCCGTAATTTTAGAGACGTTCCAAAAATGGTTTTATCGAGGAATAATTGATATCCACAAAACTAAACTTGTCAAGCCGAATCTAAACTTAGAGTCACTTATCCTTAAGTAAATATTGTACTTGATGAGTTGTATCAAAACATTATGTTAAGCTTATATTTAAAATATTACAATCCATATAAAATACAATATAATAAATATAATGACATTTCATTTGTGATCAGAGACTTAATAATAAATATTAGTAATTGTAATTGTTTCAAGATTGTAACATTGTTTAGATTTCTCAAATCTCTAAAAGTGATTTTCCTGTACTTAAATAAAATATATGCTGATTGTACTGCAAAGAAAGCAACTTATAAAGTAAATTCATTTAAAATAGGGTATGGCGATCAGATAATAACATGCCAAGCTGTTTGAAAGTTGGAGTGTTTTCATACATATGCAAACAAATTTAAAAGCTTTCTATTCTATTCTATTCTATTCTATTCTATTCTATTCTATTCTATTCTATTCTTTTCTATCCTATCCTATTCTATTCTATTCTATTCAAGCCTTCAAATATAACCCTTCTATTGGTGTTTTTACTAAGAAATTTATTTCTACAACTTTGATATTATAACATTTGTTCCTGCTTAATACTTTCAGGTTATGATTGTTACAATGTTATAAACATCTATTAGCCAAAATTCCTGATTTATATGAACTCAGAACACTTAAATTTTTTCTATATGTATCCTTAATGTCACTTTACAAAAATCAATTGTGATTAATATTAACTTTTTTACAAGTCAGGTTGTTCATCTCTAAGGCAGATGAAATCTTCAAAATTAGTTCCTTTCTTTTGCCTGTAGGTTAAATCATCTAGAGAGCCTAAGAACTCTCACTTATTAGTCTTTTAGTTCCCAAAAGAGAAATACTGATTTTCAGGTTGTGGAGATTCAACAGTGAGTTTTTGTTACTGAATTGCTTGTGTAAATCACCATACATGGTGAATTTCAGTGTTCCACAACACTCAATTTTCTATTTCAATAGAAGCTGGATGAAGAGTTTCAGGTTTTATATTTTATTAATGGGTTATAAAGGATAAATAAAAGCAACAATCATAGACAGTAGAATCTGGTTCAATTTAAACTCTAAGAATTTGAAGTCTAATCTTCCAAAATCAAATGATCTGTTCTGATATCCTCAAGAGGAGTTAGAAGCACATATGAAAGAGAACAATCTAGAACATAACAGAAAGAGTACAGAATTATCTTTCTCATTGCCTTACTGAGGAGAGGAGGGTTTCCTCAGTGTTGTGTTCCTTATCAAGTCCCAGAGAAAAAGCTGGTTGACACTCTTCTCTATAGGGACCTCCTTCTGGTCTCTCAGATGATCAGGCTAATCCTAAACATTTACTTGAACTATCTTCTACTTCCTTATTCCTACATAGTACTAAACATTTTGTCTCAAACCTTGCCAGAGATTTGGAAGTGAAAGCAGATGAGCTGTAAAGATTAGTGTACCATTTAAGTATTCCAAAACAATAGCGGATTCAAAATGGTTCAAGATGAGAACTATTAAAAACAGTAACTGATTACTTAGAGTGGGAGACCGAAATGGAAGTTCTGAGGCTACTTTGACTGCCTGCCATTGAACCCAGAGAAGTGGGTGGTTTCACCAAGTGATGTATGGATGAGGACACTGGAGCTCAGAGATGTTTTCAGCTGTAGATGAGAAGGAAAGGAGAATACAAAGGTGAGAGAGACGAAATGATTTTAAATGTGATCAACACATGCCCTCATTAAAATAGTCACTGATACCTGAGAAAAAGAAAGGGGTTGGAGCTCTGAAGAAACTTGTCTAGGAAAAGAATGTTCCAGACAAAGGAATACCGAAGCAACGAGGGACTAAGGAGGAAATCATGCTCATTGTATTTGAGAAATAGCCAATGTAAGCTTCGAGTAGAAATAATGGATCATTCTAGGAAACTTCAGATTTTATGTATCATCTCTTGGCAACATTGATAAGTGGCTCTAGCTGCTTTTGTCACTAAAGACCTCTCCTTGTTCAGGATAATACTTCTATGTCTTTCATACAGCCACATTTCACTTCCTGTGTGCATGACATAGTATCCTGTTGCAAACTTAAAATGTTTTTTTTTTTTACAATTTTCTACATGTTCCTTATACTTTCTGCTCTCTTGTCAGTTTCTGTCATATTAAGAATTGATTCGTATTGCTGTGTGGCATCACCTGGGTCTTGAGGGGGTAGGTTATTATTTAATTCTTCCTTCTCTGGCTTTGTTTGTATCTGTCTTTCTGGAAATTCTTATCAGACCCTTCATTTCTTCGAATCTGTAAACATTCCCACCATTTAAGCATTGGATAGCACCATGTTCATGGCTGCCAAGAGTCTCCAGTGGGTGTCTTGTCACTGTATATTACAAGGCAATCCAAGCCCAACTCTGTCCAAGATATACTGTTGATATGTTCAGTAAACAGCCACAGAATAGTCTGTTCTCACAAGCCCCAGATGGTCCAACGCTGGATGATGGCTGGTGGAGGCAGCAGCTACCTGGCCTAACACACTTCCAGTTGCAGTAAGGATCAGCAGTGCTCTGCTGGCTTTCATGTCCAAGATCAAGGCTTATTCTTCTCTCCATCTCCTTCATCTCCCACTTCCCATAAGTGGGAAGTGTCTAGATCTGGCCTGCTTGGAATTGAAAGAGGAATATGTGAGCAGCCATTTCAGGGTTTTTTTTTTTTTCTTTGTTTGTTTCATTTTTCTAGAAACAGGCTCTGTGCCCTTTCCCATGATTTTTTTGCTTTGGTGAAAGTAGTTCAATACATGATTGGCCTTAAAATGTGGTGTGTCCTTGGGGAAATGACCACCAGAAAAAGGATCTTGCCCAGTCACCTCTTGATGCACCTCTTATACTTATACAATTGATATATACAATATATACTCATACAATTGATGTGTATATATATAGAGGGGGGGGAGGAGAGAAGGGTATATAGAAGGGTTTGAAGGTTTCGAGGGAGGACAGGGAAGAAAGAAATTTTGGAATTATATTATAATCTCAAAAATGAAAAAAATTAGTCTAGTCTTATCATTTTAGTTTCAACCAGAATAGCCTTTGATTTTTTAAATAAAATGTTTAGTGGAAATATTATCTTACTTTACTTCTTGTCCCCTTGTCTTCCTTATTGTTTTATCATTTAAAGGAAATGTAATATGTGTATGACATTTTCCTGTGGTCTTTTTATATATTGATTTGATATTCTTTTGTGGTTATTTACTGTTATATTTACCGTTTTTGTTGGTCTCTTGGTATTGCTGCATCTTTTGAATAGCTGTACTCTGTTTATCTCTTCATAACCTGGAGTCACGTTTATTTTAGTTTTCTGTATTTTAAATATTAAAAGACTTTAATATTAATGTCTTCTATCATTTACTTATGTACTGTGTCTTATAACTTATGTCTGTTTTCTGTAACTATAACTTAAGTGACAGCTTGCATAATGGTTCTCGGGGCATGAAGTTGTGATGTCTAATAGAGCCTCTTTGCTGGGTCATAAAATAGTAAGAAGGCAAATGAGCATGCAGAACAATAGGAAAATCATGCTTTCATCAAGGTGTAGTCACACTGTAACCAACTCCCACACTAATAGTATCAACCTATTTATGAATGATGAGACCTGGGACTCAATAGCCTCTTAAAATTCCCCTTCTTCTCATCACCAGGCTGGCAACTGAAGTTCAGTAGGAGTCTTGGAAAGGCTCCTGTTCACAGTGTCATAGAGAGATGCCTGTTGCTTCCTGCATTTTACCATCTCAGTCTGATATTATTTAAATGGCTGTCTATTAACTTTGGTGTTAATCCTACATCATTTTATATATATTTACAACTATGTAATATATATTAAGCAAGTATATTATCACTGCCAATAATAAATATTTGTATATATACTTAGACAATTTTTATCACATATTGGAACAAGTTCTTATTTTTAAGAACAATGTATTATAATATTTTGATATGGGGCATCATAAAGAATCCATTTGACTACCAAATTTTCCAAAAAGATGTATTTTAAATTGGGTGGTCCTGTGAAGATGAGTCTTGTATTTTTTTATCATTATGTTCAAATATCTTTTGCTTCATTGTCTTTTTGTTCTGGGTTTTATGTCTATGGCCCAATAGACCATTTCTTTGCTTGGTTTTGATTTTTTTTTGAGGCTATATTCTGTGGATTCATTTTCCCTCTTACTGTTTGCTGAGATGATTAAGTCACATTTCCTGGATTGGCAAACGGTTTCCCAGTGCAGGACCCATTTTTACATTACATTTTACATTGTATTTATGGTTTCACACTTACACTCACTGGAGCTTGGAGCCTGACTACTCTAATGGAAGCCTCTTCTATCCTCCTCCGTTTTGTTGTTGAATTCAAGCTGCCTTGCTGATGTTCAGTAATGACTAATTTTTAAAGTCATTTTCATTGGTGTTTAGAAACAATAAATAGCAGCAGTTCTTTTCTGATTAGATCATGAATTTTAGGTCCTACTCCATAGAACCTTCACTCTCAACCATGTCAATACTATTCCTGATAATAAATCCTTCCACTTCATGTTGTTCCACAGGTTGGGACATCTTCTGATCATCACCCAGAGTGTCCACATTTGAAATTCTAAGAACATTTTCTAATCCTTGGATATGAGAAATAGGTTTATTTAATGCTTGCAGCCAACCACGATTTATTAATTTTTGCTTCAGGAATTTTCACTTATCAAATCCTTTTAAACACAATCCATATTCAGGGCAATCTAAATCAATTGCTGCCATAGAGACAGGCTGCCAGAATGCATGTTTACAGAACCTACGCCATCTACTCTCATACGCATTCTGCTGCCTCTCCTCATGCACAATTGTTTACTGGATGATATCCCCCTGCTTTGCCTATGGGTTTCTAATTCTCACCTAATTGGTGATAGGGACCAGTAATTTGTTTTCTTCCCATAAAGCCTATCTGGCTTTTCCTCTTTAGCATATCTTTTATTTTTCTATTGTAGTATCTTACATGTATGTACATATTTCTTAGTGTCTACATTTTAAAATGTGTGTTTATATGGCTCACACTTTTAAAATGTATACTCATCATCTTTGTATTCTAATGCTCATTGCATATTATAATTTTGACTACATTAAACCTCAAGAAATTATGTGCCTCATGGATTAACTGCGAACAGAGTGCAGCAATGGGGAAAATAGCTTATCAAAAGCTCTGCTGAAAGCTTGTGCTAGGAACGTCTGGACTTTGAATTCAGACCGTCCAGCTGATCCTAAAAGCACAAGTTCTGGAGGAAGAGTACTTAGTTCTTTTTGCGTTTATCTATGTGGTCAGAAATGAACTCTGTTTCCATCCTGGGTGAATTTTGTAAGCGCATCCTGGCAACACCTCAGGAGTCTCCCATGGTCATCATGAGGCATATCTTGTCTTAGCAAAGTTATACTTTGTTCCCAGGAGAAAGAGTCTCCTGGATCCTGGTTCATAACTTGCTTCATTTAGATGGGAAGCTAGAAGACTGTTTTGTTTGTCTTACATTTCAAGGATTCTTTACATTAACAGTGCTTTGAAATGGGTCTGTATTGCGTCTATCTTTAAAAACAGCTGCGTTAAATCTTTTCCCCTCCTAACCCTTAGACCTCATTATAATAAGAAACATATGGGCTCTTGAAAAGAACAGAAAAGCATGGCCCTTGAAACCAAATAATACAAGTTGTTTAAATGGTAACAAGCCTTCTCTGTAATGTTCACAGCAAAGCCACCTCCTTGATCTGCCAAATTAAGTGCAATGAATTTCAAATTTACTAAGTACTAGTTGAAGTTTCTGACTTTACACATCAGTAGAATAGGAGCAGAAGGTCACTTTCAATTGTTAAGCCAAAGCCTGCTCCATGAGAAGTTGCAATTACCAATCACATTTATAAAGATGATTACTGTGTTTATAAGTTGTACATTTCTCACCATAAATCATTCTAAACACATGAATTTGGAAAATTGGAAGTGGAGAAAATACACCCATAATCTTAGCACATTGTACAGTTGCTATTTGTGGGTTACCATTATTTTCTTCTCCCTGCAATATTTGGTAGTATGGTTTTATAATAAATGTAATACTACCTCTGTGTAAATACATAATCCTGACTTGAATATTTACTATTATTTTATATGCATTTATATTTATGGTACTAACGTCTTCATAGTACACTTAATAATATTAAGCAGCATATTTTTTCATAACCACACAGGTCAATGATCTCCTATAGCCTTGTCATTGTAGACTTCTATACTCTAGGATTCTCAAAGAAACCACTTTCTGCTCTCCTGTGTTGCATGCTGGATGGTGCAGGATGGATTCAGCAGTGCTGTCTGTTACATTCCCCTTGTTCCTTCATTCTAAACCAGGGTTTGCCTCCTGTGTTTATGAACTCTTCGTTTATAGATGAAGCAGGTGTGCATTATCATAGCACTGTCTGATTCATCTCGATTCTCTCCACATTTCCTATGGATGTTTACTGCCTTTCCTGTTTCTTAAATATATTCTAATATCACATTAGCTAACATTACCAAATTATTTGACCTGAAATGCCTCTGGCATTTTAAATCCCTAAATTCCACTATATGGTAACAATCACCAATAATATTTTTTGTAAAGTGCTCTCTCCAGTACAGGGTTTCTTTCTGTATCACTGACTGTCATGGTATTGGCTGTGTAGACCAAGAGGGCCTGGAATTCACAGAGATCCATTTGCTTCTGCTTCCCAAGTACTGGGATTCAGAGGCATGCACATCCTTGCCTGGCTTCGATTTTTAAAGGCTATTTTGTGTGCATGCGTGTGTGTGTGTGTGTGTGTGTGTGTGTGTGTGTGTGTGTGTGTGTGTGTGTAGGTAAGTGCAGGTGAATGCAAGTGCCTGCAGAGTCAAGAGGAGACTATCAAATCTCCTGGAGCAGGATCTAGTACCATCTCAGATCCTCTGCAAGAGCAGCAAATGCTCTTAGCTCTTGAACTATCTCCACAACCTTTCTTTATTGATGAATCTATTCTTGCTACTACTGTATCCTGTTCTTCACATGTTCAGGCTCCTCTGCTTTATTTCTTTGCTCACATAGAGAGTCCCTCACATCTTTCTCTTCTTTCACATTCATCTTACCGCCAATACATATTCTGTGTTTCTTCCGCACATGATCAATAGAGCAGCACAAATGAATCCATGTGCTACTCTGTGTGTCTCCATCACTAGGTTGCCCTCACTCAGCTGGGCATATTAGTGCCGCTCCAACACATGCTCTCTAACTTCAGCTGAGCCTTTTTTTCACCATTTAGATTTGGTAGCCCTCCCCCCCCCCTTACATAACTAACCCACTTGCCTTTAGTGGATTTTTTCAGCCTTTTGTTTTCTTTCAAAGACACTGTCTGCTTCTCACACATCCAGGGCACTTGCATTAGACAGTAGTGCATCATTTTATTTCAGTGTTCGAGAATACCAGAAAGCAATTTCCCGAAGCTAATAAGATGAATCTACTTTAAAAAAAAATCCTACAGCAATTATAATATAACTTGGGACTTAGAGTTATTCCTATTGAAGTTAGGAGGAAAAATAATGAGCTCAGTATGAACACTAATCTCAGTATGATATTGGAAAATTTGGGCAGTGTGTTAAGGCTAGAAACATACAAAATGTAAAAGCGAGGCATGGAAGGAAGGCTCAGTTAAGTGCTTTCTGTGCATGCTTGAGGACCTGAGTTCAGATCCCGTGCGCCTATGTAAAATACTGGGGACGGCAGTGTGCATCTACAATGTCCATGATAGGGAGATAGATATAGGTAGAAGTACCCTGGAGCTCATGAGTCAGAAAGTCTAGCTGAACCAATGAGCCCCAGGTTTAGTGAGAGATCCTATCTCAAAAGTTAAGGTGGAAAGCAATTGAAAAAGGCATCTGATATCATATGCTGGCCTTCATAGTTAGGTGCACATCCATACCACACACAGACAGAAAAATAAGGAGTATAAACAAATAAGAGTCCTGTTTTATGTGAGGAAAATATGCTGTTCTAAGAATACAGGATACAAAATATAAAACTAGAGTCACTAGATTTTCTATGTTCCTATTCACGTGTTGTGTTGATACACTCCATCAGCAGAGTTTAACTCTAAACAGGATGGTCAGATTGCTTTATTGCTTTATTTGAAAAGAAGATAGAATGTATAGGCACCCTATGGGAACTTTTGTAGCAAACAATGGCTATCACTAGGCTAATTGGAGTGAACTTTATTTAGTATTTTGGGAAGACAATTAATCACAAATTAGTATTTTATTTTCAGATGTTCAAGGGAATTTTAAAATAATTTTAATGCCCCATTGAGACAGTATACATTTTCTTTATGCTTCTACCCTGAAAAAGCAAAATACCCAATAGCTTGTTGAAATCATTATCATAAAAAATATTTCAGCCAGGCAGTGGTGGCACACAGCTTTAATCCCAACACACAAGAGGCAGAGGCAGGCAGATCTCTGTGAGTTCAAGGCCACCCAAGTCTGCAGAGTGAGTTCCAGAACAGCCGGAGTTACAACTGAGAAATCCTGTCTCAAAAACAAACAAACAAAAAGAATATTTCAGTAATGTCTACACTATGTACATACCCTCATATTAACCAATATATTTCATGGGCAATATTTTAATTATTGAAGTGTCATACCTAGAGCTTATATTGCTTAAAATACTATTTCATTGAATGCAATTTCAAAATTGTATTAGCTAAAAACTAAGTTCAAGAATGTTTTATATGTAGTTTATTTTAATTTTTGGTATTATGAATTCTCAATTATTAATAATAGGTAACATATTATGTTCATTTATATTTTGTATATTTTATCTCATAAGAATAAGAAATACAATATATGACACATTGTAGAGTGTGCATTTTTAATTATATTATATTATATTATATATATTTAGTTATATTAAGTTATAAAATAATTTAATCTAAAATATGACATTTGAAAATATATTAATAGATTTATTGACTTTATGCAGATGCATTTTCACCTAAAATTCCATTTGTAGAGACTCGATTTTCCAGTTTAATGTTGTTATCTTTAAGTGGAAAAAATTAATTGTCATTCCTGCAGTATTTTCGTATAAATTTTCCATTTAAATTTGACAAATGATTAACAATTTGATGTTTTTTAGGTATAGCTTACTTGAATGGAATGTGTAGTGAAAAGAGAAAGTGCATCATCGCGGAAGACAATGGTTTGAACCTTGCCTTTACAATTGCTCATGAAATGGGTCACAAGTAAGTAAAAGTCATCACCATGTTGTACATTCAGCACATTGATTGATAATGTGAGTTATTGGGATCCATGTATATCTTTGGTTGTTTTCTTTGGAATCCAACTTCTTGAAAACATTGAAGAACTCAGGGTAAGAAGCAGAGGGAAGTGATGCAAAGCACATTTTGCAACATATAACTATTCCTGACACTTTGATTAAAACCCCATTATGCTGTTGTAGACCTCATCAAGACAGTGCATCAAGATGGTACCTGATTGATTTCACTATACATTTTCAAATATATATTCTGATAGCTGTGAAACTCCAAAGCAATGTGTGTTTTCAACAGACATTCAAGAAAATCACACCAGACAAGTGAAGACATTTGACAATAACAGAATCTCTGTTATTATTAGCATAGACTAATGAGCTAACCTGCACAGTTTAAGTAAAGTAACTAAACCATTAAATGAGACACATCATTAACATGCAGTTAGCACTAACTCTATCCTGGACATTACTTACCACATCTAAGCACCTTCAACAGACTGGTTCATTTAGTACATTACATAAGAGGATGCACACAGCCATAGTCTTTTTTAAAAAAAAATTATTGAAAATGGACTTTTTTCCATATAATATATTCTGATAATGGTTTCTCTTCCCCCACATCCTGTCAGATCCTTCCCATATCCCCTCACATCCAAATCCACACCCTTTCCTTTTCTGTTACTCATTGAAAAGCAAACAGGTATCTAAATAATCATAATAACAAATAATAAACAAAATAATATGAAACAACAAAATGAAATATGACAATACAAACAAACAGAAGAAAAAGAGCCAGAGAAAAAATGCAAGAAACAAATATAGACTTAGACAAGCACATGTTCACACACCACACAGGAATCCCATGAAAACCTAGCACCAGAAACCACTATAATATATGCACAAAAGACCTAGAAGGAAAGAAAAAGTTCCAACAAATCATTGTGAGACAAAGAACCTCCAAAAATACCGTTGTGTTTGTTTTGTGTTGGCATCTACTCCTGGGCACAGGGCCTGTAGTTCTAATTCTCCCCATGTCAGTCATTAATCCGAATGATAATCAGTGTTGGTAGCATGTACACAGCCTTTACACATGTCTAAGTACTTGGAGGAGTAATCTTGTGACTGAGTGCTGTTAGCACTCCTCTCATATTATAGCAAATGTAGTTATAATACAAAGAATTTTTATTTCTCTCTCAAAGTTGTAAAAATGGCATTTGTTGGAGTAGGGATTTGATCATAATCCATTGAACAGACCTCATACTCCTCTGAATTTCTACATTAAGTTTGCTGCTATCAATTTCCTTCAGTAAATTGGACACAATATGTTCGTGATTGGGTTACTTTGAGATTAAAATTACATAAAAGTTCTTTATGTGTCTTCAGGAAGTTTATTGTAGTAGATATGACACAGATTTGGAATAGATTTAATTTTGAATGTGAGCGTTGCAATTTGCTGTTTACACCAGCCTTAGAAATGACAGATTTTAGTCAAGTCTTACCGAGAAAGATTATCTTTACGAGATCCTCGTTGATCAACAGACATGTATCTTCACTTCAGCACCTCTATTGATTGTATTATTTATTAATATATCAACAAATTAATGAATTAAAAATATGCTATTAGCAAATAGTAGAGTTGTATCTGCCGTGAAGCAAAATGAAAATGTATTGTTTGATGGGTACGGCTGTAACTGGAGATTATCAGATTAAGTGAAACAAGCCTGACTAAGAAGAGAGGAACATCACATTTTCTCCCATTTGAGATCCAGAGTCGTGTACAGATACACAAAACTGCATTCTTTATGACATGAACTTATAGGGGAGACTGGGGGAGGGGATTGGCAGGGAGTAGAGTAGAGGGTAAGGATGAAGTTTATGGATGAATATGGTCAGATTACATGATATAATGGAAGGAATCTGTCTTTATGAAACCAACTACTATGTACAATGAATATATGTGAAAGTTTTTGAATAAATAAGTGAATTTTTGAATAAAGTAAACTCAGGAAACTGGTATCTCAAGACTTTTCTAGCAGCACTTGCATTGTTCAGAATTGTCTGCAACAAATGTTATCAGGTGTCTTCTTCTGTCATGTACTTCAGCCAATGTCATACAAACCTTAACTCAGTGGTTCTCAACCTTCCCAATACTGCAACCCTTTAATACAGTTCCTCATGTTGTGGTGACCCCTGATTATAAAGTTATTTTTGTTGTTCCTTTATAACTGTGATTTTGCTACTGTTATGAATTGAAATTAAATATCTGATATGCAGATGGTCATAGGTGACCCCTGTGAAAAGGTCATTTGACCCCCAAAAGGGGTGGAGATCCTCAGTTTGAGAACAACTGCCTTAACTGAACAAATAAAAGGAATACCTTATTAGAGACATGGTGTCCTTTGCTACAGTTTCTCAGTTGGAAGACACCTTTATATTTTTACTTTTCTTCTCATTGTAGGATGGTTATTACTATGATTCTAAATCACCTGATAAGATAGTCAATACTTGGTAAGAAATTGAGTATTTCAAAGAAAAATTGTTAAATGAAATATTTTAAATGGCAGCTTTAAACACATTCTAGGCAGCAATAGTGTACAGAATATTCATTAATATTAACCAGAAATAAAAGGTAGTTCTGAGTATGTCTAACATACTCTACATTTTAAGGACACAGATGTTAAAGGTCATTAGAAATACAGGCCTAAAGATCCATATTCATCGAACAGTCTTATTGACAGACTTAAAACCTGAGTTGAAGCACAGATGAAGATTTGCATAGGAAAGCATGGATGGAGAGTGATGACCATGTGAGGCTAGAATGAACTGTTCCAGGCAAGTTAAAGTGAAGTCAGTTGACAGATGTTTTAAATAGTGGTCTAAAAGTAGGTTTTAGCTAGTGTATCATTAGTTCTCAGAACTTTCAGTAAATAAGAATCATCCAGAAAATGTTCTACAGTGAAGTTTCTCAACCCCTATCCATCAATGTTCTCTTTCAGTTGATGGTAGGAAGGGCAGGGACTGTGCAGTCTAACCAACCTCATGTCCATCTATGTGCATTATCCTGCATTTTCAGAATCCCTTCTTGTTGAAAGAAATGAAAAGAACTTTACATTGGAGGACAGAGACTTGATGGTCTGCAGGTTGGATAAGATCAGCACTTGTCAACTTTGATGGCAGCAGTAGAGACAGCAGGGGAGACAGGAAGAAGTTTAAGATTAAAAACAAAAAGCAAACAGACAAACAACAAAAAAAAAAGAAACAAAGACCTCTCAGGACCTGCACTAAGTAAGCAAGAGTGTCCCATCCCCAGTGGATTATAAACTTGTTGGCTGTATAGCTTGGCCTTAACCATGTTTTTGATGCAGTGTCTAACAATACCAGTGTGTAGTTTGAGCTCAAGTGTGTGCAACACTGGTAGGCAGGCTCACCCCAAGGTGGGGAAAGTTAGGAAACCTTTTGTGCCTGCATTTTTTTTTCTTTTTTAAGCCTCTGTTTTCTTTTAACCTTTGGACTGGAGATGGAAACCATGCCCTCATATGTGCCAGGAAAGTATTTTATCATACCTCTAATTTGTTGCCTCTCTTATACAAATTTTAGAAATACTAATAGAAATACTTATTTCATGGGTGGTTTTGAAAGTTAAAAAATGAGTTATGTGATTAAAAATAAAAATAGCTGGGGTGGGGGGTGGTGCACGCCTTTAATCCCAGTACTTGGGATGCAGAGGCAGGCAAATCTCTATGAGTTCAAGGCAAGCCTGGTCTACAGAGTGAGTTCCAGGACTGCTAGAGTTACATCAGGAAAATTCTGTCTCCAAAAAAAAAAATAAAACAATAAATAAATAAATAAATAAGTAAATAAATAAATACATAAATAAAATATTTAAAAGTATTTTAATTCTTAATATCCAACTAGTTTTCATTAAGACACAACAGTGCAATTACATCAAATCATATATACTCATACACTGAATGGATTCAAATGTTATTTTATGGAAACCAATTTATTTCCAGTTAGACATGGGTATCACTTGCTCCTTCTCTCAATAATTTTTACACATGATGAACAGCTTCTAAAAAAACCTATTATATCATGAAAAATATTAACAGAGTCACCAGATGATTCTTTTTAAATTTAACTTTTAGGTATGAAAAATTTAATTTTTCATACCTGAGTATCATATTTACATTATTTCCTCCCTTCTCCCTCCAGTCCTTCCCATGGCTTTCTCCAGATCATGACCTTTCATTTAATTACTATTGTTATGATAAGTACACTTAGTGTTAGTTATAGGTATATGTGTTTAAGCTGAACACTCAGGATTGGATGACCTGGGATGATCCTTGAAGGAAACTGATTGTTCCTGCCTCAGCAGTCATTGATATTCTGTAGCTCTTCATCTAGGAACGGACCCTCATGCTGATGCTGTTTTGAGGATCTTGCTCAGGCAGTGATATTCTTGAGGTTTCATAGGTGCAGCATGCAACTTCTTTGTCAAGTGTAGAAGACACTATCTCACAACAGATCTCCTGGTTGTCAGCTCTTACCATCTTCCCACCCTTCTTGTATGCTTCTCTGAGCCTTAGGTGTAGGGGTTATGTTATAGATATACCTATTGAGCCTAGGTACCACAAAACCACGTCTCTGTATTTTGAGAAATTGTGTATGTCTGTAGTAGCCTCCATCTGCTTCAAAACAAGCTTTTATGACAAGAGGTGAAAGCTGAATTTATCTATGTGCAGAACTGTTGAGGAATCAGTTAGAAGAAATTAAATTGGTTTAGAGAAATGGTAGTAGCAGGTTCTCCGCTAGGGTCTGTGCCCTCTTCCACTATGGGTAGTTGGTTAGGTTTCCAGCACCAGGCATGAATTCCCTCCTATTTAGTGGGCCTTGAGTTCAACACACAACTGTTTGTTATCCTTAGGATATACTTAAGATATCTTAAGAAATAAGATATCCTTAAGATATAAGATAAGATATCCTTAAGATAACTGTTTCTTATCTTTGATATCCTTAAGTGCCATTATTTTCCCTCATGGGGATGTCTTACCATGCTGGTCATTTTATTATGGTTATCAGACTTTACAACTGAGTAGGACTCTTGATTGCTTTTCTCCTTTGCAACTTACAAAAATACCTTATTAGATACTGAAAGTTACTCCTTGTAGAGGAGTCTTCCAGTTCAGTTTCTCCTCTGTTCCTTCAAATATATGGTGTCTTCTGCAACAGGATCTATCTTCAAATTCTGGGAGGCAACTGGGTGCAATTACACAGCAGAAACTGACCTGGAAGACTATATTATTTTGTATTCTATTGGATTCCCCTGACCAACAAGTGGCAGGGAGGTTTCCCATGCCTAACACTGTATGTTCTGTTAATCTATGGCTTTGGGGGGAAGCATTGTCACACTCTCTATCATAACTCCATTTAATCTATAAACACATATATACTATATAAAATATTTTAAGGAAGATTCAAAATGATGTATTTCCCAATTGCTTTCTAAAACATCTTAGAGCTATTTGACTCTCCTCCCTCCCCCCATCTCTTCCATTAGAGAAAAACTCTTCTCTTTTAAAATATTACTGTTTACAAATCAAATCCTTTTCAAATTACTCCCCAAATGGGAGTGAATACATGTGTTCTCCAACTCTTCCAACATCAAAAGGGACCATCTTCAAGATCCAAACTGGCCTCCAGCTTTCCTCAGGATATCACAAAAACTTCCTGGCAGGGACTTTTAAACAAGTTGAGAAGTTTTATAAGATAAAAATATTTTTTCAGTTGACTTGACAACCATGTACAATGTTAGTGGAGAGTTTATTTGCCCAAGGCTTTTTGTCAAAATGAATTTAAACTGAGATTATTAAAATGTAGTTCAGTTACACAGCATGAGGAGAGGTGTTACTAATGTCTTATTTGCAACAGTTTTCCATGCAATGTATGCTACTTGGTTACAGACTTGTGTGTATAGAGATTGTGTTTCTCCTAAAACAGGAGATGCATTAAAAAAAAAAAAAAAAAAAAAAACTCAGAACACAAATAATCTGCTAAAATGGAGTTTGTTCCAGAAAGAGAAGCCCTAGAGTGGGCTGGTTTAGAGGTTTCTGTGCTTGAGCATTTGACTAGTGGACATGCATCTAAGTCACATGCATCTTTGACCCCACAGCTGTCCTCATCTGGAAAATTGAAGCCGTTTTAATGGGAATATTGTGGGAACTCCTTTTATGAGGGCTAAATAATATCATTGTTAATGACTAATGTGTTGACTGTCACAGAAAAAGATTCACAATTGCTTTATTTCAAAGCTGTAGAATCAAGACTTATCAATATTTTTGATGATTCCAGATGTATTTCAAAGTATCCATATCCTATTTATTGATAATCTTTTCTGATATGAATCAGACACCTTTAGGAAATGTTAATTATTAATAACAATAATTACATCATCAGCTTTTTTGTGTGGCTAAAACAAAGTTCTAACATGATAATCAGATTCCTAGAAGGAAATTTATCATCAGAGTAAGAGTCTGACCTCTTCCACAACTGGAAAATCATAGTACTCCTTTGGAAATGGACAAATTGTTGAATCTTGGAAGTTAAATCTCCCAAATGGATGCATTACTTAAGAAGTTTTCTTGTGCATTAGCAAAATGCCAACATTTGTGCATGAGTCTAAAGACTGCCTCGCCAGGATGGAAGGATTTATCTTATTCCATGTAATCAGTCAGTAGCTGTTACCTAAACGGATGCCAATGAAGCATGCTATAGCCAGAATCCAACAGGGAGATGGGACAGTGATCCTATCAGAAACTACATCAGAAGTCAGTAGTTAGAGGTGCGGTAAGCCATCCTTATCATTCTGTGAGGTTGTACCTAGATTACAGATTCTTATTTTACTTTTTATTTAAAAATTTTCTTAATATATTTTGAGTATGTTTCCCCCACCCCACAACTCCTCTCAGATTTTCCCACCTCCCTACAGACCTAACTTGTTTAAATTCAATAACTAAGCAAAATAATTCTTGCTCTGAAATTTTTCTTAATGAGCTTTAAGCTCACACTTTCAATAAATACAGAAAATCACCTAGGTCTCTATGTATCTTTTGTCAAAAGAGAATAATGCAATAATATGTCTCTTATTACTACCCCAGTATAAAGTGCCGTCTATGACACAGTGGTTCTCAACCTTCCTAATACTGCAACCATTTAATACAGTCTCCTCAAGTTGTGGTGACCCCAACTATAAAATTATTTTTGTTGCTATTTCATAACTATAATTTTGTTGCTATTATGAATCATAATGTAAATATCTCATATGCTGGATCATCTTAGACAACCCCTGTTAAAGGGACTTTGGCCCACAATGAAGTCACAACCCACAGGTCAAGGACCACTGTTCTATGAGATCACTAGATAAACAATGTCCATCAACTCCATGCAGTCTTTCTAACAAGGGGCAGGTAGGAAATGTCTTTAATGTTTACAGTTACTTTGCTATTAGTTTTTAATTTGCTCTCTTCCTGTAAATACAGTAAGATAAAGAAAGAAAAGTCACTTAAATGCCCATATCTTCAATCTTTCTCTGTCAATAAAGCTGTTTCATATACATTCTGTGCAATTTCTTAATTTTACTTATATCAAACTTTGGTGTTCGTATATCTCATGTCATTCATGCCATTAATATGTGTTGGTATAAACTCAATTCAAAGACATTGAAAATGGAAATATTATTCACTAGGGAATGTGCTCTAATTCTGAAAGTATATAGTAACATTTGATAGTGCGTTCCTCAGTTTTTAATAAATATATATCATATATATAATATATATAATCAAATAATCAAATTATATTATATAATATAATCAATATATATAATCAAAATTGTATAACTAAAGTTATTGTAGCTAATAGTGTAATTTTATTCTTGTTGAATATAGATGGAATGTATTACCTTCATGTCAGCTTTTTCTCTCAAAAGCTATTTTCATAATAAATTTTATTCAAATAATTAATTTATATATTTATTTTATATTGATTCTTAATTTTTATTTTAGAACATGTCTACTTGTGATCACCAGAGTAACTTGGATGAAAGTTCTAACTTAGTATTTTCAACTAAATAAATAAAATGTTCTTGTAATTTTTTTTATTAAAAATTTGTTTTGTATCTAGAACAAAGCCAGATGAAATATAATATTCCACTATCATACCCTTTTTGGAAACTTTGCTTGTATAAAACAGACCTTCATCTTTCTTCTTCATCATCATTAGCCCTTATTCACAATTGATTGCATTAAAATGCTGAATTTGAAAATCAGACTTTGTAAGAATTTTGTTCTTAAAGGAAAGCGATTCTATTTGACCTATGTAGAGTGTGATTTCTAGGTGCCAGATATTTAGGGATCCTTTGAGTTCCTTGTGCCCAAGAATTTTGAAAATAACTACAATTGAAAATGTATAATACAACTTAGAAAATATTGAGCATTAGTCTTCTCAACAACCTTTGATAAGGCAATACACAGCTAGATGGAGTAGAGGCTAGTGCAGCTCTTTTAGAAATAATCTGCAGAAGCCATGGATCTTATGTAGAATCTGTTCAGGCAAAAAGCCTGAAGGACACCTTGGAGGTGAAGGATAAGGGATGGAGTGCACAATGCCTGGTGCGTGATGGCTGATCGCAACTGTAGAAACCACCAGCCATCTCTGTGATTTCTTTCCAACTGTAGAGGCAAGTTTTCATCAGCTAAATATGGAATTATTTCAAAGCATAGGGTTGTTTACAAGGTGGTAAAGCCCTCTTGTTCATTTCAACGGGGATTTTTATGGTTACCACTGTTTGCTTTTTCAATAATTTCTCACTGTAAATGCTGCTTTTCCTTCTCGTGTTCTCAGGGGTGAGAACTGTGTGGCACACAGTTATTATGATTACTGTCTGTTCCCACATTCTCAGGGGGGAGACCTATGGGACATGTGGCTGTTGTGGATACTACCAGTCCCCATGTTCCTAGGGGTTATGCCTGTTGAGTGCATAGTTACTGTAGATACTTCACGTCTACATATTATTCAGGGAGAGGCCTGAGGATCGATAGTTACTCTGGATGTGGACTGTCTGTCTCCATGTTCTTAGAGCTAAGGCCTCTTAGTATATGGAGTATATGCCTATTGTGGAAGGGCTCGATCCCTGTGTTTGTGGGTTAAGAACTATGGAACAGATACTTACTGTGGAAATTCCCTGTCCTTGTGTTCTTAGGAATGGGTTCTGTGAGGGCGCATAATTCCTGTGGAAGCTCTCAGTTCCATAGTCTAGTAGAGAGTCTTCTAAGGAATATTAGTCATTGGTGCACTGTTTGTTTCCTCCTCTTCCTGCTCCTCCTCCCCACCTCCTTCTCCTCTTCCTCTTTCTCCTCCTCCTGTACCTCCTCCTCCTTCTTTTCTTATTTTGTTGTTTTGTTCATTTATTTTAGTGCTGCTTTGTTTATTTTGAGCCAGGGTTCTCATAAAAAATATTTACTGCCTTGCTTATGCTAAATTATTTTATATTAAGACAGAAAAGATGAAAGGGCCCTCATATGGTATATAGAGCATAGGAAGTGCTAAATAATAGTGAATTACAAGAAAATAAGAATCCTAGTTGAGAAATTCCAAGTCATTTGTAGTAAATGACATGGCAATAGATGAAGGACCTAGGTCTCTGTTGGGTCATCTGGAAATCGCCATAACGGGAGATAAGAAGGCAGATGAATATTCATGTCAGCTTTTGTTGTAAGTCCATTTCACAGAGACAGAGTAGAAGTATAGGAAGGGAGAATGTCGGTCAAAAACACTGGGATAAGACTCAGGAAGAATATCACATAAATTGTCTCCATTGTCTAGTAATAATGTTTTGTAATCTCCCGTAGGTGGCAATGGGAATAGAAAGGAGATGACAGTTGAGAGAAATGTTTAGGAACTGTAGTGGGCAACAGCTTACTCCAAAAATGATGATTGTTTGGGAGTAGTAGGAACAAGTGTTGTGTGGTGATAATTTGGAATACAGTAGCTAGCTGGACCATAACAAAGCACTAGAGGAAAAAGAGTATAGATATGAACAGAAGCTTCAAAGAAGAAAAACTTCAGTTAGGCTCTATTGAAGATGCTTCTAAAATACTTATTTAGAGATAAGCCAAATTTTCAGAATGAGATATTTACTTAAATCAACAGATTCAGAAGTTTTCCTTTGGATATTTGGTGTGTAGGAGAAGACGGAATTGTGAATCAGGTGAGGAAAACATTCCATGAAGCTACTAGTTCAATTTGGTTTCAGATTGGCTGAGAGATACTTCATGTTTTAGGAGAACAAATTGCTTCAGGCAAGAATACAATGAAACTGAGTGAAAATTATCCATATAGATGCTATGCAAAAATATGTGCACAGATCAGTTTCTTACCTGTACCTAAGCATGCATCTTGAAAACAGATTTGGGAAAAATATTCTTAATCACATTACATTATTTACTTTAAATTTGTATGATAAATTTTTTTAAAATGTAATTTGAAATCTAATCTTATTTTTAAACTAATTTCTTCAAAATAAAATTTCCCAGTAGGTGTTTAGACTGGAACCCATCTGTAGTAATGAAAGATATAAAAATATATAAAAAAAATGTTTACTATGAATCTTTTCCTTTCAATTATATTCTAAATCAGCATGGGCATCAATCATGACAATGACCACCCGTCATGTGCTGATGGTCTTCATATCATGTCTGGTGAATGGATCAAAGGACAAAATCTTGGTGATGTTTCATGGTCCAGGTGCAGCAAGGAAGATTTGGAAAGATTTCTCAGGTACCGGGGTCATTAATTACTTTTTGATTGTATTTCTGTATTCCTGCTGACTCTGTCAACCAGTAAGAGCAAGATGCCATAGTAGAAAGGACACCACAGTAGGAACAGTGCATTCTGATACTGGCTCTTTCATTGACTCACACCATGACCTAGAATACATAGTTTAACACATACATTCTTTAGTTCTCATTTTTCTTAGATGAAAGGATGGGCAAAATGATTTGAACAGTAGAAAATTGCTATAGTTATGAAAATCTGCCACCGAGTGTAGTTTCTTCTTCAGTGTTTCCCAGCAGAAACAGGCTCATGGCATACCGTGCAACACACCTGTTATCACTTGGAATCCCTTAAATGAATCTTCACTTTTCATTTACGGTACTTCTAGGCTGTAAATACTTTTTCACTAATAAGCAGTTCTAGCCTCTGTGTCCCATAGGACACTGTGAGCATTCTTTTACAACTTCATCAAAAGTAACAGCGTCTATCTAGCCAGAAAGACAAATGAAAATAACTGCAATGTTCTTATTTTTGTCTTAAAGTGCTTCTACTTTGTCTACGCTTTTGACAAATAGGTAAAGACTAGGTGGTATGTAAACTGGTAAGAGAGATGAACAAGCTCTCCATAAACCTGAAAAAGATATCCATGATACCTAGTTAGCTAAATCACCACAAAGATGAACTGTATTTACTTGTCCCTATTAGTAAATAGGTGACCCTATTTTATGTATTAGATATTAAGGTATGGTAAAATATAATGTTTATTTGGGGTTTCCCATATGTGCATGGGTGTGTAGTCATTCACTGGGTCATGAGCCACATACAAGTGACCATGATCCCAAAGTAAAATAACTCTCTCTCAGCATCCATCAGTTGTCAATAGTTCCTCTGATAGTAGGTCTACTAGCGATCCTCTTCCAACCACATTGGAATTATGAGTGGCTTGATCTTGTGAGGGTCTTCTCCAGGTAACCCCCAGAGCTGTGAGTTGATGCATGCAACAACCATATGTCCAGATCCACATTTCACAGCTCTCCACCAATTCCTGACTCTTACCTCCTTTTTCATGAAGCTTCTTGAAGCTTGGATCATATGAGGTTGATAAGGTGTTACAGAGCCATCCACAGCTGAGTACTCAAAATTATTTAAATTTGGCACATGGGCTCTTAACTACTTCTCTGGGGAGTTAGGGGGAATTAGAAGGAAGGTAGTAGTGGATGAATATGATCAATATACATTTATGAAAATATAAAGCTTTCAGAGAATGGAAACTTTACTTAAAATACATTTTTTTATTGTATAGCTGTATCACTAGTCTAAAATGTGTCCAGTAGAGCCTGTACCTGCTATTTGTCATGACTACTCAGGATGTCACTCAAAACATTAAGAACTCGAAACAGCAGAAGCAATTTCGTCAGTAGCATCCTATTCAGCATACCATTGGTGGTATACCCTATCTAGTTCAGGAAGAACATGCAAAATTTGTATGGCCGTCTTCCCACGTTAAGACTATGAGCAAGTTTAATGTCGTATCATTATCATAAATGGAAACTATATCACAATGTCAAATACAGACAAAGCCATACTATTAATGTCATTTAGAAAATAATTTATTTATATCCTCAAGTAGGTTTGGTATCATATTATGCTTTGGGGCAAGTTACTCTCAGAGTCTGAGCTTATATATCTTACAAATGCATACAATCATACTAACACCATGGCAGATTTAGGCCAGCTGAACTGATTCCTATGTACACTTTTTATAATCAAATGTCCCATATACACTATCGTTATTAATTAGAATTATCTTAGCTGGTTATAAATAAAGTATTCTCATATAGAGAATACTTCCTAATGTATTCAATGGTAGAGTAATTTAATTTTATTATAAAGCAGTTTTATCTCATAAAATAATCAAAATGATTCTTTTCGTTAAATTCAAATTTTTAATATATCTGCATGTTGACAGGTCAAAGGCCAGTAGCTGCTTACTACAGACAAATCCGCAGAGTCTCAGTTCTGTCCTGGTTCCCTCAAAACTGCCAGGGATGGCCTACACTGTGGATGAGCAGTGTCAGATTCTCTTTGGGCCTTTGGCTTCCTTTTGTCAAGAGATGCAGGTAAGGGTCATGGGCATCTATCTTTGATCGCCTTCATTCATTGTTTAGAATTACTGATTGGTGGAGGAAATGACCTTATTTTAGTATGTGTTGATCCAAATGACGCCAATCCTCCAAAGAAATTTCTGGGGAAACTATCTAGTGTATGTATTAGGCAATTCCACCCAACTCTACAGCTCTTCAACAACTTGCCTGAGGGCCACAAGACCTTTGCCTGCCTCCTGCCCTGCTTACGAATCACCTCATTTCAAGTAAGAATTTGTACCACTCACTCTGTATCCCCTGCTGTTTCCTTTGCACTTTAGAAGAGAAAGCTATAAGCAATGGGCATTTAATAAAAGCCAATAAAAAAGGGATAAGTCAGAGAAGAAAGATCCAGAAATTCTACTTCAAAAAACATAACAAAATCAGGCATGTATTTTTGTTATGCCAGAATGATGTTTTTATTTTAAATTTTAAGCTTTTATATCATTGTTAACTGGGCAAAAATGCAATAAAATGATATAAGGATATGTAGTAGTGGTAGAAGAGTCATTCTTCCTGAAACATGAAGTGTTAAAAATTATTTCTTATAAAACAAAATTTTGATAGGGAGGATGCTTACAGATGAAGACAGGGTTAGAACATTGTGCCATCCATCTGTCATCCCAGAACTGTGCAGATAACAAGCAAAATCTGAATAAAATAGAGGAGAAAGGGATATGTGTGGCCCCCATACACTAAGTGGTATCTTTGTATTTGAGCTGCTAGCAAATAGCCAGGAGATTGTATCAGATGTAGGGACGCTGAAGCCAAATGACCATCAATAGAAGAATCCTGTCTCTTTTTACCCTTCTTTATTTTCTTCTGTTGCCATCTCCTATTTATGTTTCTGCTCTTACCTCTTCCAAGCACACATGTGCTCACACACACACTCTCTCTCTCTTTCTCTCTCTCCACACACACACACACTCTCCCCCCTCCCTCCCTCTCTCCTCCTCCTTCCCCCCACCTCTCTTTTCCCTTCCTCCCTTTCTGTACTTCAGAGATAACAGGTGTGCATACTGGAAATTAGTTGTATAAGTATCCCTGTTGTGTTCTTGTACATCACTCTGCGAGACTGTGACTACCTGACTGGGGTTTGGTGTCCTTTGACAATAGGCTGCCATGGATAACAAACAGCCTAGTTAAAACCTACGTAAAGAAGAATGTGTAGGGTATTGGGAGATCTTGTGTACTTTCTTACTTATCTCTGTCTCTTGTCAATCTCATACAAGTGTAGACTCCCTGAATACAGAATGTGCTTCCCCAACATGCAACTCTGTGGCTGTAATGGAGGGAGGAAGAGAGTCAATATTGGATTTAACATTAAAACGAGTGGATGAGCGAGATGGATGTCCCTCAAATGTTAAGTGTAAAAAGGGTCAGGTACTGCAGTACTCATGGAATGATAGTGGTGCTCCAAAAGAACTGGAACAGGCTCGTGATGGTGACCTTGCCCCAAGAGGTACCATGGAGCACAGACCTGGGTCTTCATATCACATGGCATCACCATCTACAGTCATTATGGCCACGGTTAACTTTGCATCTGTAAATTGTCCAATTGTCTGTGACCACTTCAGTGATCCCATTCGCTTACATTCTCATCCACTATTTGTCTTATCTCCAGGTTTTCAGAATATAAAATATGCTCATGATCTTTTTTCTTAAGTGTATGTGGTAAAATTAATGCTTTGTACTGCAAAGTTGAATTGGCAGGAACAATTTTATCTGTTGAAATGATCATTGTTTACAGTATCATCTGTCTGTGGTTGTCTTTTTAAAGTATTATTACAGGGAACTTTTAGTTTTTAGCTGGTATAGAGAATCCAGAGTTAATTAATGGAAAGTGTTTATTTTTAATGAAGTACTTACATCATAGGAAAATGTAATTAATGATTTACCACAATCATGATGTGGTAAATTTTAGGTGTTTTTCAATAAATATTGTTCCCATTTGAATGCTGGTCACATCCAACACTCATGTTGAAATTTCATTATGATTGTAACAGCATAAACAGAGGGCCTAGAGATTAGTTCATGAGGAATGTGTTCTCTCTGGGAGAATGAGAATAAAGAGGAAAGCTTGGTCCCCGTCCCTCACTCTTGCTCACTCCCTTTCTGCTGTGTGATAATAGAGTAAGAAGGTCCTCTTCAGACACTTATCTTTAAAGCAGTCCACTCCTGTTTATTGTAAATTCTTTGCTTCTACTACTCTATCATAGTTACCTAGAACATAATTTTAAAGAGATTTAATGTCATCATAAATTGTACATCACATTCAAAATCAGTACATTTTACTGTGACTATTCCACAACATCTGAACTCTAATGATTGCCACAGACTATGGCAAATTATTAGTGTTCATGGCCTAATTCAATTTTTATACTCCTCATATCATAGTTATTATCTAATTCCATTTTTTCCCTTTTAAAAATTTTATAGTAGTTGCACACACATTTGATTCCAACACTGCGGAGACAGAGGCAGGAGGATCTCTGAGTTCATGGCCAGCCTGGTTGTCTTAGTCAATGTTCTATTGCTATGAAGAGACACCATCACAGCAACTTTTATGAAAGAAAGCATTTAATTGGGGTTTGCTTATAGTTTGAGAGTTTAGTCTGTTGCCAACATGGCAGAAAGCATGGTGGCATGCAGTCAGACACGGTGTCGGAGAAGGAGCCAAGAGTTCTACATCCAGATCTGTAGACCACAGAAATAGAGAGAAATTGGGCCTGACATGAGCATTTGAAATCCCAGAACCCACACCCAGTGACCCACTTCCTCCAACAAGGCCAAACCTAATCACACTCAAGTAGCTCCACTCCCTAATGAACAATCATTCAAATCTATGAGCCTATGGCTTCATTCCTATTCAAAACACCACACTGGTCTACATAGAGAGTTCCAGAACAGCCAGGGCTACCTAGAGAGATCCTGTTTCCAAAAAAAAGAATGTGTATGGGTGTTTTGCTTGCTTGTATGTCTGAGTACCATATGCATGCAGTTCTGACAGACTCCCCAAGAGAGCATAAGATCCCTGGTAACTAGCATTACAACCATTGTTAGCTGCTACACTGGTGTTGGGAGTTGATCCCAGGTCCTCTGAAAGAACAGCCACTGCTTTTAATCCCAAGTCATCTCTCCAGCATTATCAACTCTTGTTTTTCAAATCAACAAAATTTGTGGCCTAGAGAAAACAACACTTTGAATTTCTTAGCAATAATTAAGAGCAAATATGTGATTGTCTGTTCTTAAACTCAACATTCCTTATATATTGACTAGAACAGGTTACAAAAAAAAAAAAATCTTACATCTGATCTTGCCTTAAACTGGATGATCACTGTCCCCAATAGAACCTTCTACTTTTCGTTTTCTATTTGCTTAGTTTATATTGTCATTTGTCACAAAGTCACTTGGATTACCATAGCTTTCACTGTGACACCTCACCTTATTAAAGGTCTGATGTTACCCAGGTCCAAGCTAAGGAATCATATGTTTTTAATAGTATAACCAAAATAGTACTGGATGCATCCATCATCAGCATAGCTTCTGTTGCAACTCCAGCGTGCTGTGCAGGCAGCATCAAAATGCACGAACATGAGAGGATTTCAGTAAAGCTTTATTGGCAACGGGAATTGGCCACTCGCTGGTGGTTTACCAAACTCTCCTCCAGAGTTGAAAATGTAAACATTTAATATTTTCTAATCTATCTAGATTTAATATGGTCCCTTGGCATTTGGATTCTAGAAACATGCAATATGCAACCACATAGATGCATTCTGCTTTATTCTATAGTGATCATATATGTAAATCTGCACACATTGTAAACCACAAAATGGTGCTATAGATTCTCTTTAAACATCTGTATGCAGTTTAAACAGTGATTAAACTGTGCTCTGTTGTGTCCAGATATTTACCCTTCTCACTGTTCTTTATTATGCACAGAGAGAACAGCTACCCTTTGCTTTTATTTCTCATGTTAACTTCGCTAAAGGCAAATTTCCCTTTATCTGAAAATGCCTATTCACATTGTTTTTTGAAATATATTTTTACTATATACAATGTTTGGTTGGCATACATATGCATATATATGTATTCTTCCTATTATTCTTTTTTATGGTTTCACTAAGTACATAATGGCTGTTCTATCATTTAATTTCTTCTTACGTGATGTCTTTCTTCACACTTGCTGATGTGTTCTGCTAAAGACTCCTTTGCTGCTTTGTTAACTGGCTGTTCGTGCCCTGAATTTTCCTTCCAACGCCTACTGTACACCAGTCTCTAGCAATCCTGAAACTTGTGGAGAGTGGAAATGGTGAAAGAGAAAATGGCAAACTGACTTCACTGACAGAGTCTCAACTCTCTATTAATGGGAAGCATTCCCAGGATGCACGTGAGCTAGATCTGTAATGTTGCTTGCCACTGCAAGAAGCTCTGCAGTTGAAAACCAGCATCCAGTGACTGTCACCTTCTGCTGTCTGCTCACCCAGGTTTCCCGTCATGTTGGTCTTTCTACGTGGCTTGTCTTCTCAGTCTTCAGCTATGATATCATATTCCATTTTCCTATGGAAGGAACATGGCATAGAAGTGTCTTTTGTACCTATTTGTTGGGAGTAAACAGATTTTGTTTGCTTGCATGGACCTTCATTTAGCCTTAAGTCTTGAAGAATATTTTAGCTGAGTGTAGTTGTTTAGATGGGTATTTTGCTTTTGTTTTTGTTTTCCTGTTTTGTTCCTGTTTACTGAATATCAAAGGCATTCATACCCCAACATTGGTTCAGAATGCTTTCTTTGCTGTAGCCTGTATCTCGAAAGAAAACCATCGCTGTTAATTTAGGTTTTTACTGTAGACGTTTCACAAATTTCAAAGAGTCATATACTGAGATTTTAACAAAGTAATGTGTCAGCCAGCAAAATGATAGTCAGTAATGACACCTACTATGAAGCCTGGCACACAGAGTTCAATACCCAGTTCCCTCCTGTGTGAAGAGAAAACCAACCAACCCCCATATGCATGCAAGTGCCATGCCACATACAAATAAATAAAGCATACTTTTAGCAGAATAAAAATAAATTGTAGAAGGAAAATTAAAATGCATGTTTTATGTGAATATAGAAAACAGATTTCTAAGAAATTTCTGGGATTGATTATGTTATTCAATTCCCTAATATTAAAACTTAGGTGAAAACACTTGATTATTGTGCATTCCATTTTCTTATTGATAACTCTATTCACTCTGTATTTAAATTAAACTTAAGATATGTCAATCACTAATATTATTTGTTCTTAATATTCTGGCCTAGTATTGGCATTATATGATATATTTAGAAGTGTGGCCTCTCATTCTTCTCTGTAGAGAGTTTGAGTGAGCTAAGAGTCCAAGTTCTTAAAATGATTCATTTGGGGACCCGAAACGTTCTTCAGAGGAGGACAAAGAATCAGTTAACTCTTCCGGTGATTGGATACTAACATACTTTTTGATGGAAAATATTATTTAAAACACCATTCCACAAATGAGCTACATCTTCAATAATATGCTGAGCTACTAAAATTGTATTTTGAAGGGAAATCCATTTAAATGCAAGGAGTAACATGACAAGGCTTGTATTATTACTTGGTTGTATGTGACTTCAGATTATTTTTTTTCTAGCTACAAAGAAAGAAAAATTTATGGTATTTATATACGGACAACTAACTTCCTATTTAAATGTGTAATATAGTGTATGAGGGTAAGCCTGTGAACCCCCAAAGTCTTATTATGTGTTTGTAAGGTACTCTTCATTTCAAAAGATTAAACCATGACTATTGTATTATTTTTCCATTTGTTTAAGATGATGCTGAGTTGTGTATTTGTGTTTGGATGTTCCATTTAAACTGATTGAGGTTTTAAAATTCTTTTAACTGAAAAGAACTAATATATCTTCACCGACCAAGTTAAAATACAACTTGTTACTGTGTAACGTAGAGAATGTTTTGTTCTAATAGCATACTCGACCTTACTCCTTAGAAGAGGCTAGGTATGACTAGCATTACCCATCTGACATATTCCACTTTAAAGGTTAGAACAGTCTGTGTCACCTTTTCACTTCCTTTGGAGAGATCAGCTTGATGTGAATCTGCATTCTTCAGAAGACTGAAACTATAGTTTACTTGACATTAGATCTCCAGACGTGCAGAACACAAAGTATTCAAGAGACCCCCTCTGTATGATTTATTATATCTGGTTATGCTTATCTTGAAAAGCTGCCAAGTTTGCTGTTAATGTTCTCAGTGCCTCGAGAGGAGATTGATTACAACACCTGCTGTTCCAAAGAACTAACTGCTAATAGTTGAAGGTCAGAATTTAGACCACCAACAGTGGTCAGCTCTGAAACGATAGTGTAGAAGATTTGTTCTTTAGTTGACTGATGAACCTAAGTAATTTTTATTTTAATACAAATGAACTTTATTGAGCAGAAGTAAAGCTTTCACTTGTGAATACAGCATCCTACCCTCTAATTACAAGAAAATAAGTCTTAAGAAAGAACTTGAGGGAAGTAAAACATTTTGGAATCAATATTATAAAGCCTGAGATATACTCTCTTATGTATGAATGAATCTACAAAAAGTATCTGGGGTTTTTCAAGAACCTAAAAGATCACAAGACTATTCAGATATTCTTTAAGGTAATTTCCTAGATGAATTTTTGGGAATGAACTCTGCACAAGGGTTGGCATGAGCTATATTCAAAATAAATTAAAATAGAGTTGCACAAATTATTTTAAAGTGAGAATATTTTTCCACAATAGATAAAATAAATAAATTGTACTTCCCTCCTAGGAGACTAGGAGTTTAGGAAATTGCAAACAATTCATAAATCTGAATCTTAAACACAGTAAAATAATATTCTAGGAGTTCTAAAGAATTAGCATTAGAATCCTAATACATTTGTTTGAAATATTATCTTAAAATTGTCTACCAATGTGTTTAGTGCTTCCATTTATATCCTTACTTTAATCTTGGGGCACTTCCCATCTGTTCTATACATAACCTTCAGAGTGAGCCCCTGAAAATAATCTTTTATATATCAGCCTTCAGTCATTGGCTGATGGTGTTATTTTTCCTACTTACACTGCATCCTTAGTCCTGCCTGGTTCTTCTCCAACTCCTTTGGGGAGAAGAGATGTACATGTTTGGAGCACACAGTGTTATTTACCTTTATTGCCTTGTTTCTTCTCTGTTTCTTCATCTTTGATACTTTATATCCATATGCTTAGAATTGAATAGTGAAGAATTTCTCTATGTCTGTGAAGAATTGATGGCATTTAGGATGGGATTACATTGAATTTGTAGATTGCTTTATTAATACAGCCATTTTCACAGTATTAATCCTACTAATCCATGAGCAGAGAGAGGTGTTTCCATATTTTTGACATTTTTGTTAGGGACATTCGTTTTGGAAAGCATAAAACTGTGAGGATAAAGTGAGTTCACAGCTCAAGGTGGCTGTGTGCCAGAAGGAAGTTCTGTGTGTCTTTGTGGGGAGAGACCTATGTATCTTAATGAACCGATCATGAGTCACCCAACCCAGTGGAGCTTAAATATATAAAAGAAAATCAAGCAGAACAGTAAGGTAACAAGAAGGGGGGATAGGTTTGCATCCAGGATGCAGCTGGAGGGACTGTCCTTGGAAAGAAGAATTGAAATCCTGCTACTTAGGAGACAACAGATGGGTGGGTGTCTGTAGATATGACTAAGCCTAAGTGTGTGATTGAGGAGACAGAGGTAACCTCTCTTCTTCAATTTCTTCAGTCTTTTAAAGTTCTCACCTCATTCCCCTAATAATCTTCCCCATTTCCTTAGAATTCTTCTATTTGCACCATGTCTCAGCTGCATGATATTAATGTTATTGAAATTTCTTTTAACTTTTCGCCACGAGTTTATTACATTCCAAAGGGCTGAAATTTATTCATTCTTAAGTAAAAATGACTGAAAATGATTGACAGATATCTTCATAGAATTAGAGGTCAAGGCTGTATGTATTTACCATGATGTATAAGAATAAAGGAAGGCATATGTCTGAGGAGCTGTTAGGAAAGGGGTGCTGAATGCGTAACACCAATAGAAACACATAAGGGCTAGGGCTCAATAGTGGAGTGTCTACATGGCATGCTCAAGGCCATTGGTCACATTGCAAGAATAGAAAAATAAAACAATTTTTTATTCTTCTATTCTGGTTCCTATCAAGGTATGAATGTTGGATTTTTTGCTAAATTTTTCTATTATAATATTCTCTTATAATTTTACATATCCCTCCGTGATTCATCAAAAGATTTTTTAAAGATTTAAATTAGAATTATTAAACATATGAATGGTTGTATTCCTATAAACAATCTACGTACTGTTTAATTTAATGTTAAAAACACATGATGCATACTTTTTATTGCATCAAAATAACTAAAATTACTGAACTAAACTTAAAGGTAAGGCCCCTTCCCCTTCTGATATTGTGCCCTATTTGCAGCATGTTATCTGCACTGGTCTGTGGTGCAAAGTAGAAGGTGAAGCAGAATGCAGGACCAAGCTTGACCCACCAATGGATGGAACTGACTGTGACCCTGGCAAGGTGAGTCCTGATACTGCCCAGAGAAGTAGGAATACTCTATGAAGTGGGAAATTTGTATATTTGCTTGATGCCTACATAAACATCCATCTTAGTATCATTTAGATCAGTTCAGTATGTTAAAAATGTTAATATTTCATCTATCTTTAATTGTAATTTTTATATTTTTACATATGTATGCTTGTTTTGGCAATACTAAAGTGTGCATCTATTCCTTGATACAGATTATTATAATGTTGACAGTCAGGTATAAATACTACTTTCCCCAAAAAGTGCACTCATGTTCTTTTATTACTTAAATACACAGGAATAAAATAAACATAGATAATAGCATCAATGTTAAAATTTACAGGTTGATAAATTCTTTTAATTATAATTAATTGAAATAATTTAATATGAATGTAATATAAATTATTTAATTATAATTAATTATAAGGTTTTTTTTCCCTCAGTATTTGAGCTATCACATAGATTGACCAGTAATTTTTTTGTGTGTGTTTATTATTGTGTTTGTCTGGTTTGGGTCCCAGGGTTGTCCTAGTTTCATAAGAAGAATTGGGAAATTATTCTTCCTTTTCTACTATATGACATAATTTGAGAATGTTAGTTTTTCTTTGAAAGTCTAGAAGAATTCTGCGCTGCGATTGTCTGGACTTGGAGTTTGGGAGGGGGAATTTTAAAATAATTTACTTTATCTTGCTTTAATTTTGTTGGGTTATATCTATCTAGAAACTCAGCCATTTCTTTTAGATTTTCCATTACAGATTTTTAACACTAATACTCCTCAAACTATTTATTACATAAAATAGAAATTTGAGAGCACTACTACTATCATCAAAAACCTGGAGGGGTCTCTTATTAATGGCCTATTATGCGTGTCACCCCTAAAGTGTTAGAACAGTCATGTCAGAAAAACAGATGTCTCATAATACCCTGTGAGGTTCCAGAAGAGCTCAGGCTGCCATTAGATATGACTATGTGCACATAGCATGTTGTTTTTTTACACTAATAATGATAGTTTGAAACTGTTATAAAATGTTAACTGCTTTATCCAGTCCCCACTCTTCAGTGAGACATTATTGACAGTGGGTGGCTGGTAAGGGAGGGGGAATCATCCTTTGGTGAGGATGTAGCCACAGGCATTTGGTTGCTCCCACAGCTCTGTGCATGTGGGAAGCACTAATTAGACTTAGCGGGTTATCATACAAGAAAAAGGGGAGTGGTGGAGAGAGAACACACACACACACACACACACACACATACACATATATATATTTCGGAGGATATGGGAGGAGCTGAAAAAGACAAATGGAAGGTGGATATGTGGATATTTCATTGCATATGTGTATGGAATTCTCAAAAATACATCCTTCAAAAAGAGCTAACCATCTGTAAGGGAAGAATGGGTGATGCATAGGATTTAGGAAGCAATGGTTGATATAAGCATGTGCACTTCTATGATTTATGTCATTAAAAGAGAAGAAAGCTACACATGGTTTAAATTGGAGCTCCTTTTGAAGAGATTAGAAGTGTTTTGTCACTTTCTATAAGAGACTGGCCTTCCGCGGACATGTCTGTGAAATATCAGTCAGTTGTTTATAGACTGTGCCAAATATTTTTTTTTACGAGATTAAATGGAGAATTGAGGTCTGTTTTATTTTTCCTTAGACTATACACAGAGGTACAAAAATGTGTGTTTATCGGGAGCATCTCGTGACATTAATCTGAGTAATTTATTGCCTGGATCATAAAAGTCTGGAAGGGCAATAATTTTCATCATCCCCCAATGCAGCATCATAGAGGGCTGCCTGGACATCCAGCCAGCATCACACAAGTCACTTGCCTTATTTAGGGCCTCGTTTTTCTAATCTAAATTCTAAGAATTTTCACCTCAATAGTTTTATTTTCATACTGTTAAGAATAATTTTATTCTTCAGATCCCTAAAGTAAATTTGTTCTTTCAGCCAAATATCTAATTATTCATCAAAGGTAAAATGTTTTCTTTACCTGTGATTATGCTAATGATATTCTTTTAGGGGTTCTTAATGCTTTGCATTTGCAAATGAATAATGAGCTTTCCAGTTTCTTGGGCCATGTGGACTTCTTCCGATGCCCGTGTGTCCCAGATATTGTAAGAACCATCGTTCAGACAACTTCCAAACTTGTTATGTTACTGCTAATCTTGAAATGCCTTAAGCTCACACTAAATGCTTTTGGCTTGATGTGGTGCAAAGCAAGAAACAAAACTGGGAATTTTTAAAGTTCGTTATGCAATGGTGACAAACATCAAGTGGTATAAGTACACTCCCACTAAGAGTACGGTGTTGAGTCTGCAAAGGTCCCTATAAAATTCTATGAGTCGAATGATTTTGAAGATGGACATTAATATACTGTTTCAAATTGCATTTTACAGGGTAAAAGAAGCAACGTTTTCCTATTTTACGCTATCACGGTTGTTCCGTATCTATCATTTTCAGTTAGGAATATAGAAAACAATGGGTTAACAAGCGGTTTAGTGTGAATGAGCAAGTAGATGGGTTTTCTTCTCTTCACAGCGTTTGCTCAGAACGGAAAGAGGGGAAAGGAGACTTCAATAACAGCTTTGAATATCAGACTACCTTTGAAGGATTCACTATAATCTAGGTGTTTACCTCCCCAAATTAAGACACTTGGAATTGCCAAGGTCACTTACGGCTGGAACTACTGAAGGTTTTCACAGCCTGGTAACTGCCCAGTGTATGTGCAGAGAGCTCCCGCCTGCCCTGCCCATTGCCACACTGTGTGCAGAGGGTGTGCTGAGAGGACAGTCCTGCTGTTTTGACATCTTCGCACTGCGCTACCAGCTCTATCCTTGTAAGCAACCTAGACAAGTCCTCATAAACGTTTGGCAGCACAGAAACAGGACTAGACATGTTACAGCACAGTTTGTCACAGAAATCATCAGTATTATGTATTCTATTGATGTTTCTGTAAATCAAACTGAGTTTGTAGATAAGATAATTTTTGACTGTTTAAACGCAGGGTAGCATTTATGTCTTGAGGTTAAAAATAGCAATTGTGTAGTACGAAAATATGGTGCCACCAAATTTATGGAACTTGTCACTAGGAATATATAGTAATTTATTGCATAATAACTTAAGCAAAATTAACACTTTCCCTAACGTGGAAACCCTACTACCTACAAGATGCAAAACAGGTCTCTCTTTCCTTTGATGCAGAGACCTGGTGCTTTCAAGGGGACAAACCTTAGCTATCATGTTACAGTTTCTTTAAATATCACCGGTTTGTGTGTGCATACTGGCTTGCATATCTGTTTCCATTTTTCTTCGTGAGCCAGATGTGATCTAGTTTAAATTGCATGCAGGCTAAGTCCTAGTGCTTTTCAGAATACTTCTAGTCTGCTATGAACTCTCGCCCAGCCAGTCAGTGCCAGCTTGCTGCTAAATGGGCAGAGATCTGTGATATGCACCCAGGGAAAAGTAAACACCCTTCAAGCAGGCCAAACACTGTGACCAACTCAATTTTGACAGTTTTTATATTTGGATTTTTCCATGGCTGCCATCACATTATTGAGTGCTTAAAGCTAGTATGTAATATACAAGTTTCTACATTGGCCACTTTTTCCTGTTTTTTTTTTCATTTTTTCGATTGAATCTTTCCATAAAGGTATAATTTATTAACAAACTTACAATAGTGACAGACTCCAGCTTGCTTTTCAAGATGAAACTTAAAGCATGCTAAATCTAAAAACGGTTGGAATAAAATTTTGACATGACAAAAATATACAGAAAGTGATTAATTTTGTTTATATAAATGTCAGTTGAATGTAAGATAAATGATATAGTGTTGTTTTCTAAACTCTTTCATTTAAAATTAGTAAAAAAATCCTCAAAATATTTTTATTTTTTTGTTTTTTTTTTTTTTTTACATTTTTCTTCTCTCATACAATACATTCTGACCCAGCCTCCCTCCCCTCCACTCCTCCCAGCTCCCCCCACCTCCTCTCTCTCCTAGATCCACCCATGCTTCACCTCAGAAAAGACTAGACTTCTTACATTAAGACATTAACTAAAATCCAAGTGAATGGAACTTTGGTTTATGAGAACCCATTCACACCATTACTGTAATGACACTGCTAATAAGTTTTTATGTTACTGTGTCTAAGAGCTACGGAATCCTTTTGCATTGTGCTCTGTGCTGTACTCAACCTTTGCAAAACAGTCTTCCTGCTGAATAAGACTCACTTGCACCTTGGGCACGAGCAAGATGAGACGTAGAGCATTTCTGGACTTCCCTAAAAATCCTTTGCAAATCTTGGTATCTTTTGGTGCAGCAAGCTACCAGGGCCAGAAGAATGAACTTTCCCAGCCTTCTTAGTTTACAATTTCTGATCGAAATGGTCCTAATATTATAGCATTTTATTTATGATATGATGCTGTGGTCTTGTACCTGTTTCTCATGCTTATCACCTATATGATCGATTTTCAAGAGAAACTGTAGTACTCTTGTCCACATATTCCTTCATTCCTCAATAATCATAGAAATAACCTATTTTGCCACTTTTGGTTTAACTTCATAAAAAAGACACATGAATTAAAAAAGAAACACGAATACCATATCCCTTCCTTAGATTTTTGGTAACACTTCCCAGATAAAGATATTAAATTAGCTATAGAATTTGAAAGCGAAATGCAGAATTCCACAATCCGTTGCCCAGGTCTGTCAAACAAACTTGGCTTTTCAGACAAAAGCTTGCTGTAATGCTGGTGGGTGGGAACTCTTAAGTTGGTTGAAATGTCTGTTTCAACCCAGTTACAGAAGGATAATTTCTGCTGCGGGTTCATATGTATACATGGCTGCTTTGGAATCTGTTTTTGTTTGGGAGGTTGCTTGTTTTCCCCCCCTTTTAACTAGTTTTGCAAAATGTGTTAGCTTTTCTATTCTGCTTTCTCTCCACTGTATGTCCCTCACAAGGCTGGATTTCCTGCACTGTAGTAGCCTATCTCCAAGCACTCTTTTCATGGCATGACTGTTACTGACACCAGCACCACGAGAGTGGGCTTTGATATTGCAAGTGCTGGCTAACCTCTGTCTTTTGCCGTCTTCGTATTTGGTAGTTGGACTGCCATGAACGTAACTGATTTGCATTAATTCCAGTGACTATATAGACCAGTGAATGATTTTCAGTTGTGCCCTGATTTGTTCACCTAAGACATGACTTTTGGAATAGTGGTGTAAGGCTGGAGAATGCACCCTCAGGACCCCTGCATCTGAGCCCTTGGCTGGAGAGTGGAGCACGTGGAGTTCCTGTAGCAGAAGCTGCAGTTCTGGGGTCAGCAGTCGAGAGCGCAAGTGTCCTGGGTAAAGTCACAGCTCCTGGTTTGGGGGAGGGCATTTAGTCATCAGTTATTAAATACAGAGCTTTTTGCCACCTGTAAATCATAATGGAAAACAAAAGAAACTGTTACAACTGAAGTGCTACCGCAAGTTGTTTACATAGAATAAAAGCTCTCCTTTATGAAGAAAACAGTGATCAGCCTTTCTAAAAATGAATAATGAAATCTACAAAAGGAGAACTGTTCATGAGTAAGTCAAGTGACATGTATTAAATGAGCAGGATGTGCGTTAGAAGAGCCGAGTGAACAGCTGAAGGAACTAAGAAAAAGGCAAGAGGATGATGGGACTTCAGAAAGGCACAGGATGAAAGCAAATGTTAGTGACGATCAAAGCTAAAAATACAAGCCAAAACAAAACCCGAAAGAACAAAAACCAAGCTGGGCCCAGGCACAGCTGAGGGTCACTAGCAGGCCCTCCTGTTCAATGCCTCTGTGCCTGTAGAGAGCACAGGGGAGTGAGGGTTTCTACTCAGTTTGGCTTTGTGGTGCTCAGGGACACAGTTCAGTTATAAGCAGCTGGAAAGCATCTGGGTTTACTGAAAACATGAGCGTAATAATCCTCAGAACCAACTGATACATGGGAAACTCAGACTTCACATTTTGCCCTAAGCTCGGCCCTTAGATTATGACTTCTGTTTTATCTAAAATCAGTCGTATCATTTGTGGATTTTGGGAGATAGTTTCACCATTGGAAAAATGTTTTATATATTAAAATAATAGGCCTGTAAATGTTCTACTCTCCTAAATCATTTAATATGTCCATGCTTTTAAAGAAATATTTTAATAGAAAGGATTATATTTTATAAATAAGTGGTTTTCACTTTTAAAATTTGGTACTTGTGGGGCAAAGGTGAAATTTATTATCTGTACTCTTTTTCTAGGCTAGGTTCTGAAACAAGGGATTGTAATGGCCCCAGAAAGCAATACAGAATATGTGAGAATCCACCTTGTCCTGCAGGTTTGCCTGGATTCAGAGACTGGCAATGTCAGGCCTATAGTGTTAGAACTTCGTACCGAAAGCATGCACTTCAGTGGCAAGCTGTCTTCGATGAAGGTATGGCCGTCAGCTAAATGCAAATTTTTTATAGAAGTTGTGTTATTTTACAAATTATCTTATAGTCATTTGTAGACTTTGAATTTTTTCTGACTTTATTGGCATATAACAAGCACAGTGTTTTTAAATTGTTGTGAACAGTGACTTTATTCCTATTGGAATAACTAATGTAAAAATATAATGAATATATCATGTGCTGGTAAAAATGAGAAGAAAGTAGAAATATCTAACACTGCTGAATGAAATCTAAACTGGTGCAGCCACCCTGGAAACTAGATTGGAAGTCTCTGAAATGGCTGACCATGCAATGAAACGTATAGAAGTTGAATGTTTGAGCGATGGAATACTATGCAACCAGACTATGGACAGATACAAAACTCAATGGATTTCAGGGCACGGTGCCAAATAAAAAATGATAGCCACAAAAGGCCAGGTCTTATAGTATTATCCATGGAGACAGCAGTTTTGAAGTAGCAAAAACTACAGAAAGGAAAACAAATGATTGGTGCCAAGGACGAAGGGTAGTGGTGTAAGAAGTGTGGCCAGAGGCATACTCATAACTGAGTTAGTTTGGGATGATAACACACCCCAGGATGGCCAGATGTGGGCTGTGTGGAAGTGGACAGAAATGACAGTGGCTTCTCAGGCTCTATCATGTTGCCATGGTTACCTTTTTACTTCTTCTCATTGTCAAGATGGACTGTGGCACTTCCGTCTCCTTCAGTATGTCTGACAGCCTATACTCTGCTGACTTGGGACTCCTATGAGCACCGATCTCTCAGCTAAAGCACATGAGCATACAAAAATCAGCGGAGTGGTACAGAGTATTCCACAACATAACAGACAAAACAACACAAAAACAAAAATAACAGTAGCCCCAGATCACCTCTTCATCTTCTCATTGTCACACACTTAGGCATAGCCCTATCCATGGACATTCACTCCGTCTGTTTTCTACTAAGGAGCAGGATTTCAGTTCCTCCTTCAGCCAGTCCTTCAGCCACATTCCAGATGCAAACCTCTTCTTCCTTCCTCTTACCTTACTGATCAGCTGGACCTTCTTTTATATATTTAAGCCCCTCTGTGTTGGCTGACTCATGAATTCATTAAGGTATGCCAGCCCCTCCCAAACCAACATACAGAACTTCCCTCAGGGGCACAGCCACCTTGAGCTGTGGACACTTCTCTCCCTTCATAGTCCTCTGCTTTTTTGCCTCCAATCTCAACTCCTCTGACACAAATAGATAAAGGACTTGAAGGATCTCATGAAAACTAAGGCTCACATGATTTCCTGTCTTATTCTTACTTGAAACATCAAACAAGTGACCAGCCCAGCCTGTCTAAACACTTGTGTGTCTTGGGTTCCATGACGGAGCAGCAATCTAATTTCCCTGCTGTGTCTCTAGTGTTGTCTGCTCCTGCCTATTAGAGATGCTCTCTACTTTAATGACGTCCTCTTCCTGAGTGGACCTATCATCACCATGAGTTCAAATATGCAAATAACTCATGAATGCATGTCATCAGTCAGATTTTTCCCTTGACCATGAAGTGCTTGATATCTCTATTTAGATGTCTTGGAACTTCTCAGTTCTTCCTGTCCATTCCCACTGGTTACCTTTTTTTTTCTATCTCAACAAACACAACATGTTTTCAGTGACACAAACGTATTCGCCTGGGTTTTCAGGGTTCTTGTAGCCTCCTCATATGTCTCTCTAGCTCACATGCATTGTTCCTTTATGGAGTCCCTAGCAAGATAAATTCCATACCACCACCCTCAGGAGCATAAAGTGTACTTGTCTTCAAGTCCTTAGACTGAGCAGTCTCTTAGCATTGTACCTCATAATTCTCAAGTGTTGGTCTTACTCCCTGATTATTTACCTTGAAACTTCTTGATTTGGGATAGGAAACTCAGTTTATGCTAATTTTTAGGAAACAAGAATTTTCCCTGATCATCCCAATTGGCTGTATATCTTTTCCAAGAATCCCACGAGGATCGTGTACTATCACACTTTGCTGCATCTCTGCTCCCTCTCGTGTCTGTTCTGAGTATATAATTTGATATATACAAAACTTTTAATGAATTTTATTGCATAAATATGTGCATATTTTCAATATCTTCTAATTATAAAGGTTTAGTCAATATGACCATCCACATCATGAAAATCTGAGCATTGGAAGGGTAATACTTCTGACTGGATGAGGTATTTAATAAAGATAGAATCATTTGAAAACCACTTACTCATGTGAAATAAGTGAGCAGAACAGGTTTTATTCAGATCAAAGGACAGTCAGTCAAAATGAGCATCAACTAATTCTATTAGAAATCACAGTGGAAATGGCTCATCACGAAAAAGTCCAGTGACCTGATTTGATCCCTACAACACGTATCGGAAGAAGAGACAGATGCCAAAACATTTTTCTTCACCTTACATGTGCACACGCGTACATGCGGCAATGCACACATAACAACAGTAAATAAAAATGTTTAAAGTAAGTCCTAATGAGTGAAAGCCTGACTTGTAAAGACATGTGTGTCACACTGAGGTATACCATTAACACAATAACTTGATAAGCATTCTAAAATTAAGCTTACTTTTAAACGGTTTATAAAACACAGACTATTGTGTATTACTATACGATAGCGTTAGTATTTTTATAATACTTGGCAGGGTTCAAGTCAAATTGAGCATATATATCATCTTGGACATTTAACATTTCCTTATGCTAAAGCAGTCAACTGTTTTTCTCCTGCTCTAGGAACTTTTAGGAACTTTTATCAACTTTTACATTCAAATATATACGAATGAGGTCATATAATGTTTATCTTTCTTGTCTGCATTGTGTCACATAGCATGGTAACCTTGATTTCCATTCATTTTGTTACAAATAACAAGATTTTGTTCTTTTTAGCACCGAGTAGTGTCTCATTATGGAGCACATCTTCCTCATCCACCCAGTTGTTGATACACACTTCGTGTATCAACTTAGTCTATTTCCATTTCTTAATCATAAGAACCGCTGCAATGAGCAGGGGGCTGTGAAGCCCTCTTTTCCACACTGACACAGTTTCTTGTGACTATATGCTCAGCAGTGGGCTTTCTGGATCATAATGCAGTTCTGTTTGATTTCCACTAAGCATTCTTACTCTGTCGCCCAACTGAGTGTAAAACTCTGTTCTTTTCACTGTACATTCAGTGTTTGCTACCTTTAGGCTTTTTAATAATGGTTCTACTGGAGTGAGGGGATATCTCATTGCAGTTTTGAATTTTTAATCACTTTGCAGCATAGATCAATTGAGTTCCTCAGTTCATGTTATTAATAAAACACACAATAGCTAGCCTTCATATCACTTCCGTATCACTATGGCAGAAAATTAAATATACGATTTCATAAGTTCAAAGTCTTAATAATGCATGATACTTTATGGTATAGTAGCTACATCTGTTATTCTCTTGTGATATATAGCCATGGAAAGAGAGCTGGATAAAGGATCTCACTGAAATAGAGAACATTCCTTGTTATAGAGAAAAGCAGTGTGTGGCTTTAGTGTTCATGTGTCTGCAGTCTCTATGAATTCTGAAGCTCTGTTGCTATCCATGTGAAATGTGTATCTTGCAAAGGGCTGTTCTTTTAAATTGATTCATAGTGTTTGCCTGCCAAGTACTGACATGTTTCAGAGATCACCTTGATGTCACAGTCTCTGGGGAATTCTCTAGGAAGAAAAATTGAGATAAAAGATTTATGACATCTATAAAGTTAAATTATGGAGATTGTATTGACATTATGTTACAAAAGGAAAAATAAAAAGATTTTTTTCATCAGACTTCTTGCCTGGAATATGAATGGAATTTTCACGATGACCAACTCCTTTCAACATTATTCATGTATCTGGTTTGCTTCTGCCTTCAATGAAAACTCTAGAAAAAGAATTGCATATACCACCTTTAAAGGGTTGCAGTTATAGCAGCCGTTTTGAAGTCCAAAGATCTGACATAGTACACCATTCTTGAAAAAGCACACTCTCCTTTGAGGTGTGAGAGCACACTGAAATGCTTTATTGTGGCTTCTAATGGCATCTTAAAGGAAAAATTTCAAAACCATGCACATTAAAGGCCATGTTCCAACTCCCAAGAATGGTTCAGAGAGGCATTCAGAAGCCACATGTGAAAACCCTTCACAATGTTCGGTTTTGAAGGCTCGTTTAACTGTCTGTCTTCTCTTTGCAAAATGATATCCTGTTCCATGCCTCTGGCTGTTATTTGGTATTTAGAGAATCCCATCCACGCAATTGGAACTTTACTGAAGACATAAGAGCAGTGTCGGGGGCTGTAAACTATTACTATTTTCCATCCTATTTTTATAAGTTTAATGGGCAGTAAAGGGTCTACTGGTGTCAAGCCAGGAGAGTAGTAATACAGCGTAGATGTTACTCTGAAGTTTCATATTTGATTATCTGCACTATTGGTGTCACCAAGTGTTACAGATCCACTATAAAAAGCTTCAAAATAGAAACACTTAAAATAAATGATGCAACTTTTGAGTCCAAGAGGCAAGTGTTTGAAATCCAGTCCTTCTACTTTATGCTCAGTGAGGCACTGAGGAAGAATGCCAGCAGCTCAAGAGCTCCTCACCCTAAATTAATGGTTCCCACCCCCAGCATCAGGCATACTGACATGGTTTCTGAGAAGGCAGTGAAAGGACTGAGGCCTACTAATAGATCAGTACTTGTGCTTCCTGACGGGAGTTGCTACATAATGGCTTGCTGTTTCTGAAAACACAAAACATGGAGAATCGGATAACAATTGTCTTGCCTACTTTAGGAATTTTTTTGTTTGAGAATGTATGGGACACATTAGAAATTAGTATACTAAAATTCAGAAGTAAAAGACATCAAAAAACTTCATGTATAAATATAAATCAAGATTTTAAAATGAGTAGAATCATGATGTGTGTTTAGAGTGAGGAAGTTCTCAAAGATATGGACAAAAATTAGGACGGGCCAAATATATTTCAGGAGAATCATTGCTTTGTTTCCTGTAGTTTTGTACCACAAAATAATAAATACACATCTGAAAAACATTTGAGACCAGATTTCTTATGGTGGAGATTAATGTACACTGGGCGCTTCTAAGGAAAGAATGTGCCATCTAATATAATAAGCCTCTGGCATAGATCTATTTTAATGTTGTATTGCTCAATTAGCATTGAGTTATATTTTTACCCAACAGTCATTATGGAAAAAAATAGAGCTTAAAAAATATTGCTGAGTCAATTTTCTTGTTTATCCCCTTTGTGTGTAGAAAAACCATGCACCTTGTTTTGCTCTCCGGTTGGAAAAGAACAGACTGTTCTTCTTTCGGAAAAGGTGATGGACGGAACTTCTTGTGGATATCAGGGATTAGATATATGTGCAAATGGCAGGTGCCAGGTAAGACTTTCTTGAAGGGAGACTCTACAACAGCAGTTCTGAACCTGTGTGTTGTGACCCTTTTGGGGATTGAATGTTTTCACAGGGGTCTCCTAAGACCATCTATATATCATATATATATATGTAATGTACTTACATTACAACTCAGAACAGAAGCAAAATTACTGTTATGAAGTTGCACCAAAAATAAGTTTATGATTGGGAGTCAGAACAGAATGAGGAACTGCATTCAAGGGTCAGAGCATTAGGAAGGCTTAGAGCCACTGCTCTGCTTGCTGAAATGATGCTGTGGGTTCACTTGGAAGCCTCATATGATGGTGAAAAGCTATGGGCTGAGATTCAGGAGAATCAGGTGGTTCAGACATCACTGGGATTGTGAGTAAGACAAATTTAACTTGCAATGCTGTATAAAATGAGTTTGAACTAGATTACCAACAAATGCTATTGCCAGCTGAAAGAATTCATGATTTTAAGATATAGCCACACAGAGAGATTGTTCTTAAAATTGAAACACTTCTATGTCAGAACATTCCAGACCACAGATTCAAACAATCCAGTTTTCTGTCCTATCCTGAGACAAGAGTTACAAAACATTACTTCTCATATTCAAATATTTACCATCACAGTAGAACCAACCAATTTTCAAATGTATCTGCTATTCTTAATAATAGTTATCATACTTAGTTTGTTCCTAAAATGTTGATTTACATGTCCTTGTATGCTCTGTTTCATCGATTGTTAGGAACAGATTTTCTGTCATATGAGCATGAAAGACTCAATGGAAAGATCAAAGATATAATGTAAACTTTTCTCCCCATAATTCTGACACTATCTCGGGTTGATTCCCCTGAAAGGTTAATAAACTGGAGGTTCCATGTCAAGTGATTTCATGATCCCAGTCAACATGGGGAGGGGATTGGGAAAAGGGAGAAATGCTGGCCCTGTGAGGAGTTCCTATGGGCTGAATTTTCAGAGTTCTCACCTTTGGAGTTGAGAAAAGAGACCTTTCTATCTTCGTGTGTGTGTGTGTGTGTGTGTGTGTGTGTGTGTGTGTGTGTGTGTGTGTTTCAAGCAGCCTCTAAAAGGAAATGTGACTTTAGGGACAATAGGTTTTAGCTTATTAGTGAGTTACTTTATTGCTTTTTTTTTTTTCTAGAAATGGCAGAGAAATGAGAGAATTAGCTGAGTGTAACTGTGCTGAAGCCATGGCATCTCTTAGAAAACCATGTTCTCAAGCAAATCATACACACTGTATGCACACATACACTAAGAGATCTTCAAATTAACTTGTTAGAACAACGTCCAGGGATTTTGTTCTACATAGTTCTCTGAAAATTACATAAAGATTCCCCCAACCTTATCACTAAGAAAATACACAGCTGAACACACATAAGCTATTCCTGCATCCATCAGTGACTGATTGATCTACAGTACAGGCTGTAGGCTTAAGGTTAGAAACTGAGACCTCATACATCTTGAGTGTTCTGCAGTGACAGCATTCTGTATTCTGCTGTCCCTCTGTAGAACTGAACGCGGAGCTGTATAGTACCGCGGCACGCATTAGCAGAATACGACAGTGACTTGAAAAATCTCCGCCTATAAACGACTTTATACATATTTTTCTTTCAAAATTATGTATTATAAAATTAAACTTGTAGTTTCATTTCATCATGGCATATTAATCTGTCTGATTAGTGTGTTCTTAAATGCTTTTATTTTTCAAAATTAATATTCCTAAATTTATGTGTCAAGTATAATAGCCTAAGCTGCAGTGCTTTTCACATCATAGTGCTGTGTAACCCTGATACTGAACTGTGCTAGATATTAAAATTTTGACAGCAAAGATTCTGCACAAACGCTTCCATAAATCTGATTATTATAATTCAAGTAGAATTATCTGAAATGTGCTGTGACTTCGGTCTGCGTCAGAATACATCAAGATTCTGTTTTTGTTTTTAATTAAAATTCATCGTTTGGTCAAAGTTTGATGCAAAACAGGCAGAATTTTCTGACAGCACTGTGACATTGTGATTAGCATGCTTTGTTTTTAATCTCAAAGTTTATAGTAACAAAACCGAGTCTAGAATTCTAAATCTGATGAATACAGAGCTTCAAACTTGGTTTTGTGCTGAGAACCCCATCTAGCTAAGTACAATTTCTGTTGCCGCAAAGATAAGGAAGGGTTGGCCTGAAAACCCGATCATTTGTTCATAGCCAGTGCACCAGGGGTGTTTAAGGTGAAATACCTTTGCCTTCCTGAGCCGTTCATGCAGTGGTCTCAGGTTCATGTGAGCACGCTCAGACTCCTGTGCATAGGTTCGGGTTCCTATGAGTGTAATGAGACAACCAGTTATAAAGTACAAAAACTTCACATTTCACTGCTTATGTATGTGATTATCTTATTGCTTTCCTGATCCACTTTAATCTTTATCTGTGGATCTCTTCATTCCCTCTCCTACCCCGGCCAGCAGCACAGCTCCAGGAAAGAAGTTCAGTCCACATGGGTCCAAGCATGTCTTTAGAGGGAATGCTGAGATCCTCAGGAAACAATTCCCGCGAGAGTGTTGTCAGTGGAACATCTCAGTTTACACACATTATAGGCAAATGGGCTCAGCCTTCCAGGGACCTCATTCAGATAAGCACCAACCAGGCCACATTCCTTTGCCAGTGGCCTGCTGTGATGGGGGCAGTATTTAGAATTTATCTGGATTTGGCCAGGACTATGAAAATAAGAAGCAGCCAAATGCCTTCTGCTCTCAGGGTGAGAATTCTGGGGTTCTAAACAGGCTTCGACCCACTCTTAACTCTAGGATAGCCCCACATCTATCCTAGATTTTTTCCATTTAAGCACACAGAGCAGATTTTTTTTCTTAGCCAGGTCACAGGTTTTCCTGACGCCTGCTAGATGACCTCCACATATGTTGTTTTAAGTATTCCTACAATGGTCAATTCTTCTGAACTAAGCTTGACTGGCTGATCACAGCCCTCCACTAGCCACTGCTCTAATGCCTTGACAACTCTGGGCTGCCTGACATAAGAAAGATGCCTCCAGATGTAGCATTCATGTACCTTTTGCTATCTCTCAATATCCATCCCTGAGCCATTTTTTTATAATCTGTTTGCTTCCCAGATCCTAACAGCAGCAAAAACAGCCACAAATGGAACCTTACTTTTGATTCTGATTTATTTTACATTTAAAAATTTCCCATATCATAGGGTTTATAAAACCCTTTTATGGAGTCCCTTCTAGAGGTGGGGCTTCATGGGTACCTCTGCCACACATGCTGGGATTTATTTTTTTTTTTTTAAATTCAACTTTTAAAAAAAGGTATCTCATGAATAGTTCTCAATCTCACTTCAAACCCTTTTCTATGAAGGAGAGTTTCTCGGTGGCTTTCTTACATTAGTACAGACTGAATTCTGTTTGGTGTGTACTCAACTTTGGAAAATAGAATCGTAATTCTTGAGTATCAGTGGAATGAAATTTTTAGTCAATAGAAAATAGAAATTTATTTGGTCTCAGCTTTCTATGGACATAATAGTTCTAGGAACATGTAAAACTGAATTTTTCAACATTTCATACTTCTTTGTGTCAACCAGGGTTGTGAGTTCTTAGACAAATGTCACTTAGGAAATGAAGCTACCCAGACAGAGAAATTCAGCCATCCAGTAGCATGAACTCACCATGGAACAGAATGTAAAAGTCCTTCCATTTTCCTCAGTAATTGCATTGTCTTCAGTAATTGTTTTCTCTCAGAACTACTTTGGGGCATCATTTAATACTTACTATAAGAAAAATACTATCACCACTAACCACAATGTGGCCCATCTGTCAATTTCATTATTTGACATGAGTTTATGGTGTTAGTTTCAGTGCAGAATGCAACAGTTTGATAGTGTATCTCTCAGGTACCTGCTTTTTAAAGATGAGGCTTATAATCAGTGGTTAAGTAAAGGGAGGAAGCAATTCAACTTTTAGAAACAAGCATTTCAGTTTTCATTTTGTTTTGTTTGTGAATTGCATGCATGCATTTAATGTATTTTTATCAAAATTCACTCCGTGTTCCCTCCTCTCCAGTCCCTTCCTTATCCCACACACCGTCCTTCCTTCCCAATTTCATATGTTCCTTTTTAAACTCCCTACATCCACTTAGTGCTGCCAGTATGTGTACATGGGTGCATGGGTGCATGTGTACATGGGTGCATGGGTGCATGTGTACATGGGTGCATGTGTACATGGGTGCATGGATGCATGGGTACATGAGTGCATGGGTGCACGTGTACATGCGTACATGGGTGCACGTGTACATGGGTGCATGGGTGCATGTGTACATGGATGCATGGGTACATGAGTGCATGGGTGCATGGGTGCATAGGTACATGGGTGCATGGGTACATGGGTGCATGGGTGCATAGGTACATGGGTGCACGTGTACATGTGTACATGGGTGCATAGGTACATGGGTGCATGAGTACATGGGTGCATGGGTGCATAGGTACATGGGTGCATGAGTACATGGGTGCATAGGTACATGAGTGCATGGGTGGGTGCATGTGTACATGGATGCATGGGTACATGAGTGCATGGGTGCATGGGTGCATAGGTACATGGGTGCATGGGTACATGGGTGCATGGGTGCATAGGTACATGGGTGCACGTGTACATGTGTACATGGGTGCATAGGTACATGAGTGCATGGGTACATGGGTGCATAGGTACATGAGTGCATGGGTGCATGGGTACATGGGTGCATAGGTACATGAGTGCATGGGTACATGGGTACATGGGTGCATGAGTACACGGGTGAATGGGTACATGAGTACATGAGTACATGGGTACATGGGTACATGGGTGCATGTGTACATAGGTGCATGGGTACATGGGTGCATGTAAACATTGATACATGGGTACATAGGTGCATGTGTACATGGGTGAATGGGTGCAGGGGTTCGTGGGTTCATGAATTCATGCTTGCATGGGTGTAGGGCCACTTAGTGGCCAATGGAGAGCCTCCTAAGGACCATATCCATTAATAAGTTGCTCAAAGCTTATTAGTTGCTCATAGCTCCTCATCTAAGGGTGGAACTTCATGAGTACTTCTGACACACGTGCTGGGTAGGATTTTGTCTTGCCTGATTTTGTACATTCATAGCTGCTGTGATTTCATATATGAAGTTGCCTTGCCATGTACTGAAAACATTTATTTTTGTTGGAGTTCCCACCTCATCTTCTCTCATGATTGTTTAGCCTTGGGATGATGGGCCTGTTAATCACCATCCACTGAAAAAAGAAGTGTCTGTCTCTGCTTGAGGTTGAGAGATGCACTAATCTATGGTTACAAAGATAAGTACTCAGGAAGCAGTTTAACACTATGTCATTAAACAGAGTAATTATAAGAGGTTCTTTCCTAGAGCCTATGACCTACCCACCCATGGGCTATTGTCCCTGTTAATGGTGACTCACATAAATTCTATCTTGCAGAGTGTGCCTTAAAACCCAATCTTAAGATGGTTGATAACTCCCATAAAAATTTGCCAGTTTTACACCAATAGGTTCATTTTGCCAAACCACCAGAACTTTCATTTTTAGGGTTCACAGCAGCATAAGACTGTTGATTACCTTACTTCCCTGCTATCATGCATAACACCTCTCAGCAACTTCGAAAACTAGAGAGTATGGATGGCACTCCCATGTGAGCATCAGCTGAATTTCTCCATGTTCTATGACTCAAGAATGACAATAGCCTGTAATGTTTGGGGTAGGGGCTAAGTTACCAAAATTTTGGAAAGACTTATCTCATACCTGCCATTGGGCTTTTTCCCCCTTTGATAGCCTGTGGTATCTAGGTGGGGCCGTGTTCCCCTGTTATAGGGTAACTCCATTTGAACTCCTTTTGTATATGCGAAGTGTGTGTTTTAGGAAGCTTTTGAACTACTAGGCCTCAACATGGCTTTTTTGAAGGTCTTTAGCGTTATTCATCCCTCTTTCCAGATAGTTACCCCTCCACAGGCCCTCCTGTGTCTGACTCCATTGCCCTTGATTTTACATTCCTGTTCATACCACTTAGTTGTATTTCTGCTTTCTTGTAAGCATGCTTGCCCATTACCCCTTACTAGTTTTCTGGGTATTTCAATTTAAAAACATATCTCTAAAGATTCAAAGATTACACACACTATGAGAGAGAGAGCATGTGATGTTTGTATATCTGGGTATGGTTTACCTCACTCAGAAGCTTTCCAGCTCCACTCACTTACCTGCAAAATTCATCATTTCCTTTTTCTTTACAGTGTAATAGTGTTCCCACTAATCAGTTTGTGGACTTCTAGATTGTTTCCATTTCTTGACTATTGTAAATAGAACAGCAACTGAATATGGATGATCAAGTGTTTTTATCGTGAGATATAAAGTCCCTAGGATCATGCCCAGGAGTGGTGTAGCTGAATTATATGGTACAGCTATTCTAGCCTTTTGAGGAATTTTCACAGTGATTTCCATAGTGGCTATATATGTTTGCACTCCAGCTAACACTGAATCTCCTTTCTAGACATCCAAGCTGGTGTTTGCTGTCTTTTATTTTTATGATTTTAGTGAGTATGACTGGAGCAAGGTGAAATCTCAGAGTAGTTTTCATTTGCATTTTCTTGATGTTGTAGGTCAGACATTTGAGAACAATTGTTTAGTGTTTCTTAGTGTTTAGGTTTATTTGTAAGCCCTTTTATATATTCTAGACTCTAACCCAGTCAGAGATATACGGCTGGTATATCCAAAATTGGGTATTCCCTCATTTTAAGACTGCCTCCTCCTTTTTATATCCTTCGCTATATAGAAAATCTTTTACTTCATTGGGACGTATTTATTAATTGTTGGTCTCAAAACTATGTTATCAGGGTCCTATTCAAAAAGTCCTCTCCTACGCTTATAAGTTCAAGTATATTCCCTTCTTTCTCTGCTAACAGACTCAAGTATCAAATACTGCATTGAGATTGTTGATCCACATGCATGTTGGGCTTGGTACAGAATGAAAGATAAGGATTTAGTTATTTCCTTCTACATGTAGCTATCCAGTTTGACCAGAGGCATTTGTGGAAGATATACTGTCTTCTCTTCAATGTGTATTTTTGGCCTCTTTGTAAAAGTCAGGTGTTTGTAGGAGTGTGAACTTATATTGAGGTAATCAATTTTATTTCATTGATCGGTGTGTCTGTTTTGATGTTGACAACATGCTCTTTTCATTGCTATATCTCTGTAGTATAACTTGAAATTAAGGATTGTAATACTTCTGCAGTATTTTTATTCTTTGGATTTGTTTGTCCTTTCTAGGGCTTTTGTGCTTTCATATAAATTTTAAGATTGTTTTTATTTCTGTGAAGAATTGCTTTGGAATTTTGATGGATATTTTGCTGCATATATAGATTGCTTTTGGTAGGATGGGCATTGTGACAATCTGATCCTACCAATCCATGATATATATTTCTGATGTATGCTTCAATGTCTTTCTTCATAGTCCTAAAGTTTTCATTTTATAGGTCTTTCACTTCCAGGGTTTGATTTAATCCAAGATATTTTTGAGGTATGTAGAAGGCTGCCTATTTTTACATATAATTTTTTATCCTGCTATTTTCCTGAACATGTTTATCAACTGTAGGAGTTTTGGGAGCTAGTGTAATGCTGGCTTTGTGAAAAGAATTTGGAAGCAGTCTTTACTCTTCTGTTTTATGGAACAGTTTGAGAAACATCAGCTTTAGTTCTTCCTTAAAGGTCTGGTAGAACTCTGCAATAAATCCACCTACGCCTGGGCTGGTTTGGGTTTGGAGAATTTTTATTGCGAACTCAACCTTGTTATTCATGATAGATTTATTTAAATATTTATGTCTTCCTGGATTACATCTGCAGGTCAGAAGTATTAAGAAACTTGTCTGCTTCTTTAAACTTTACAGTTTTGTGGTAGGGAGGTTTTGGAAATATGTCATTTCCATCCTCTGGATTTCAATGGTGTCTGTAGTAATATCTCCTTCTTCATATCTAATTTTATTAATCGTGGTCTTCTTTCCTTCCTTCCTTCCTTCCTTCCTTCCTTCCTTCCTTCCTTCCTTCCTTCCTTCCTTCCTTCCTTCCTTTTTCTTTTTTGCTTTCTTTCTGTTGATCTGGCTAAGGTTTTGTCAAACTTGTTCATCTTTTCAAAGAACCAGCTCTTCCTTTACTTGATTTTATTTTATTTTTTCATTCTTATTTCATTAATTTCTGTTGTGATCTTATTTTTCCCTGTTTACTGTTTTGGGTATTTGTTTATATTTGTTTTTCCAAGGTCTTACAGTACATCACTAAGTTGTTTATTTCAGTTTTGATGTAAGCACTTATAGCTATAAACTTTTCTCTTAGGAATACCTTCGTTGTAGCCTGTAGATTTAAGTATGATGCATTTTCATTTTAAATTTATTCTTGTTAGGTTTTAACTTTCCCTCTTTATTCTTTTAGTAATTATCCAGTGTTGTAAAATCTCCCCGACTGTATATTTCTGTAATTTTTTATTACTGTTGATACTTTTTACTTTATTGACATTAGATAACATATAAAGACTTGTTTTAATTTTCCTATATTTGTTGATAGTTTATTTGTTATGTCCCAGTATATGCTTTGTTTTGTTGACAGTGCCATGGGCTACTGAGATAAACGTGTATTCTCTAGTGTTTGGATGGAATGTTCTGTAGGTATCTGTTAGATCCATTTGATCCATAATATCACTTACCTCTACTACTTTCTTTGCAGCCACTCCTCCACCCCAGAAGATCTGTCCTTTGGTAAATATAGAGTGTTGAAGTCACCTAATATTAATATTTTAGGATTCATCTGTTGCATTGCATCTGGAATAATTAGCTTTATAATTTTCGGTGCATGTAAGTCTGCAATGTCTTCTTCATAGATTATGGATTGTTCCTTTAGTCAGTATGAAGTCACCTACTGTTTCCTTTCTGATTGTTTTAACTTCAAAGTCTGTTTTGTCAGATGTTAAAACAGCAATTACTGCTTGTTTCATGGTCCCATTTTCTTAGAGGACCTTTACCTATCCTTTCACTCTTAGGTGGCTTCTGTCTTTAGTCATCAGTGTGGTTCTTGGTTAACAGCAAATTGATGGTTCTTGTTTTTAAATCCACTCTGGTAATCTGTGTTTCTTGAAAGGAACTTAAGTCCATTGATACTCAGTTATTATTAAAATTTACATGTTGACTTCTGTCATTTTGTTGATTTTATGTTGTTTATTTTTTTAGCCTTTCTTTATCACTTACCTAGTGTTAACCTTTTCAGGACATGCTTGTCCCTTTCTTCAGTCCAAAGTATTCCTTCTGGTTTCCTCTGTAGGGCAGGATTTTAACCTACCTTTACCACAGAAAGTTTTTCTTAATCCCTTGATTATGATAGATAACATAGTCATAGCAGTCTGTGCTGGAATCTGCAATCTTTTAAGAACTTGGGGAATATTGGCCCAAGTCCTGTTGGATTTTGAAGTTTCCGATGAAACATGTTGCTGCTCTGTTCAGCCTGCCTTTATATATGACCTGGCCTTTTCGTAGCTTTCAAGAGTTTTTTTTTTTTTTTTGTCCTGTGCATTCAGTGTTTTGATTACTATGTGCAATTGTGAGTTTCTGTTCTGGTCCTGTCTATTTGGTGTTCTGTGTGCATCTTCCCCCTTGATAGGCATCTCTTTACTTAGATTGGGAAATTTTTTTCCTGTGATTTTGTTGAAAATAGTTTCTGGAGCTTTGACCAAGGATTCTTCTCCTTTTTTATACCTATGATTAACCATTGTTAATACATACTCTGTCCCTAGATATTTTTAGATTTGTGGTCTTTGATAGAGTGATCCGAATCCTCTACCTTGTCTTCAAATCCTGTATCCCCTCTGTTCCTCAATCCATTCTATTGGTAAGGCTTTCTTCTGAGTTTTATTTATTTTCATTTTTTGGCTTACTGAATTTTTCATTTGCAGTTTTATTTCACTTGGGGTTTATTCAGAAACTCTATTCTTTTATTAAATTGCATTTTCATATATTTATGAAATAAATACTGTTATGAAATAATATTGTTTTCTATATTTTATTCAATACTTTGCATAGTATTTATTCACATCCTCTTTGCATTTCTTGAGCATATTCATAACTGCTGTTCTGAAATAATTGCCTTATGTGTTATGTCAGTTGCTTTTCTTAGGGAATGTTATTATTGGTATATTAAATTTTGGAGGGAATGTATCTTTAGGGGGTATTTGTGTTTGTGATTTTGTGATGGGACCTAGGCACTTGAAGTTACATCATTGGTAATATGGTTTTTTGTTTGTTTGTTTGTTTTCTTTTTGATATGGATACCTGTCTCAAAGTTGGTAGAGTGGACATTTGAATTTCTGTTTGCTGTTATTCATATTTGTCAGATTTTAGACCAACTGACTGAAACTTAGTTTTCAATCCACTGGTGTTAATATGCATCTGGCATCTCAGACGTGGTCCTAGCCCAGCTAGGGCTGGTGCAACTCATGAGCTCAGGAGACAAACCAACATGGAAGGAGCAGGTTCCACTAAAGGTACCCAGAAGTCTGTGGAAGGCTCACAGGGTTCTCCCTGTGCTCCTTAGGTTACTATTGTTACCTGGAGAAGCTGTGTGGAACACCATGACTGGTCCTCCAGTTCTGCATTAGTGGGAAGGTGGAGGACCACTATCTGAGGGAGGTACACAGGACCCCTGGTCCTCAGGCAGAGGTATAGAGGTTGCTACCTGGGGGAGATGGACTGAACTGTGCATGGTCCTTTGCAGAAGGGGCTGCAGGCCCAGAGGATACTTCAACTTTTGATATATGCCCTTCTTTTCTTACAGAAAGCTGGTTGTGATGGCTTATTAGGGTCTCTTGCCAGGGAAGACCACTGTGGTGTATGCAACGGCAATGGAAAATCATGCAAAGTCATTAAAGGCGATTTTAATCACACCAGAGGAGCAGGTAACTGGTCTTTGTTTTTCATATACTTAATAAACTGTAGGATCTTTGTGAACAAAAGTTAGATTGAACTTGATTTAGCGATCATGGTTCTCATTCTATTGAAGACATTTTCAATGATTTTTGTGATGACATACAATATATGTGATATGAGCCAGAAACTTGAACAAATCTATTCCCTTATAATGAAAACATGAAGTCATGTGTTGTGCATTCTAGAAGCTAAAGCAGGAAGGGAGTAATCTAATTTGCATCAGCTTATGTTACCAGGCTTCTAAAATGCTTATTAGTCAACGAAAAGCATGTCTAACAAAAACAGTGATTTTCAACAGCTTGAAGTAACCATTGAGAATATTAGTCTTCAGGGTTTCAGCTTTCTGTTCTCATTTTGATAATGATTTTACTAAATTTCAAGGGGAAAAATTTTTGAAAGCTGGAATCTGAAATAGTATAGCATGGCAGAAATCAGAGCAGGGGTATCAGAACACCAGGGAAATCTCCAAGTATGTTAACAGCAAACATATCTTCCTCTCTTCTTTCTTCTTCTGTAAATGCTGCACTCAGGGGATATGAGGGCAGAAAGAATATTAATGATCTAAAGAATGTGAGTTTAAAGCTCTTCACCACAAAAAATGATAGCATCTGTACTGAATTATAATGGCCCTTAAGTGTTTTATATATACACACACATTCATTTATTTAAACCTATGTACACACACACACATGTATGTATATCAAGCTTACTGGGAAAAAGCAAGCATTTTCTGTGATTCATCAACCCATTTCCTGGATATGTTATCTGTTGGGCCATCGTTTATGACCATTTTCTTTTTTAAAGATATATTTTATTTATTTAGGTGTATGTGTGCATCTGTGTGTATGTTTGTGTGTATGCCGTGTTTATGTGTGTGCCCGCAGAGCCTAGAAAAGGGGAGCTGGGTCCCCTAGAGTTGGAGTTACAGGTAGTTGTGAGCTGTCTGACAAGGGTACTCAGATCCAAATTTGGGTCCTCTGAAAGATCAGCAAATGCTCTTAAGTTCTGAATCATCTCTCCAGGCCCCATTTGCAGCAGTACGCTACTGTGTTGGTCCACAATAAAGACAAGGAGATATTTTCATAGATGTAAACCCTGCCAGACATCAGCAGAGGGAACCACCTGTCATGGCAAGCGCCCTACTGGACAGTAGAAACCTGATCATCTAATCTCAGGTGTTTTTATTGACAAAGGAGCTCATCAGGTGTTCTCTTGATACAGAAACTCTGCCCTCTCATCCAAAGACCTATTTACATAATGAATGAAACCTGTAGCCTAGTCTCACCCCATAACCCCTTAGCAGCTGATTTTTGTCACCTTTAAGGTGGGGAAGCTCAAGGCCTAAGGGAAGTGTTCTCTCCTTGTTGCCTGAGTCTGTGGAAGAGGGCCACAAGAATTCCTTCACAGCAACCTTGCTGTTCCACAGTGTATCTGCCGGAGAGCAGTGACCATGTGCATATATGAGAAATCAAACATGTTTTACAACACCTGCAGGTAATACAAACTGCCAAGGCTTAGGCAGCCCTTTCTCCAAAAATGTACACAACAATTATTATAAAAAAATAACCAGAAATAAACTTATCCGACACCCATTTATGACTGTGTTCACTACCAACATTCACATACTTGCATTAACCTTTAATTTAAATTCTCTAGTTCAAAAACATAGAAACTTCTGATGATAGAATATAAATTATTTATATTGTGAAGAACAAGCCATTTATGTTGGACTATCAAGGAAAGCGAAGGCAAGAGTCATTCTAAAAGGAAAAAACTCAAGTGATTTGTTATTCAAGTACAGTTGTTTGTTTGTTTTGCTTTGCCCCAACAGAATGAAAGATAATCAGCCCGAATCTGCCAGCACTTATTTAGGAAAGACAAGATGCATTTAGCTGAAACAAACTCGCAAGCCTTCAGTTAAAAAATGTAATTGTAATAAACTGCCCACCCCATACCCAACCTACCCTACCCCACCCCATTCTCATGGTTGTAACAAGAAAGTTATTTACAATACAGAAGTTCAACTGAGATCTAAGACGAAGGAAATACCATGGTACTGTCTCTTTAAAGGCCATTTGTAGTTGGTGTACATGTGACTGCATGCAATGTGATTATAGATGCACCCTGAAATTTGAGCTCTTTATTTGATAGTAATAATGCTTCATTTTTCCATTAAACGTGAGAAAACAAAAATACCACTAAATGTTCTCTACGACTTTTCATTCTGACTGCCATTAATATACATAGATTTTTCCTGATATTTGCCCTCAAACCTGTTTTTATTCTATGTCACATTAAAATCTGATATATAAATTACTGGTACATAAACTATTAAGAATATCTCTGCAAGATGTTGTCCTTGACTCCACCCCACCCCACCCCCACACAGGGTTACCTCCCAACTGGCTTCCTTCCTTTTCTGAATTAAGGCCATAAGTTTCTAATAGCTGTGTAGCTGACTGCTTCTCACAGCAATACACTTCTGCAAATGTGGATCTCTCTACCTCCCCCTGGTTTTGCTGGATGAATTCCTGAACAGCTCTAGGGTGAAGTGTCACCTCTTGAGTGATTTTTGAAACAGCCTTGCCTCCTGTCCTTTATGGCTCCTTCAGTGAGGCTCACCATGTTTTATGATATGTTGTAGGTCAGAGAGATTCTTGTCATGTGATGTAGTTCTGAACAATTAGGAATCTAAGTTTATTTGGAATCCTGTACTCCATTATATTTCAAATTCCATGAGGAAAAATATGATGGCTATTCAATTACCACCGTTATGAGCAATCTGTTAATATCTGTTTACTTAATTGTGAAGCATTAAAAAATACTGAAGCATTATACATTGTCTAGAAATTTATATATTTTTAAAAAGCTGTACAAATTCTTAGTTCTATCCTGAGCCCCATCTAATTGTGATTTTAGGAATGTTGTCTTCATTTCTCCCGAGACTCATTTATCCCTATAGTTCGTGGACTTCCTAGGATTTCCCGAAGGATTTGCATGCTTTTTACCCAGTTGGCTATACACAGTATAGATATTGTGTGAGTAACAGTGTGCAGACACATGTGGGTGTGTTTAGTCCCTTTGCTCTATGTAGTGTTTTCTAAATCAGTTCTGTTGCAGATAGAAAATAAACTTCAGAAGTAATATTTTCCCCTTAGTACATTTCTGATATATTTCATTGTGACTTGCCTCGTCAAGCAATAGCTTATTAAAGGAACAAATGGTGAGTTGAATGCTTGCACGATAAGAAGAAAATAGATGTCAAATATGTGATTCTTTGTATAGGAAAATGAACATCCTTGAAGTAGGAAAGAGTGCTCTTAGAGTTTTTAATTGATTGATTGACTCTTACGGAAACTGGGGGAGTCACGCTCTCATCTATCATTATTTATAGGATAGGAGCTGCGCATCACAGCAGGATATGGATAGTGAGCTAAGACAATCCTGACAATGCAGTGCAGTTTGAGTAGCCCTCGTCTAAAATTTTGGGGACTTAAAGTGTTCCAAATCTCAAAATTGTTTAACGTAGTGAATATGTGCGTATGAATTACCAGTGGACTGTTCATCATCTCAAACTCCAAATCTTGAAATTCAAAATGGGGATGGTTAGCCTTATTTAAATATGTTTTGTATATTAACAGCATGTCTAAATACAACAATTTATTCAAAGTAGTAATAGCAGTGACTAGTATGTGGAACCTCTTCAAAATAGGCTACCACTACCAGTGACTCTGTTACCAGAACCGTGAAGACTGTAATTGCTGCTGGCACTTTAAGATGTTGATAAGAGTAGAATCTCTGCTGATGCAGTCGAAGGCTTCAGTGTGCAAAGCCCACTGTCCAGTGAAAGAATCAAATTTCTAGCATTGGATACAGCAGCTTCATATCCATCTTCTAAGCTAGACCTTAGCTGTTCTGGCATTCCCTTGAAAACAACATACATTGTCTATTGTGCCGAATGCCTGATATCCTGGGAATACCCATGCTGATGGCTTTCTACCTTCATATGTCCTTGTTTTTAATACATCTCCTCGCCCCCTACCTCTTGAGAATTAGTATAACTGCTTAATCTAGTTGAGGATTTCTCAGTATACAACCGTGATTTTAGACACAACTTTTGCTCTGATTTACCCTATAATTCTGTTTATGGTTAAGTTCAAGCAAGAATTGAGATATACAACTTCTGGGTTTTCCCCCCGCATTTTAAAAATTAAATCCTAAAATTTAATATCTTCTTTAAACTTCACTAAATTTATTTGCTGAGAGATTCACAATGATCTGAACGGGGGACCTGGTAGGCTATCTGCAGTCTCCTTTTATGTTTACAACTCTGACACGGGTGGCCACCATCTTTTCTTAATATGTCTAATATGTAGAGACCCCTAACTGGATCACTCCCTTCTCAAGAGTATTTCTTCTCAGACTTGCGTTCTTTAAAACTCTGTCATTTGATTTGTCTTCCTCTTCAGTTTTGTTCATGGGTAATTTGACTCATTACTCAAATTGCTGCAGTACAGGGGCATCTACAAAGGCCCATCAGTAATAGCCTGACCTTCCCGGAATTCTGAATGCTTTAGAGCTCTTACTGGATATTTGTTCTGGAATATTGTAACATTTTGCTGAATACGACCCGCTGAACTTGCCAAATTCTCACCAAACTAGATCATCCTCTCTTGATTTCCTTGCATAAACTACGACCCCGTTATCCTATGCGTCCACCATTTGTTTCCAAAGTTTCAGTAAATCTGCAACTTCAGAAATTTTTGTTTTCATTATAACTTCTTCTGGATTTTCCTTCTTGGCTTTGACCATTCCTGGTGTCCATCTGTTCTCTCTAGTCAATGTCCTTCATAAATGTGTCTCCGTTAGCCTTGCATGTTGCTGCCAGATGAAGCACCTCCAAACCAGATTCTGATAAAGCCCCTCACTGATTTTAGCGCATCCAAAGGTATCAGTATATTTTCTTCGGCACTTATTCAAACTCTTCATAATAGAGTGAGTGTTTTCCATTGTCTCGTTCCTCCAGATTGCTGTATTCAAGAGCTACTAATGCCACCGCTTGTCTCACACACATTTTTTTATACAGAAAACAAATCTTCTTTCTCCTATGTACATTTTCCTATGACCACTTGTCTACTTACCTTTTGGGGGAAAGTTCCTTTGACTTGTATGGTCTGTTCTGTATGGTTGATGCTAGTGTTCTCAAATTGAGCCATAGACATACACTTTTAAAGAAAGAATAGTGAATTAGTAAGCAATGTGTGATCAGAAAAAGGGAGTGGTTTTAAAACTCTAGTCTATATTATTGGACATAGAATTAATCATTCTATTTTACATTATATTTTAACATAACTTTACAGTTTATTTAGCTCCTATCTACATAAATGTCAATTCTACCTTATTTCTCTGCACAAATACCCACCAAGCACGTGTCTGTTCTCATTGTTTAGTTTGTGTGAAATAATGAAAAGGCTTTTCATTTGGAGCTGCTGCAAGTAATTGGATGTTACTGAAAATGGGCAGGTAAATTGCTTAACATACAAGTATAAGGACCAGAGTTCAGATGCCTAGTGTGCATGTAATAAAATGCCAGCCATGGCCTTGAGCTTTAGCTAAATACAGCGGGGGAGATGGAGAAGGGAGGCTACCTGCAGCTTGCTGGACAGCCAGTCTTGCTGGATTAGTGGGCTCCGGGTCTAATGAGTGACCTCCCTCTCAAAACAATAAGGTAAAGAGTGATGGAGGAAGACACATGGGGTCAAACTCTGCATGTACACACTCACACACACACACACACACACACACGTACACACACACACATACACACGTACACACATACACACACACATACACACGTACACACACATACACACACACACATGCACACACACACGTACACACACACACCCACACACGTACACATACACACACACATACACACGTACACACACACGTACACACACACACATACACACGTACACACACACACACACACACATACACACACACATATACACACACACATGCATACACACACACACACATACACACACAGACACACACACAGACACACACACACGTACACACACACACACATATACACACAGCACACACACACACACACACACATGCATACCACATGCCTTTATTTTATCCCTGTCATCAGATGGATATACATTACTATTTATGCTGAATAACTAAACATATTTAAGAATCACAGTAATTAATAGACAGAAGAAAACTTTAAAATTATCTCTTTGCCTTCCTAAAGCTTCAAGTCAGATTTTAGGCAGATACCCGAATTTGCACAGAATTTTAAAAGAGGGATGTCGATTTTAGAACAACTATTAAGCTAAAACTAGGTTTCTTCCCTCTATTCCTATTCTTCACTAAGGGAAACCTTGATTCCTTCTACTGCTGCATATTCCCTGCATATTATTCCAGCTTGTTTTACTTTACTTCAAATATCGTATCCATAACATGGAAGGAAATATTTTCTGAGGACATCCGACCGTGCCTTGTCTGTGTGACACCTGCAGAGGTGACAGCAGGCCTCTTGCAGTGGCCCTACACATCACTCACTTCTCTCCAGCTCTAGGGTCTAATCCTTTTGTTCATCTCCCAGGGAATGCTTGGTCTCCTTCCTGTGCTCAGCCACTCCAGAGACTGACCCAGTCCAACTGTGTGGTCTCCAATGTTTTCTTTTCTCTGCTCTTTCTATGAAGAATTCCCAGAGCAAAATTCCCTGGGTTGATTTTGTTTGTCCTACTGTGTGTCTAGGGAGGCTATGCCATGGGGCTTCTTCCTTTCTTCACAGTGCTTCATTCAGGGCAGCCACCTTCTAACCTACTCAGAAGAGCTGTGTGCTCAGTTTCTCCAAGAAACTTCACCTGAAATCGTGGTAGCTTTATAATAAAGCATTTCCTTTCCACAGCCATTGAAACATGGTAGCAATAACTAAAACCAGAGGTGTATAGGGGGACAAGTCAATTAGGAAAAGAGATTTTATACAAACCCGAGATTCACTGCATGTTTTACTGACTCTTACAGGTTATGTAGAAGTTCTCGTGATACCTGCTGGAGCAAGAAGAATCAAAGTTGTGGAGGAAAAGCCAGCACACAGCTATTTAGGTAACTAGTGCTATAGACAGGAGCTTCATGGGAGCCCAACTCCCTGCCCTGGGTCGTATGTGATGGGAAGAAATCAGTCTGTTTCTAGGTTCACACTTGAACTTCAACACAATTGAAAGCATCTCTCCTGATGTCAAGGAAAAGTTTCTAAGAGACTCCCAGGAGCAAAAGCAATTTGGTTTTCTGTTGAGATAATGTAAATTACATAACATAAATTAAATTCAAATGTTAGCTCATGATAAAATATAAAAACAAAAACAAAAATGAAAAAAAACCCACATCAAATGGCTTTGTCCTGTTGTATTCCAAATATATGATTATATAATACAATCTATTTATTTTATATGCATACATGTATGTATATGCAAATACATACAATTCCATGCATTATTTTAGAAATAGGAAATCTTGTCACTCAAAAGAAACCAAGCATAGTTAAAGGCTTTGACCTTTAACTTGTTGAGGCTCTCAATCTTGGTTCACTCTAAGAAAACCCACTTATGAAGAAAATATTTTAAAAATTTTAAGCATTGCTTATGGGAAAGACTAGATTGGTTATTGTAACATTTTAATTATATCAATTAGTAACTTTTTAATAGAACAAGGTAAGAGTCACAAGTAGTGGAATCAAATAGAATGAAGTCAAACGGGGCACCAAAGAGAATTCAAACACTTCACCTTAAATCATCTTTAAGAATACCCTGAAATGTTTTGCTTAAGAAAAAATGATGTCCTTATTATGCTCAACTGAGAATTAAATGCTCCAATAGGAAAACCCTTTGCACACAAAGAGAACAATCCACCTTATGTAATGTTTGTATAACTTTTCCCTTTAGGATTTGCTTTCTTAGAGAGGAACTTGTAAGGACAAAAGAGAGAGAGAAATCCTGGATTATGTGAGGTTTTCATCAGTTTATTACCATGTGTACATTTGATCTAATTTACTTACTATGGCTTTTAGTATATTTTATGGACAGGAAGTTCATCCCCAATTCAAGTCCTAATACTCAGTTTTAGATGATGGAGACACATCGATTCAGTAGATAACCACCTATCACACTCATAGACATTTTCTTTATTTCCAAGCTACAAAAATGCATAGATGTCTCAGATGGAATTTGTTTTCAAGTCTATAAAATTTGAGCTAATGTTACGGGTTTTAATAACCTGGTAAATGCAATTAAATAAATCACCCAGTTTTGCAAATGAGACACCTCCATGCTGCCTCTTCCATGACCTCCAAAGATCTACTTTGTTTTTCTGTCTCGCTGAGCAGTTACTATATGTTACTATATTCTTCAGCAAATACCTTTTTAAAACAAAAACAAAAAAACAAAAAAAAAGCATTTGATATGTAAATAGTATTTGGGTTCTTCTTGGTTTTTAAACTCTCTTGTCTCTTGACTTCTAGTCTATAGCTCCCTTTCATCACTGGGTACTCCTTCACTGGTCTGTGTGGGACCCTGAATGTAATCTTCAAAAGTTCCCATATGTTGGGCTCTGGCCTAAGTCCTTCCCTCTTTTCCACTGTACTGTGTCCCCAGAGAATCTCTTCTAGAACTGTTATATGTTTATTTGCTGGAAATCATCAAAAATCTCTTTTCAGTAAGATAATTGACTTCTACTCCTGTCTGGATATGTTCTTTGCTTATTTTCCATACCATGATAAATCCACTTCCCTGTGGTTTTGTAACAGATGACACAAACTTGGATAGATTAAACAACGGAAATAAATCTATCCTTCAGAGGTCTGGAACTTGGAAATACAAGATGTGCTTCAGTGGACTAAGTTCAAATGTCTGCACACTCAGGGTGCAGCCTCATTTGGAAGATGATGGGGTAGTGCCACACAGTGTCCCTAGCTTCTGGTGGGTGCCAACATGACTTTGATTGTAGGGGCATCACCCCAGCTGCCCCCTCCATGTTCTCTTGCTTCTTCTTCTATTTTATAATGTGCCCAAGGGACTTCTTATAAATACAAGCATGGTTATGTTTAGGACCTCTTCCATGATTCAGGACCGTAGAAGGCAGTTCCCTTCCTCCTCTCAGGCTACAGTGGCGAAGTGCAAGAAACTGGGCATTCTACAAATAAGATCAATTCCTTTTTTAGTTTGAGGAGCTCGGTAATCCAAGATCAAGGTCCTGGCATATTTGCTTGTCATTAAGGGCACAGTCCCAGGTTTGTAGAAGACATTCTGTTTCCTTACAAGGTGAAAAGGTCTATCAAGCTATTTGGACTCTAACTAATCTGCTTCCTAGAAACTGAGCCCTATTCAAAGACTCCATGATTTCATTACCTTGGGAATTTTTGTATGTGTGTTTCTATTTAAGGAACTGGGGGCCATCTACACAGTCATTATTCAGCTTTCTGTAATCATTCATTTCTAATCAACCAAGAGTCTTCCTTAAATCCTGCCTTTCTTCCCCACTCCGATCTGATATGTTTGCATATCAGATCACATGCTTAAAGTTATTGACTTAAAGCTATTGATCTGCTCCAGCAGATCACTGCCTACTATACTTTCCCACTTTATTCCCTCCATAGCTTGTGACAGTCTAAATTTCCTTATTTGTGTTTGCATTTAGCATGTGCAGCTCCACTGTTAATTGCTGAAGATGTTTGGCTCATAGCCTTCTCTTCAGTGACAAAAATGAAGCCTGGTATGAAGGAAATAATCTCAACATTTTGAATTAACTATATAAAGGGAAGATGTTTTATACTCAAAGAGTGGTTGTTACAGAACAACATGTACCACATATCTGTTAAATAAAGTCTTATAATACCTGGGTGTAAAACATTTCTAATATCCCAATTAAAAATTACAGAAGAAATAACAGAAAATATATTTGTTTTTGTCCGGTGTCACAAGTCTTTGAATCTGTGAACCTGAATTTGAACCGACGGTGTCTAGTTATAGCATCTGTGTTTTGAACACAGACAAAGTTAAGTGTGTGTGTTTGTGTTTTTGTGAGTATTTATAGGTCTTTTGTCTGTGCGTTTATGTGCCACTTGAGTGTCTGATGCCCATAAAGGCCAGAAGAGGGCATCAGATTTCCCAGAAATGGAGTTATAGATGGTCATGCTGCCATGTGGTTGCTAGGAACCAAATTCAGGTCCTCTTCAAAAGCAAAAGTGCTCTTAACCACTGGACTGTCTCTCCAACTCCTGACCTAAATCTTTTTAGTGAACTTTTTAGAAAAAAAAATCATTGCCTTTCATATAACACTTTGAATTTCCTAATTGAACACATTTTCCTTTAACTCCACACATATTTTCTCTTTTCTCCATTATTGTACTTGATTGTAATTGTTTGTATATTGTATATTACATTATTGTAATTGATTGGTATAATTAAAGTAGGGAGTGTAAATTAAAAGGTCATCTTCTGTGATCACTGCCTACATTTCTGCCAATTTCACCTCTTCCTTGCTAAAGACATCTACACGTACCCAATCTTTTGTTATTGTAGTTGTTGCTGCTGCTCCTGCTGCTGTTGTTATTATTAAAAGAACACCTGGTTTAAATTTTTACTATCTACCTATCTACCTTAAGTTCTTACTTTTAATTATTGTCAGTTCTCAAAATAACAACTATTCTAAATATCACAGATGCTGTTCTAGAGATTCAGTAAGTCTTGCTGTGCATAGTACCATGTAACCCAAGTGCTTACAGTTTCTTTCCTTAATAAAATAACGAAAAGTATAAAGTACAGTATGTAAGCCAAGTGACCCATTGAATAAACCCATCAGTAGAATAGGAGTGGGAAAAAGCAAGGGCTTCTAGAGACACTGAAGTAGTTGAACTGGACCTGTTGACGTGTAACTATGTTGAGAGCTAGTATAGATTCACAGGTGATGTTTAGGTTTAGATGAGGAGTGACATGGGACAAATGGATGAGGAAAAAGAGATGTGATAGATCCTAGATTTTGAAGACCTGCAGGTCAATGCATACCATAAATCACTGTTCCCGGGGCTCCTTTGGGTATAGGAAGGAAGTTGTTATGAGTTCTCAAATGAGATAAATTTAGAAATCTAAGTGAAAATAGAACTTTGGCTGAGATCATTCTTGAGCAACTCATATTATTGACATCAAACTGTGCTATTGTATAGGAGACATTTAATCACTTCCCAATACAAATTTCCTTCTCATTACTCTTTCCTTTGATTATGTTCCTTACGATTGGCTTCTCTGAAGATTATAGCATTATTTGTTAATGATTTCCCAGTTCCCTAAAATGAATAAATCATATGCTTTTATTTATAAAATCGTTATGGCTTATGACTTCCAAAAAATATCTCAAAAAAGGCACAGAATCCAACTTACTCTCTGCAATTTCACACAGGGCACTAGGGCAAAAATCTCACAAAAAATAATTTGAAATGAGCAAAAGACAAAGCAATCCTCACGTTTATCATTTACCTCTTAATCTGATTACTTCAAGATGCTGTAACAAAGAGCCAGAGTTTATATATTCTATAAACATTAGAAATGTCTTCTCACAGCTCGAGGCTAGAAGTCTATGGTTGGATTCTTACGAGCCCCTTTTATGAGCTGGAAATTACTGGTTCCTGTGTTCTTACATGGCTAAGAAAGAGGAAATAAAGTCTCCTGGGGCTCTTATAAGAGCACTAATCTCATTTATGAAAATGTACCCTAAAAACCTCAGCAAAGCCTAATTACCTCATAGTGACCCCACTTCTTAGTTATGTCACAGTGCAGAGTTGGGTTTCAATATCGGAAATTAAGAAATACAGAGAAAAAAAAACTAGAACTACAGGGAAATCAGAAAGCAGAATGCTAAGTGCTGAAACACCACTTGAAGCCTTCATCAAGTAACTGATGTCAGACTCAGAACCAGGGTGATGCTGTGGACAGAAAGCAAAGTAAAGGACATTACAGAATAACTCTCCTAGGTGGCTTCCACTTCAAGTGGACTTCAAAGGATTCCAAGTTTTCTGTGAGGGAGGGGCAGGAATATAATTATACATGAGAAGAGAAAGAAAACAAGTGTCTCCATTAATGTTAGTGTAAGGTGGACACAGAAAATCAACTTTCCTGAGAATCTGAAATGCAAAGCACACCCACGTATGTGCAGCACACACTTCATCTATCTGTGAAGGCACAAAACCTCAGAATCATTTTGTTTTGGTGTACTATCAATACCAATTCCCCCATCAAACCAGGCCTCAAAACACCTGGGTAATTCAACAAATAGAATATTAAAAATATTTTAAAAATCTGGGAAACAGAAAGAAAACAGATATCATGACCAGATACTGCACTGAGTTAAGAGTTGACCAAACCAATATACAAGTTGTGTCACACAGAGAAAATATAAACAGAATTTAAGCAATAAGCTTATTTTTCTTTTAAGGAAACCATCAAGAAAGAAAAGAGAAAAATCTATGATCTCAGATAAAATAATTACACTTGGCTTCAGAAAGCCCTTATTTCCAGAATATATAAAATTTAATTTTCTAAGGATTTAAAAAGTCAAATAAATACCCTTGATTAGTATAAAACAGTTAACACATTTAGATATATTATCCATATATAACAAACAGAATTTTAGTGTATTTGAAGAACCCTATATTCCCTCTCTTACCTAAGCTACTTTGTCTAAAATTAGTGACAGTTTTACTTTGATGGTTAAACACTGAAGTCTTTGTGGGACAGCCTTTTAATCTCTATTATTCTTTTATATATGCTGTGTTTTTGATGCAATTTTCCACATAGATATCACAATGGGAATTTATATTTATATATATTCTTTGGTAGAGTTTTTGGTAATGTTTTCTGCAGGGAATTAATCTGTTTCATTTGTCTTCTCAAGCTGGTTGGCTTAAAGCTGTTTCTGATGCTTTCTTATTGCACCATCAACCAGAAGGACTGTGTTTGGATCCTTATCTCTACCACTGTTACCACTTGTGTCTTGTTTCCTTAGCTGTTTAAGTTTTATCAGTCATTTGGTTCCTCCAAATAAGCAACTTTTGGCGTTACTGGTTGCCTCCCCTGTTCATTTATTTCTATTGATTCACTCTGTCATTTTCTTCAGGCTGTCTGTTTTGAATAATGATTGCTCTCCTATAGATAAAAGCAAAAGAGCATCTTTAGCTTTCTTCTTTCCTCATATGACATTCCAGAGCTATGGAATGGCTCTGTACCCTCTTTCGCTACGTTCCATGGAGCACTTTCATTTCAAGCTGTTTTGGCAGTACTATTGTGGTTTCTGCTTGGATCAGTTAACGTTTGAATATATTTAACTTACAGTTATTTTTCCAGTGTTAAGTCTTGGGGTAAAAGATTATATGAAGTCAGGTGTCAATTGAAACTTGGCTTATCATCTTTGGCCTAAAGGAGTTATTCTGAAATTTCCAGCTATAGTCTTCCCTGTCACTTGCAAAGCAGTAGTTCAAATTTTCTGCAAGCTTACAGATACTCCTCTTGTCTGGTCAATTATGGAAAGGAGTAAAGAAGTATAAAAAAATGTGTCATTTTTTTTCTCTTTTTCAATTAAATCAGTTGTTTATGATTTTTGATACTTTATTGTATATTTTAGGTTATAATCTTAATAAATTTTATATAGCATCTAAGAGTTTAGTGTGTGTGTGTGTGTGTGTGTGTTAGTGGTACATGCACTTGTATGTGCAGTTGCATACAAGTACAAGCGTGCACATGTGTGTGGAAGCCAGAAGATTATGTTAGGTGTCTTCCTCTCTCTCTCATTCCTTTTTAGTCCTTTAAGACAAGGTCTCTCCGTGAACGAGAAGCTCACCATTTTGGTTGAGTTATCTGTCTAATAATCTCCCTGCCTCTGAATGCTGGGGTTACAGGCATGATCAATCATACCTTGCTTTGTGTGGGCTCTGTGAATTGGAATTCACGTTCTCATGCTTGCACGGCAAGCACACTTACCCACCAATCTATCTGCTCAGCCCTTCATATATCACTTAAAATTCAGATTACTTGGAAGATAGATGCCTTTATCTCTAGAAATACTCCTCAAAACTCTTGCTGTCTGGAATGGAGATAGCCAGCGAAACCACTTTGGGGTTAGTGCTGCCTGTGTCATTCATCCATTCTCTTATTCTGGGTCTTTGTAAGGTATATATAGATATATATATATAAATACATATATAGATATATAGATATATATATAAATATGTATTATCAAGGTCTTCCTTTTTGTAGCCTGACAAACTCCACATTTTAACCCTTTAAATCTGCTATAAAACTGGACATACTGAACATGTTTTCTAGTTGTTCGTCTCTTGTTCACATCATCGTCCTTATTTATCTGGCTACTATTAAGCACAGTAGTTTCTAGCATTCCATTTTATCTCATTGACTTGCATATTAGATGTAGTTACCCTTTTTTATGTTTTGTTAAGTGATCAAGCATTCAGAATATGAAATTTAATTTGTTATAATATCCTTTCAAATTTTATTTTTTTATACAACATGAAAGTCCTTAAGTAGTGTAAGTAAGTAAGTCCTTAAGTAGTCCTTTTCCCTGTCATTTTATTCCTGACTCCTCCCTAATTATCATAGGCCAAATTTGTGGTGGCCACATCCCCAGCAGGCTTTCAATTGAATGGTTAACATGTTTAACATAGCATGGATGAGTGGTTGTTACTGTGTATAAACTTCATTTTGCTGAACAGTTAATTCCAGATCAAGCTTTGTTAGAATTAACTGAAGTTGCTTTAATATGAGTTCTGTTGGTTAAATCACCCTTTTTCTTTTTCTTTTCCTTTTTGTTTTTTTTTTTGGCCACCTGCCCTTTTCGATTACCTAGGTGCAAAAGTAACTCATCTTGGAATTACTGAGAATTTGCATTTTTCTCCATACCTGCTTGGACTGAAAAAACTTAGAAAGTTTAAAAGTTTGTAGTTGGCTGTTGTTCATTTTCCAGCTTTGGGGAGTCACACCCTATGTGTTTGAAGTTGACTATTCAGCTATAAGGTCAAAGGTCTTCTATGAATGCTTTGGGAGCTTTGTTTTCTTGTAACTCACTCTTCTCCAGTGCTCCATAAAACAGATGCTAGCTGTCTTGGCCTGTGTGAACTCCACTCTCCTTGTCTCCCTCAGTCTGAAGCCTCCCTAGCCTGTGCCCTGTATAAGGTCAGCCTCTCAGTGAGGGATCTGGTGATTATCCTCAGGAAGACAGCCAAGCAATCTTAGAGACTAAACCAGCTTTGTTCTCCTCCCTCAGTCATCAAAAGTTTGAAAACTATTTCTCAATACATTGTCTAGTCTTCTGTCTGTGTCTAGTGAAAAGCACAGCAATTCCACGATTCAGGGATTGCTAGAAGCAAGATTTTCAAAAATATAGTTTAAGTTAATGAAGTAAAAAAAAAAGAAATCAAGGAGCAAGATATGTCCAAACCCCTGAAGTGACTCTTAAGCCAATAAATTATGTGGATTTTCATGTGCATATGTATGCCATTTTCTAGGAAATGTTGAAAGCCAAAACATGAAAAGTCTTAATATAATATCCCGTAAACCCTAAGGGGAATTTTAAGGCATTTTTATTAGCGATTTTCAGGAACTGTGCATTGATAATTGTAACCTGAAATACAAGCATGGAAATGGGAAAATATTGATCTATGTGCAGCATTGCACCAAAATATTTCTCAAATTTAATGGAATTCACAAAAATATATGCAAATGCTAAATCTTGTAAACAAACACATTAGTTCTCCTTTTCCAAAAGCTTTAACATTGTCTACGGTATGTTCATTCGTTGGTAGTAATAGATGTTGGCAATGTTTTGAGATGTTTCTATTAGTTTATTTGCCTTTCAGTAAAAATTAACCATTAACCATTAATGTAATAAAAATAAGGGTATGTGTGCTTGTTTAACTTCCCTTTAGACATTATTTTAGTATATAATTATTTTGTAGAGGATATTGATACAGTAAATTTCAATACTTTCATAAGCTTGTTGCTTGTATTGATGGGAGTACAAGCAGCAGAACAACTTGTGGCAGAGCAGGAAAACCTTAAGAGGTGATTGATATTAAAGGAGATTACGTTAACTGGTAGATAATTGAAAACTCTTTTGACTTCCTTAGCAGCAAAGTGAGTGATTTAGGATTCATACCAGAGTTTGAAGACACATTGAAATGCTTTTAACAAAATAATGTCCAGTGGATATTCATCAGTAGCATTGTTCACACTCATCGTGCATTTCATCTGTTTCACAGCTCTTCGAGATGCTAGCAAACAGTCGATAAACAGTGACTGGAAGATAGAACACTCTGGAGCATTTAGTCTAGCTGGAACTACAGTCCATTACATCAGACGGGGCCTGTGGGAGAAGATCTCTGCCAAAGGTCCTACAACCACACCTTTACATCTCCTGGTAAGAGGAAGAGATGGGATAGTGTTGCAAAATCAGCTTCTCATGGCAAAAATTCTTGATCTCCCTCCCTCCTCCACCCCCTCCCCCTCTTCTTTTCTCTCTCCCTCCTCCTTCTCCCCTTCCTTTCTCTCCCTTTCCCCTTCCTCTTCTTCCTTTCTCTCCTCCTCCTCCTCCTCCTCCTCCTCCTCCTCCTCCTCTTTCTTCCTCCCCTCATCTATTCTTAAAATCAGAATTGTCAGATCAGCATTTAAAAATGTTTAGGAGATGAGATGTTTCTAGGCATTTCAAAGTATTTTAAATCATGGCTAAAAATAGTAATTATTTAAAGTGGAGCAAGATGTTCTAGGGAATTACCAAACTCACAGAGGAAATAGATCACCAAAGATTAAAGGCATCGCTTACTACCCAATATGGGTATTCATCAAGATAGTGCTCCAGCGTGGGAATCACAGCAAGTCATCATCCATTTAATAAGACTCACTGGTGTCTGTAGAATGTGCCCTTGGTAACGCCTTGCTTTGAGAAGAGAGATTTGGTAAACATTTCTTAAGAGAACTCTCAGTCTCCTTGCTGTGTTTCTCATTAGGTTAATGGATCACTGTAAATGACTGTGAACACTGAACTGTTTGGAATTGTACTGGTCTTCACCTTGTAGCAAAAGACTACATGCGCATCAAGAGAGGATTTAAAGGGAAAGGACTAGAGCAGTGGGATTGTGTCCAGGCCGCTGGGTTGTTCATGGGCCTTGATCAAGGCACTCAGAGCTGATGGTAAAGCATACAAAAGAGTGACTGTACAGATAGCACGATTTCTTGTTCTGGTGGCAAAACAAAATCTAAAATTCAAATACCTCAACACCTCTTTATATACCCGTGCAGAGAAAAACACCCAAAAGAGTTCTCTTGTTTGTAGTGGCGTGTGTCACGTTATTTAACATCTTCACTGCAGTTGAATTAGTTAACATCATTTAACATCTTCACTGCAGGTGAACTGGCCTTTAGCTATAGACATGCCTGTTGTTTATCCTAGGACCCAGAGATTTAAGTGACACTGTGATTCATTGCCTAAGTTATTTTGCTGTTCCTATTGTTTGGGGCTCTCTTTTAATTTTACTATCTAATTCACTTGGTTGAATCAGAGCCTGAGATCTACATATTTCCCACAGCTCCCACCTGATATCATAGCTATCTAAACAAACAAACAACATCTATATTGTGGGGAAAATCCATAGCGTTTTCTACTACTGAATTGTGTAAAACAATACCAAAAGCAAACATTTTTAATGATTTGATACCTGAAAACACGACCACATTTGCCTGATTTCTATGATCATATATGTTTTAATCTACTTAAAAAAATTGCAATAAGAATAAGGCTTGTTGTGAGCCTCTGTTAAAAATCTGAAAGCATTATATGTCAGACCTCAGAGTCAGAGACTTTTCTTGTAGCAGAACCCTTAATCTGACTGGTAATTGCCAAGGCTTTTTCCTGGAATCATGAATCGTAATTAACTCACTGAATTGGGCCTGAAAAGAAGGTATGTGTGTGACCTGGATTTATTTGGTAAATCCAAAGGAAACTATTTCTAAGATGTTTCTCTTTAATGACTATTACAGATTGAAAAGTACTGACTTGAAAGGCAATGTCTTCTGCTGCCATGCCTCAATACGTGCCCTTGACTATAACATGCTCACACTTTCCTTTTGCAAAGAATTCTGCCAAAGTCAAATGGTTTATGAAAGAGCTCACGGTTTTGTGGCCAATCTCTCAATTTTAAATGGCATTGGAATTCATTCAAAATTATATCAATGAGAAGAGTGCTTATGGGGAAAAGCAAGATTGTTTTCATTTAATTAAATAGGGTGGAAAATAGGTGTTACTAATATAGTCATTTTACCAAATTTAAACTTAATATGATAGGATTATCATAACAATAACAATGTAAATTCTTACTCTTTATTTATTAGATTGAAAGTAACTTTTTGTTTTGTTTTGTTTTTTTGAGACAGGGTTTCTCTGTTGTAACTCTGGCTGTCCTAGAACTTACTCTGTAGACCAGGCTGGCCTCAAACTCACAGAGATCTGCCTGCCTCTGCCTCTGGAGTGCTGAGATTAAAGGTAAAAGGTGTGTACAACTACCTCCTGGCTTTAAAGTAACTTATAATTGGCAACATCTGATGAAGTATTTAAGCCAAAATTAGTACTGTGATGTACTCTTATTTGGTACATAGAGGGTTTTACATTTGTGATCTTAAAAACTATTAATTGTATTATTGAGGTAATGTTCATGAAGTCAATGGACTAGCTCCACAACCCAGGCATCAAATATATTGTAACACTGCTTTAGATATGCTGAACAAAACCTGAGAGAAACTAAGGAAAATTCAATTGAAATGTTCATACTTAAGTTCATACTTAACTCTGAATCATCTATAATTATAACTCCTCTATACAGTGGTTAAATATTCAAGATGCTTCTTCAAACACTTAATTTAAAAATATTTGTAGAAATGTTTTATGTACCAACTGTTTGCACAGATTGTCAGATCCATAGATGTGACATAGTTCACGTGGTTATTTAACACCTTTCATGAAAACAAATATCTAAAAAAAATACATGTTTGTTTATTCTTTTAAAATATGTTTATAGACATGTATATACATATGATTTATAAGGTATATATATGATATATATCATATATATATATACACACACACACATACCTTTACGTGTGTATGTGTATGTGTGTGTAAATACTATTTCTGTATAACATCCATGATGATCCCATTCTGACATCGACACTGGATACCATTGAAAGCCAAAATGGCATAACCCCTACTTGAACATCAGCACAATGTAGACTCAAATTCATTTCCCCTGACCACTTATACTTTATTAAACTCTTTGTGTATAATTGTGCTGTTACTAATCTAATATTTATTTAAACTCCATTTAAACATACACGCTGCCAAAATTCTAAGATAACTGGTAAACATCCAGAGAACAGAAATATCACACTTCTAAGTGGTTCAAAAGTTCACTGCCATTGCTTAGAGTGATCTCCAGTGTAAAACCTTACCCTGTGTCCTGTGTTTCTAATGCTGTCCTAAAACATCATGATCAAAAGCAACATGTAGAGGAAAGGGTTTAATTCAGCTTACAACACCCATGTTACATTCCATCCCTGAGGGAAGTTAGGGCATGAACTGAAGGCAAGAACTTGGAGATGGGAACTGAAACAGAGGTCACGGAGGAGTGCTAGTTACTGGTTTGGTCCTCCTGGCTTGCTCAGTCTGCTTTCTTATATAAGCTGGACCACCTGTCAGGGTGCCACCAACCACAGTAGTCTGGGCCTTCCCACATCCATACCTAATCAGGAAAGTACCCCACAAGCCTGCCTGCAGACCATTTTGGTGCAGACATTTTTCTCAGTGGAGTGTCCTTCTTCTCAAATGACTCTAGCTATGTCAAGTTAGCATAGACCTGGACAGTGCACCGCATATTGACTTGGTGATTTTTTTTCCATCTTTTCTTTTTGTAAGGCTGGAAAATCCACCATTTATTTTCATCTTGACATTAGATACAACACACATCCCCGCCCCTTTGAACACACACACACACACACACACACATATATATATACATACCAAAATGTCATCATATACATATATCATGCTTTGGGAAATGGTCTGCCAAATCCAAAGAAAATGGTCAGGTATTTCTGGCTTCCTTCAAGTGAGTTTTTATCATGATGTGTTTAGCTCACAGGTGACTCTGCATTCTGTGGAGAAATATGACATTTTACATATTTAAAAGTAATGCCATGAGACTGCTATGAATTTTAAAAGTATATGTTCATTATGTAATTAGTATTTTTAAGTGTCAATGTATTTGTAGATTCTCTCATTGAATGTGCTCTGGTTTAAACTGTATTTCTTAATCACTCTTATGTGCCACAGGTACTCCTATTTCAAGACCAGAATTATGGTCTTCACTATGAATACACTGTTCCGTCAGACTCACCTCCAGACAATCAGAGCTCTAGGGAGCCAGAACCCCTCTTCATGTGGACACATGCAGGCTGGGAGGATTGCAATGCCACTTGTGGAGGAGGTGAGCCATTTTAAGCCTTCTATCTTTTCAAAACATGTTTTTTTTTTTCCTGATTGGCCATTGAACATTTCAATTGATCTAAATTTTCTAATTGACTATTTCAGAATCCATAAAGGTTTGTAATCTATATTCGTAACACTGTGTGTACAAGTTGAATGTCCAAACTGTTTCATGGAAAAATAATCATACTTAAACTGAAAAGATTACTCACCATTGTTCAATTTCACCTGATGAGAGTGGTTGTTACATTTATTACATAGAGAGTAATGTGTTTTGTTACAGAATACAAGACTCCAGAGGTAACATTCAAGCTGTGATGTACTTCTAGCTGCTGATAGGCACTTTCAACAAAGTAGCTGGATAGAAAATTAACTCATGATAATAAGTAGCCTTCCTATATACAAATGACAGTAGATTGGGAAGAAATCAGGAAAACAACACCCTTAACAATAGACTCAACTAACATAAAATAGCTTGGGTAACTCTAACCAAGCAAAGGAAGGACTTATATAATAAAAATTTTAAGACACTGAAGAAAGAAATTGAAGAAGACATCAGAAGATGGAAAGAGTGCCCATGCTCATGGATTGGTAGGATTAATATAGTAAAAATGGACATCCTACCAACAGCAATCTACATATTTAATGTTATCACATAAAAAATTCCAACACAATTCATCACAAATCTTGAAAAGACAATTTTCAGCTTCATATGGAAACACACACACACACACACACACACACAGACACACACACACACACACACGGCAAGATATCTATAACAATCCTGAATAATAAAAGAAATGCTGGAGGTATCACCATCCCTGACCTTAAATGGTACTACAGAGTTATACTAATAAAAAGCAGCATGGTATTAGAACCCCTACTCTCACCCAAATCTTAAAATTTCTCAATTCTAAGGTATATATAAAGTAAGTGGCCATAAAACTTAAGGATCTGAACTGAATGAATGAAGGAGTACTTTGACAGGCTCATATTGAGTTTGTTTTTAATATGTTCATTTCATACAAACATATATATATATATATATATATATATATATATATATATATATGTGCATATATACACACATGTGTATATGTATATTTCTGTGTGTGTGTGTGTGTGTGTATATATATATATATATATATATGCAGACCACATAACCAATTTAATCCTTTCATTCTTTAGCTTACTGATTCTAAAGTGTGTCATGTCACTCTTAACCCATGAATATTGAAGCACCCCCAAATTGGGTTCAATGTTTTCTATTCCTATATTAGATATAGAAAGGCAAATGAACAAGAATTACTGTAGCGTCATCATACGGGTAGGAAATCTCTCAGTGGGACCCTTTCCTGTTTACACAGCTCCGTGTAGCAGATGCCTTTTAAGGATGAAAGGAAATCTCCAGTGTGGAATTAGGATACATATGTAGCGAAGAACAGGTTATGAAACGGTTTGTGTAAGGAGCTGAATCACCTGCCTTTGGGGGTAACAAAGCTGTCCATACCATAGCTTAAATGTCCCTTAAGAAGTGAGGGAGGCACTGGGAAGAAGCTGGTATTTCTGTCAGGAGGGTTCATTGGGTGGGAGAATCAGAAAATAGGTGGCGAATAAAGAAAACTGCATAGTGAGTGTTAAAATGAGACAAGCATTGGGGAGAATAAGCAGTGGAGGTGAAAGTGGGAGGGAGCAGGTGCTCAGTAAACTAGCTCTTCAGAAATGATGAGTCAGAGTCTAAGGGGAATGCAGGCTACAGCTGTGATGTGGGCCCGAGCTCTGCCTGAAGGGTGCAAGAGTAGAGCTGGACATGGCGAGAATTGCAAGGTGCTTTGTGCTGCCCTCCTGCAGGGGGTAGGATGTCCAGAGGAGGGGTTGGGGTGGTGTGACTGTGGATGCAGCTATAAAAGTGCCTTCCTGCTTCTCGGCTGAAAGTGGACAAGGGAGCGCAAAGGAGTAGAGGGAGGACTGTAGCAGTGGAGGAAACCGGCTAGCGAGGACGCGAGGCAGTAGAGGAGGAGAACTTAGGAATCGTGCTGCTGAGTAGATGTGAAGCTGTGAGAGCTGAGGTTACTGAGACGGTTTTTCCAAATGGTAGATGACATCGCTACTAACTTAGAAAGGAAAAGTCAGAAATGGCAGGGCCTGGAGAATTGAGGACTTCAGCACAAGTCGGAGATAGCTCTTGATCTAAATGTGATGTCAAGGAAGCAGTTGGGGCTCTAAGTCTGACGTTGGACAGGGATTGTTAAGCTATTCTTATTCAACATAGAATGTGTTAGAAATAATGAGACATGTAGATGGAGCCACCCGAGACAGAGAGAATGCTATGTTTGGAGTGCTCTACCATTGAGAGTTTGGAGAGATGAGGAGAAAGCTGCAAAGCAGATTATGATGAGTTGCAAACGACATGGGGAACAAACGTGCAAGCAATGATGCTGTCTGCAAGGCACCTGAGGTAGTGTCACAAGGAGGAAAGAGCAACCTAAGTCCACTAAGCAACAACGTCGATGGAGAACTGGGTAGCATTTATGTTTTAAGATGCATTATTTTTGTTGGATGAGAAACAAGGAGGTTTGCGATAACCCTGTAAACATCACTCTTAATGCCATATTTGGCTCAAAAGACTAAGTAGAACGGATTTCATAGAAAATAGCAGAATGACAAAATGGGTCTAGCATTGTCCTGCCATAGAAGAGGGAAAGGGATCCTAAGGCCCCATCCCTCCCTTAGACGCCATCGGCAGATAGTGGTCACCGAGGAAGGAGAGGCATTTCTTCAGTGCTGCAGCCACTGGGGAGATAAGTGTGCTTCTGTACAGGACCCCGTCTATGCTATCTAAGTAACCCTAAGAAAACTTATTGGATCACACACACGCAAGTCATGAAAGAAGAAGACTAGTCACAGAGAGGAAGGGGGTTCGTGAGGGTGAGGGTAAGTCAAGGTTAGGGGCATGGGAGGGAATAGGATCCAAACACATTATGTCTGGGTATAAAAATGCAAAACAAAAATAGAAAAACGGGGAAAGAGAAAACGGAAAAATTAAAGACAGCAACTCTAAGTCAGGCAATGTTGCTGAAAGGAAAGAGAAGCAATTGTGGCCATAGCTGGAGGGGCTAGAAGTCAAAGGACTTTGCCTTTGCTGCTGCTTCCAATAAGAGGCACCATGCGGCACTGTTTGTCAATGCGCATCTTCTAGATGCCAACGTCAGACTAGGAGAAAGTGAGGAATTGCTAAAACAATATCCAGATGCAATGGGAAGGAATGAAATTGAGTAAGTTGGCTTTTCAAAACCATGGACAGCCTCTCATAGTCATAGGCAAACAAGCAGTTTGGGGACACTTTGGTGTCAGATGGTGGTACTTTTTATTCCTCTAGTGTGGTGGTTGGAAGGAGACTTATGTTGTGGTGATTTATGGCACCCATAAGTCTCAGGTATTTGAATATGTGCTATCCAGTTCTTGATGAGGAAGTATCACTGGGGACAGGCTTTGAATTCTCAAAAGCTATTTCCATTCCCAGCTACTTCTCCGCCTCCTGCTTGCAGCTCAAGATGAAAGCTCTCAGCTGCTGCTCCTGCAGCTTACTGCCTGCTGCCTCCACTCCACCATCATGGATTCTAACCCTCCGAAAGCATAAGCCCCAAATAAACTCTTCCATAAGTTGCCTTGGTCATGGCATCTTATCAAAACAACAGAAACGTAGCTAGTACACCTAGGAAGTGTGAATTCATCCATCTTGGACATTGGCCAGTGTTACAGCATCCGGACCTGGTTATTAAATGTTTGGCCCTAAAGACTTAGCAGTTCCCTGGAAGTCTTTAGTGACCAGGACTTCTCTCTTCTGTGTCTTCTTACGATTTTCTATCCTTCAACCTCCTTTTTGCATTCCCTCTACTGCTGTCCTCTCTCTTGTCCTTGCCATGGCTGCTCCCTCAAACTGTTCAATTGCTTCTTGTTCTAGCTACTGTCAGTAGCTGCCATGTAGGAGTCCTTCTCTGTTGCTGTTATTGCTGTTATTGTCTGACAGCCTTGAGAACCACTATTGCAGTGACCAACACATCTGGCCAGTCTGAAACTTTTGCATCTTGGCCTGTTAGCCCATTGTCTGTCATTGTTGGGTCTTTCTTGACCTTTTCTATTAAAAGTGTGCAAGAACTGACCGTTCAAGAGAATTCTTATATTAGGACTAATGTTGTAATACCATAGGGGAGCCTTTCTCATTGGAGGATGTTTCTCAGCCATCTCACCATGAGGAGGGGAGGCTGAGCCATTCTGTGTGTGGAGGATTGGTCTTTTCATCAGCCACAGCAAACTCTCATGCAAATGAAAAATTGAGTCTGCTCCAATCATGACATTGTCCATTCTGTGTCAAGAACAGCAATCCCTCTGCTAAGCCACTAGAGAAGAAATGTCCTCTTTTAAGATACAGAAATGCTTCAGGGTGGCCTCAAGCTCACTAAGCCTGGGGATAACAAAACGTCTGTACAACATGTTTGAGACAATCCTAGCTGGGGTTCACGTTTCAGACCGCAGAACTGTTAAGGTCATTGTGTTTCTTTAAGTTCTTCATAGTGTGTTCAAAGTATCTATGCTGGCATTGGGGTAGACTGGATGGTTGTTTGAATGCTGGAACTTTTGCTCAAAGATGAAAAGGGGAGTGATCAGCTTCTGTAATACTAGGGACTCAAATTGTTCTAACCACCAGGGTCTTTGCTTATTTACAGGAAAATGAGCATCAAAAGGGTTACTTATAATAGAAACAATTGTTATTGACACTGAGTGATTTTAACTGAGTTTATTAGTGCTTTAGTGATGTTTAACATCTTCCTGGTGCCCCAGGGAGAGGCTGGTCCTTTCATCTGCTTCTGGATGGGAACATGGATTTTGGTCTGTGGTAGCAATAATGGTCCAACTGAATCCCAAGTCATGAATTTATCATGCCTTCGACCTCTATGATGGTACAGTACCTGTCAGCTATGTACAGTTTTCAAATACTCTTATAGAGCAAAATTGGGAATTTTCAAGTAAATGTGATAAAATAAGAAAGGAGCAAGTGATGCCCCAAGACTGTATGTGTTGAGTTCAAAATGGTTGTCTAAAGACGTGCAGACTTGAAGGATATTGAAGAGGTGGTAGGGTGGAGGGATTATGGGGCCTGTTTGGATTTTAGAAATTGTCAAACTTGCATGCAGTGACTGGATGAGAACATAAGAGATGATAGAAAATAGAGCAGAGATTATGGAAGTTGCAGGCGGTGGTTAGTGAGAAGACAGAAAGAGCTATGGCCACCATTAAAGGGATAATTAAGACTGTTGAGAAGAAAAGGGGAGAAGGTACTGAAAACACGTACTGGGAAAATCATTCAGATATTACAATTTTAGAATTCTTCTAGAAGCAGTGTCAAAAACAAAACAGCAATAAGCTGGGATCCAAAATCCACAAGCAATGAAAGAGACTGACCCAGAGGCTGGCATTCAACTATAAGATTGAAGCTATGGTGATCCAAAACCAGAGATTCAGGATGAAAAAATTAAACAGGGTCTTGTTGAGAATTCTGAAGCTCATATTATCTAGACCTGAAAGTATTGTTTAGGAACAAGAGAATGTTTCTGTTGGCTAAGGCAGCATGGAAAACAAAGACAAGAAACAGCCTGTCAAGGGAGCTCAGAGGCTCAGCAAGCATCCAAGAGCCCAGAGAGGAAGGGAAAGGGCTTGCATGCCCTAGGGCCTCTGCAGCAAAACAACCCAGGGCAGGCAAGGGGGATTTTACCTAACACAACTGGCTCTTGGAGATATAGATGAACTCCAACAAATGCACTTAAATCGCTTCTTGAATTGGAACTTCTCAGCAGTTATCATTGCCACAAGGAAATTTTCTTTCTTGATGAGCCCCACTACCAACATGTCTTTGGTTCCCCCATTTTCCTAGCCCGGTGTCTCATCTGTACCCAAGTCTGCATTCCTCTGCTTATCTCTTCACAAGGTCATCTCTATTCAGGGATTCTGCTTTCATCCAACACACAGGTTAAAAAAAAAAAAAATTAAAGCACCAATAGAAGCAAATAGCCCAAATTAAAATGTGAAGTTTCAAATTCTCTCTTAACTCAGATATCTTTAACTCAGATATTCATTTATATCTGCATTCCGTAGACCAGCTGCTATCCCATGGCAAAGGTAGACGACAAGATAGAGAATAATAAAGGAGCTGATAATCTACCTCGTGGCAGAGGAATCCATCATTAAAATCTTTTTATACTTTAAAATCTAGACAGGAATGTGCTTGTCCATAGCAATATACTCATTTTTCTTTTCTCTGCAGCTGTGGTCTGATAAAAGCTACACCAAAATTAGTTAAATACACATAACGTATAATTCTTCTGTTTGGAAAAGCAAATTATTTAAGGTTAGCAGTCTTTTCTGTGGGCCTTAAAAAATATGTTTTCAAATTCTAAACATCAAGCAATATAGATTAACAGTTTCCGAGTCAATGGGACTGTGAAGTATATTCTTCAATGTGATTTAATTTCTAGCATGAGAAATTGGAGTGCATAGAGAATAATGACTTCTCAGTGTAACATCCATGCATAGGGGTGGTCAGGGTTAGGGTCTTCTACAACTAACTTGAAGGGTTTTCTCCTAATCATACTAGTTTCGAGAGTAATTCAGCATCCTCATGTGGCTCTTCCTGACATAAAATCTTGTCCTCTATTGGTCGTTCAGAATTTTTTTTGATTCAGAAAGATGGTTAAATATACATAGAAAAAAACCTTAGCCATCCTTAGTTTCATTACCCAGGATGTTTTATAAAATGTCCCCACTACATGTAGCTCTTGCAAGGTCTGTTTTGTGCATATGTTCTCTGGATGTTGTTCCACCATTTAGTCAACAGTTTGCAATGATCTTGATGTTAATAGGGCACATACTTATTTCAGTGCCAAAATATTTCTGGGCTTTTGGGTATTATTTCCCCTTTCAGTTCATAAAGTATATGGACATGATTTCAAGAATGGCATCATCTTTGCATTGTTGACTTTATAACCAGAAAGGAACTTTGTAATCTTTCAACATATTCATGAATTAAATGAGAGTGCGTTCAAAGCACAGAACATTAAAAGCAGATTCAGGAATTACCGTCAACAGAAAGAGGAGGAATAATAGCATCTTTTCAGGCTCATAAGTGTGAGCAAGTAGTATCACTGAGCAGTATCATATTTCAGTGTTTGAAGTAATATCACAAGGTAGATGGGGAAAATTTTACAGGTGCCCACCCATAGCTGAAGAGCTACAGGTAATCAATGGCTTCTCAGAGAGGGACAATCAGTTTTCTCTGGGACAAGCCCCCTAATATATATATACAAACACATACAAATACACACATGTATGTATATATGTAAAATATTAATTTAGAAGAGACTGAATTTGAGAAAAAGTGGAAAAGGACAACAGAGAAGTTGAAAGAAAGGTGGAAGTCATGTAAATACAGTACTCATTGGTAAAATTCTAAAAAATAAAAGTATTTTAAAGACATTGATACCAGTCTTTTTTTATTTAAAAGAAAAAGATTTGTTTGATTTTATTTTATCTGTATGGGTGTCTGTCGGCACATCTGTCTGTGTACCACATCCTTGCCTGGTATCTACAGAAGACAGAAGGAGCAACAGATCCTCTGGAACTGGAATTACAGGTGGTAGTGAGCTGCCATGTGTATGCTGGGAGTCAAACTCCGGGCCTTCTGCAAGAACAGCCAGTGCCCTGAACTGCTGAACCATTTCTCCAGGCCAAATGCCTTTATTTTCAAAGAGCTTAAAATGTACCTGTGAAATAATAGTTCTGAAATATCTAAAAATATTTGGAGGAATGTCTTATATTATTTTTACAAATCATCTCATTACAAAGTTCTGTTTTTATAAAAGACCCTTTATGAGTGACAGACGCTAGAGAGGCATTAAAAATGTGCCATCCTGTAATGTCTGAAGGTTCTGCGTGGAGCAGTAACTTCAGGATGTTACTTACACGCCCACACCACACAGCCGCTGCTCTCCATGTCTGAACCCAGGTCGTAAGGAGATGAACAAGCCTTCAGCTCCTAACTGGAGTTGAGCACTCAGCATTCAGATGCTTGTACCTTTTAAGTATTTTAGAATGCATCTGACATAAAACAATGCTTTACAGATTTTCTTGTCTTGATTTTCAGTCTTGAAGTTACAACTGTATGTGAGTTTTAAGATATATCATTAACAAAAAAAAAATTGCACTAAAATATAATTACCATTTTCCTTGCAGTATTTTCTTCAGTCATACAGTGTGATTTTGTTTTCTATTTTGCTTGATATAAAAGGAACAGCTTTATGTTATCATAAGCTCTTCACAAGCCTGACTTTTAATCCAACATGATGATCCACAAACTGGGTTTTCCTTTATGACTATTCCAATAACTGAGACCTTTTGTTTGCAAATGACATTTTTACCATTTAATAAATCCAAATATCAGGACAACACTCTCTTTAACATTTGTTGCTGATAACATTAAACAATAAATTAAATATATTTTTAGATCTCTTACATGGATATTCTATATAAGAATTATACCGAGAAAAAAGAAATTTGAATACACTTACTAGACTTTTAAAGTTAATGCTAATATTACTATCAATGGAGTGTTATATGTGTCTCAAAAATGAACATAAAATATAAAATTTTTTACCATAATAATAACATCTTTATTGTAGTAAGCTTATGGCTTTTATCAAGAAAAATGACAGTTGTTCTTAGGGCTTTTGCTAAAAGCACTAAGAATGAAGGTATGAAGTACACTCAAAAGAGCATATTTTCCATAGCTTGCTACAGAGCACTGGTTGTGTACACGTCAGTGATGGAATCTGCACATGTACTTGTATCTGTTAATGTACCTTTGGCATCTCTCATCATGGAGAATAGTCTCAGAGGGTTGTATAGACACAGAGCATTTGACCGCTTAGTGCTAAAAGATGGCCAGATCCCTACAGTAAATCTTCAGTCAACATCTTGTTAACTTATTCTACCACCATCACTGTAACATAGGGACTGCCATTTAATTGGAGGAAAAATCCTTAAGCCTAGAGCTACACTTTGTTATGTAACTTTGAAATAGTTCATATTCATTGCTATAGCCTAAACTTGGTTTATACTACCTACGAAAGTCTCCATTTCACTAAAGCCTGTAATGACATCATATGTTCATTATACGAACATTATATGTTCATTCATTTTTCCCCCGCAGGAGAGAGGAAGACAACAGTGTCCTGCACAAAAATCATGAGCAAGAATATCAGTATTGTGGACAGCAAGAAATGCAAGTACTTAAGGAAGCCAGAGCCACAGATCCGAAAGTGCAATGAACACCCTTGTCAAGCAAGGTAACCGTTCTGTATGCTAGCAGTCATTGCTGCCCTTTAAAACTGACTCACGATGTTGTGAAAATCACTTTTTCTTTGGAACATTACAAAGAAATACAAACCCAAATGCGAACATTTAAGTGAGCAAAATCTGAGAGAGTAGGGTTAAGATTTATTGGTGATTTCTTGAGAGTGTGTCAACACTCCTGTAAATAAGAAAGAGTGGTTACATCTTGAATTTAAGAAGAAACTAGGAGCCACCTCTTCAGATTTATGGTTGTTTAATTGAATCTAGCTATTTGCTTCAGAAGTCTCTGAAATGAGATGTTTGTATTAAGCAGGGGGGATTAGACCAGGCTGGGCAGACCCAGCCCCAGAAAGACAATGGGGGCATGGGGTTCTTCTAGCTCTGACAGCAAGCTTCTCACTCCATCCCCAAAAAGGTCTCAAGACAAACTGCCTAATTCCTGATATCTGATCCCTGGAATTCTAAGCTGGACTGTGGTTTCTTTCTGAATATCAGGGAGGGCAACAAGACAAGGAACATGACTAGGAAACAAAATAGCAATGGTAGTAGCTGTAAGTGTAGAAGAAAGGCCCTGCCATACGAAATAGAAGTGGAAGCAGATACAAATGTATAAACCTAAGAATAGTTTTGCTGCATGAGTACTGAGTGAGCATGGCTTCCATAATGGAGCCTGGAAATTCACATGCTTTCTCATAAAAATGAATGGTGTGTTTAAGTGAGACAGCCCAATGTCGCAAATCCTACGATGTTTAGAGATGGTATGATAAAAAAGAGAATGAGGGTACATTGATTCTTCTAGCATGGTAGAAAGAGTGCTTACTTTATCAAGCACCCAGGATTGTTGAAACTCAGTGTATTAGGCTGAGTTGAAAGTTCCCAGAAAGACAGAGAATTGATCCCCCTTCATAGCAGCTTTTGCAATGGAATTATGGAGAATTTACAAACTCTAAGACTCAAGACATGCAAAGAATGTATGGATTTGTGGCCCTGTACAGCTAATCCTTCCTCATAACTTCCTACCTCAAACAGGAAGCATGGGAGGAGGATGTACAGTTGGAAGAACAAAGCTACCGGTTAAGCTGATGTCACTCTTGTACTTAAATCTCTGTGCAAATTAGTGTTGTCTCGGTAAATGGCCACTTCTGGATTTCATTTCCATCCCTTTTATGTGCCGAAGGCTTCCTGTTCCCACTGAATTGCAAAACAAAATTACTGACCCTACAGAGTGAGCTCATTCCATCTTGTAAAAAATTAAAATGTTTAGGGGATCTTTTCTTCCTTTACAGCGTTGAGGTTTTATGTCTTATTTTGCTGTGGATTTGATGTTCTTAAATTATTGAGGTTCAATTCTTAATGTTCTTTTTCTCCACTGACAACCCTAACCCGCATAGAAGTATATACTTCTAAAAGATTAGAGGAATGATTTGAAGAGCATTCACAGAAGAAAGTACATTAATATGCATCTTGTCATTCCATGTACCTGGTACTAGTTGTGTTCTTTTTATGAATCAGTGCAGGATTGGATGGCTGACATTTGCAATCTTTGATGTCTGTAGGCAGGTCCTGAGTTCTTCCCATTCAGCACTGGACAGATAAACAAGAAAAGGCAGTGGCCTGTGTCTTACATGAAAAGAATTGGATTCTTTATAGTTCCCACAAGTACTAAGACTTCTTTGTCTGTCTTTCTGTCTTTTTATAGATATTGAAATGATGTATTCCTATTATAAATTTGGTTTTCTGAAACAGGAATTTTTTTTCAGTGTGGCCCTGGATGTTCTAAAACTCACTCTGTAGGCCAGGGTTGCCCTGAACTCAGAGATATGCCTGCCTCTGCCTCCCGAGTGCTGGGATTAAAGGCCCAGCTACAAAATGTTAAATTATTTTATAAGATACTTTCAACTTTAAAGAACAATATTTTACATACTATATTCTGTTGGTTGAAAGCACTAGCTTTTTCTGCTGTGTCTAGGATCTTGAATGAGCTTACAATTTTAGGACTGTAACAGCCTGCTCTCTTCTTGGCTTGTTCTGTGAAAGAGTATACTGTGTGGTACTCAGTGTTTATCAGTTGATACAATCAAACACCTTGGGGGAAGATGCCTTGATGAAGACTGGGTAAACTAATCATTTTACAAGACAAGTTCAAATTTAAGTGAGAAATTTTTGTTAGAGATTATCTTCCTTCCATGGGAAAGGGAGGCAATGTATCTAAGCAGGAAACAATGTCAGTGAGGACAGCAGGAAATGAGCATTCACAATTGTTAAGGATCATCACAGGAAGTCTTTCCAATACCCACTGACAGAGCACAGCCTTCTTTTCTCCTGCTTCTCTTATGTCTCCTCAGGAAATACATTGACACTGCAGGTCCCCTTTCCTGATGCAATTATGAAATACCTTAACAAAAGCATCTTAAGGGCTCAGTGAGATGACTTGGTGGATGAAGATGCTTGCCACCAAGCCTGACCCATATGAGTTCAAGCCCTGGGTCCCACGGGGGAAAGAGAAAATTGAATCCCATAAGTTGTCCTCTCTCCTCCATATGTGTAACATGAGAAGCAGTACCTATATACCTGTACATATATGCACTCACACATATACAGAATCCATAAGTAAATGTGAAGAATAAAAAGCAAACTAAGGGACATAGGGTTTAGTTGACTCGCAGTGTGAGGGTACAATCCGTTACGATGGGGAAGTCAGGACAGCAGGGACTTGGCACAGTTGACCATATTGTAGCCATTGTATGGAAGCAGAGTGGCAGATACTGGTGTTCCTTTCTCCTTTCTCTGGAATCCAGGATTTCTGTTCAGGGAGTGGTGCGATCCACATTTCATGTGGCTTTCCCTATCTCAGTTACCCTAATCTCAACAATCTCTCACAGACATGTCTGGAGATTTGTCTTCAAGCTGATTCTAGATCCTCTTGCACTGACAATCAATATAAACTGTCACATTCATCTATTGTGAAAAAATAGCCAAATAGCCTATGACTTATGTACCAAATGTAAAATAGACAATAAAGAAAACAGGCATACAGGTAACATACAGACTGGCTGAGCAAGTTGTATTTGTGTATTTTGAAATATGTATGCATATGGACATGCACATATATGTGTATGTAACAATAGTTAATGAAATAAGAGGCTATGAATTTGAAAGAGCAAGGAGGATTATGTGGGTGATTTTGAAGGGAGAAATTGGAAGGGGAAATGATGTAATTATATTATTATCTTGATAAGAGAAATAATATAAATATTAAATAAATAAATAGCTTTGTGATGGTATACAGATAAGGAAATAGTAATTCCAAGGTAAATGAATTATAAAATACAAAGAATGTTCTTATCCTGTTAGAAGATGTAAAGTTTACATCTTTTGAGAAGCTATCATTGAGTAGAAAAGATGGCAACCATCATTACACTGAGAACCTAAGAATCAGGTTTGTTTTTAAACCTTGAGTTTCCACAAGATCACATAGGATCTCAGCAATATCTTCAGGATCTGACGTCCTAGGAAAAAGGTGTGGAGAAGAATTTAAGTTGCGATTACTTCTAGAATATTTACAGCAATAAAAGGCAGAAACCAACCCAAATTTGGTAGCTAACTATTCACTTTGGGAAAAATGGCAGCCTGCTTGATAAACCAACAAAAAGAACCCTGTTTGCTCCTGGCCTCAAATATTATCAAGATTTCTTCTCCTTTTTCTCAAAACTAGAAACACAAAACTTGCTACAATTATATATATATATACATACATACATATATATATATATATATATATATATATATATATATATATATATATATATATGTTGCAGATACAAACTAGGCTGTGAGAGAATACAATGATTCAAAGTGTGGGTCATTGCCCAGAAGTGTGAACTTGACATAATTTGATATAATTGTTAACTGTTCCTAAATAGAGATCTAAATTTCATTTCTAGAAATGTTTAATGAAAAGCCACTAGTGGAAAGCTAGTCAATGCAAAACAAACACTGGGATTTGATCTGTGCCATTGAGCAATTTATATATGTACTAAAAGGAGGATTACATTCTTTAGGGGGCCAGGGGAGCCTCAAGTCAGGCAATCCTGTGAGTTGCCACAAGCCAAGGGGCAGAGCTGCAGAAATGCCAGGCCTGTGGGTGGCAGGGAGATCCATTCTAGGAGGAACTTTTCTACAGCCTGGTCCAGGCAGAGAAACCAATGTGAGGGAATGGCCAGAGGGGAGAGCAGACACTGCAGAGCAAACTCGGCCCATTGTCTGTTTTAAAACAAGTAGAAGGTGAAGAAGCATGTATAGTTTAAAGATAAATTATTTTAAATGTACTTCAATATAGGTATTATGCATTATACTAAACCCCGTTCCTATGGCTTTGCTCTGTGTAGTTGTAGTTATACAGAGTTAACTGCAACTCAAAATGTAAAATGAGATGTCCTAATTTTATGTCTATCATCTATCTATAATTTATTTATTTATTTATTTAAAGGGAGGGCTGCTGAGGAACTCTGTGGATGCCCAAAGGAAACTAGCAGGAGTCTGTTATTTCCTTCCATCACGTGGGCTCCCGTTGAGCTCATTTGTTAAGTTTGGTTTCTGGTGCTTTAGCTTGCCGAGTCATCACACCAGCCTTGGAGTCGCTATATAGAAGCAACTGTATGTTTTAAATTTTGTGCCTTCTGAGTAGTGCAATCAAATCCAACTCTACCCACCTCACTGTGCCTGGGATGTGAACCAGCCTTCGATTGCACGCATTCACGCCATCATCATTGTCCTTGTTACTTAGAAGCTGTGTCAGTTATCAGGTGGACGATCCTGGGTCATGGTGTTTACATTTGTGTGGCCCTTACAAGGTAGCATCACGCTGTATCACAGTGCCTTGGTCATTCTCACTTCATCTAACCACGTAGGCATGTTGTGCCTTCACATCGTGAGGGTATGAGTAGATGCAGTACAGTGGGAAGGGGGACTGTCCTCCCAACATAGGACCTGGTTTCTTCCTGAAGTTGAATTTGGGTAGATGGTTAAGCTAATGCCTTTGTTGTATGCAAGTTTATTTTTTAGTTATGTATAAAGTAATTGTTTTGTGCACTATTGGGTGAAGATCTACCTGGGTCTTGGCATTTTGTATTGTGTACAGGTATTGGATTTATGTAGGTGATGTTTGACTGCTTGTGATCTACAAGTGTTATCAGTAGAACTCCTAAGGAGTTCTGAAACCATAAAAACACCTGAGTTCAGATGCTTGGGGTTCCACTGTCGAGTACAGCATTGGCTGTGATGCTGGTTCCCTCTGCTGAGGTCTGAAAAGGTTTATACCTATGAGTGTAAGAAGGCAAGAAGACATGCCTCCATGTCTTCTTGGCCGAGCCACCCAGCAGCATACAACTACACTTGTGATATATCTCAAGTCATTAGAAGTAACAATAACATAGATACATATTACTATCCTGATCATTATTTAGAAAAACTCTTCATCTATTAAATATTCACATCGGAACTAGTCAGTGACTAGGCTAAAGCACGTATGGCTAGCTCTAGCAGGGAGTGTATGTCTCCTAACTTATTAAATATCTATATGATTCAGTTTGCCTCTCTGTAAATGGCCACTATAGCTATGGTTCCTAATGCACATGGTTTGTGAACATTTATAATGCAAAAAAAAGGAACAATTCCAAGACATTAACAATTTTACAACCATGGGTATTCTGTATAGTATGTGTTGATCAGGCAAGTTAGCACATAAAACACTAGGAGTGGCCCTCACATATGGACTTTGAGAGTTAAGAACAGGACAGAGATAAGAACTGTGGAGCATTCAAGGAAATGAATAAAGTATAATATGTTCAAGATAATTACAATTGAAGTAAAATTAGCATGGATTACTGTAATGTCTGCTAACCCTAAAAGTGTCAGGTATGTTGTAAGTAGACATCTTTTAATTTGTTTCCAATGACCTTTGCTTTACTCCTAGGTGGATGATGACAGAATGGACCACATGTTCACGAACATGTGGGAAAGGAGTGCAGAGTAGACAGGTGGCCTGCACCCAGCAACTGAACAACGGGACCCTAATTAGAGCCTGGGAGAGGGATTGTGTGGGGCCCAAGCCTGCTACTGCCCAGCGCTGCGAGGGCCAGGACTGCATGACAGTGTGGGAGGCAGGAGTGTGGTCTGAGGTGTGGCATATACCCTGCTTTCTCCACTTTGCCTTCTCCGACCCTTTGCTTCTACATCTTGTGTCATGTCCCAAATAACTGTGCGTGATAGTTGATAGATGGAACTATTAATTGTGCCAATAAAAAAGAAAAATAGCTAATTTTGAAAATATAAAAATGCAAAGCTACTGATATAACCCATAGAGACCATTTCGAGTACATACAGACTTCTGATTTTTCTCATGTGTATACCGTGAGTACTGTTGGAGAGGCACACATTGACATGTATGTTTAGCTCCTTCACATGCCTCTAAACATTTAAAAGGAAAAGGAAATGTACTTTTAGCAATCATTTTATATGTGCAAGCAATGAGATTTTTACCTCGTATTTGGTTAAGTGTTTATATATAAGCACAAATGTAAGAAACTTAATTATTGACTGTTTTATAGGTGTGAACAGTAAAATTCAGAGGAATTAATTCATTCCAAAAGCCTATGTAGGCAATAAAGCTACAATTTAGACCAAGGTGAACTCACTACACCACACCATGTTGCTAGCTTGTACTGTGATGCAAACAAGTATGTTCCATGCAAACCCTCAACGATAAGCTCCCATTGTCATCACACATACACCAACATAGTTACATGTGCCAAGAATTATATAAATTGCCAAGCAATTGAGGTGTGTAAGTGCACGGAGTACCTCAGACACACTAACACGATACGTGTGCAAAGTGTACTCCCACGTAGGCACACAGAAAATTATCCATGTACATATTTTGATACTATTATGCAGGATATGAAATGATGCATAGACATGTTCTGTTAAATAACTAGCTGTCTTTGTAAAACTAAGAGAGATTATAGAAACCATTACTAAACGTGCCTTAATCTATACCTTGTGCCGACTCTATTCAGACCTTTAATATTATCTTTCAGTGCTCAGTCAAGTGTGGCAAAGGTGTACGGCATCGGACTGTGAGGTGCACTAACCCGAGGAAGAAGTGCGTGCTCTCCACCAGACCCAGGGAGGCGGAGGACTGTGAGGACTACTCCAAGTGCTATGTGTGGCGAGTAGGTGACTGGTCTAAGGTGAGAGTGATTTGTGTGGAGTTTAGGAGCCATACAGAGTAGAAGCAGGTATCAAGAGAGTTAGTGGTCCTTGCCCAGACTTAATTCCAGTCCATTTCTCTATGATTATAACCTCTAGGTAACGACATTAACGATTGAGATAAAATACATAAAAGAGTTTAATATCATAGTTGTCATGAAAAGGGGCTCTAAAAATAGTGAGCATTATTTTATTGCTAACATTTGTGCTTATAGTTCTTCCTCAGAATATGATTAGTCATCTATCTGGTAGGTAAAATATTATAAATGAGTAAATTCAGACTACAATTAAAGGAATTTTTCAGCCAGAGTGAAAAGGGACAGACACAGTTCTTTTCCCATCAGCGTTTTGGGTTGTGTACAGTAGAAACGGAAATAGTAAAACAAGGTTGGAGCACAGGCATTAACACAGGGATAGAGAAACATGCGGGAAAAGGTGTGTCCTAGAGAAGGCATGAGCTTGTCAAGAGGAGAGCCAGGACCACAACTGCTAATATCAGTTCAAATGAACAGAATTCATTTGGGCAGTGGGAAATTATATTTCATGGTAACAATAAAATTTGTTAATATTTTTCATATATGGTTAGGCTGTGGAATATACCTAATATATTCCCTTTGTGGAACATCCATGAGCTCCATGTTTTAAGATAAATCTCTGATCAGATCTGGGTGAACATAGCTCTTATGAACCAGACCCCCAAATGTAATAAAGAATTCTGCACTCAGCCGTGATACTGTGCTCACCACAGAGTACCCAATGCTGTGGTCTAGATGGGACATAAATTTCCTCTGCTGGGTTTGATAAATGAAAGAAAGGATCTGCTACAGCACAGTGGGAAGCATGATAGCTTTCCACAAAACAAGCTGAAGAACATTCTGGAAGAAATAGTTTCAGTGTATAAAGCACTAGAAATCCCAGCTTTCTAAATGTTGCCACACATGAAATCCTGGACATTGAAGTCCAGTCTCTGCTTGTGTGTAAGGATGGGTAGTGTGGGTGTGTGTGTGTGTGTGTGTTTGCACAGCTGTCTGTTTATGACTCTCTACCTTAATAATTTTAAAACTAAGGCTGAATTTTAGTTCTTAGGAAATTTAATGTTTTCCCACTATTTTTAACATTCAGATTTTACTTTCAGACTCAGATGCACTTATAAATGAATATTCAACCTGATCCCTAAGGCTTTTAACTCATTCACATTTCAGTGTGAATGGCTTTTGGTCACCATCTAATTGCAGATTACCCACAATCAATTTCTGTTGTGTGTAGAATTTGTCTCACTGATTCTAAGAATGAGGAAAACACTTTGGGTGAAATTCAAGAGATATACGAGACATTTCTGATGACTTCATTGCCATCATGCATTGCATAAGATCATATTGATCACGTCATTGAACAGAAATGCTTTAACATAATGAAATGTCTTTGAAGGTACAGGTCAAATGAAATGCAGAGAAAGCACCAGCTAAAGTTAGGGTAGTCATGTATGTGTGTGTGTGTGTGTGTGTGTGTGTATGTGTGTGTATGTGTTGGGCACAGGGATGCAGAAATTGATGGTAGACATCTTCTCCATATCTCTCCCTCACTGAACCCAAAGCTTGATTTTTCAGCTAGACTGGCTAGCTGTCTACCTGTCTCTGCCCTCCTAGGGCTGGGATTACAGATTCAACAGATTCTCACCCTTGCATCTCAACCACTTCCCACTAAGCCATTTCCTTGGCTTCAACATTTCTTAAGCTAAAGAAATCCAGAGTTTCTTTCTTCATTCTTCTTTGTTTTTTAGTACTGGGATTTATTTTTTATTTGTATTTTGGTACTGGGTATCAAACCAACCCAGAGATGCTAGGCAAGTGACACCAATAAAACACCAAGCTGTATGCCAGCCCAAGATATCTGCTTTCTTTAAATGAGATAATTTCCCCCAGAATTTTTGAATATCATTTGTGCTGGTTAGTTTTTGTTGTTGTTGTTTGTTTGTTGTTGTTGTTGTTGTTTTTTGTCAGCTGATACAAGCCAGGGTCATCTGGGAGAAGGGAACCTCAACTGAGAAAATGTATCCATCAGATTGACTTGTAGATACGAATGTAGGAAATTTTCCTGATTAATAATTGATGTGGGAGGGCACAATCCAGTATGGACAGTTCCACCCCTGGACAGGTAGAGCTGGGGTCTTTAAGAAA